>JAHRHJ020002332.1:0-12951 GCA_019776745.2 Taxus chinensis | reverse complement strand
ACCCCCGGTTTTTGCCCGATGGTTTTGATACCACGGTTTTGTATCAAACTGCTTAAGCACTTTTCTATGTTCTTAATGCATATGAATACGATAACAAGCAAATGTATTGTAGATGTGGCTTGTGAATTCGGGTGTTAATTCTGTAGAGTTTTGTTGAGCAGAGCTCCAAACGGATCTGGGTATTGAATTGAGAGAGTGAGGCGTATAATAAAATCGGAGTCAAGTGATTCTTGTGGACGTAGCCCCAAATTGGGTGAAACCACGTTAAATCTTGTCTCTGTGTTGTGTTATTTATTTTGCACTTTTATTTGATATTTGTAATATTTTCTGCATAGTAGTTTCTACTGTTGCGATTCTGTAAGGGATTATTCGGCATATTTTATCTCTTATTTCCTAACAATTGGTATCAGAGCTTGGTTTGGTTATCTGAAGTGTTGAATCATAGGGAAAGTTTTAGCTTGAGTGGGAGCTATGGAAGATGATGGAAGATCAAGGGTTGATAAATTCAATGGGAAGAATTTTAGTCTTTGGAAGATGCAGATGGAAGATTGCCTTTATCAAAAGGATTTTATATTTCAATTTTTGAGAAAGGGAACAAACCCTTGAACATGATGGATGTAGAGTGGGATTTACTGGATAGGAAGACACTTGGAACAATCTAGCTATTCCTTCCATATTTGGTATTATTTAATGTTTCAAAGGAAAAGACTACAAAAGAACTTATGGAAGTATTAGGAAAGCTATATGAAAAACCATCTGCCTCTAACACGATATTTTTAATGGAAAAGTTGTTTAATATGAAGATGTTTGATAATAATTCATTAGTAGATCATTTGAATTATTTTAATATGGTTGTGAATATGCTAGCTTTAGTTACAATAGAATTTGATGAAGAAGTTAGGGATTTATTACTTTTGTGATCCTTACCTGAGAGTTGGAAAAACTTGGTAATGGTGGTAAGCAACTCATTTCTAGATAAATCAAAGTTGAAGTTTGAGGATGTTGTAGGGGTGATTCTAAGAAAGGAAATGGGAAGAAAAATCTCTAGGGATATTCTACTTCAGGAAATTCTTTGATGATGGAAACTAGAGGGAGACAAAATAATTGAGGAAGCTGTGGAAAATTAAAAGATCAGGAAAGGTCAAAATAAAAAACCAAGATGGTATGATGACACTGTGAAAAGTCTGGGCATGGAAAGAATAATTTCTGGAAGCTTCAAAATAAGAAGAAACAACAGGAAGAAAATAATGAGGTGAATGTGGCAACAAGTAATGTCTGTTAGTATGCTTTGATTCTCTTTTTACATAATATTATTGAATCTTGGGTTTTAGATTCAGTGACTTCTTTCCATGCTACTCCACATAGGCATTATTTTGTTGATCAAGGGGATTTTTGGAATTTTTTTCTTAGTGATGATGAGCCTTGTAGTATGGTTGGAAAAGGTCTTGTTTAGGTTAAATTCAGAATGGGATACATGGTTATTGAAGGATGTCAGACATGTGCCTACATTAAGATGAAATTTGATATCAGTTGGGCAGTTGGGAAATGATTGTTGTATTGTGATATTTATAGTGAAATCTTAGAAAGTTACCAAAGATGCTCTTGTGGTGGCAAGAGGTAAGAAGGTTGGAACCTTGTATTCAACCACTGATAGCACTAATTCTTTAATCTTGTGGATTCAAATGTAGATACAACATTGTGTCACTATAGGCTCAGTCATATGAGCCATAAGGGTATGGAGATCATAAATAATTATTTTCTTGGATATATAAAAATAAGTTTGGATTTATGTGGGAACTGCGTATATGGGAAACTAAAGCAATTAAAGTTTCTCAAGGTTGGACCTATGAAGAAAGAGAGTACGTTAGAGCTGGTATATTTTGATGTGTGGGAGCCGACTCAGGTATCATCTCTTGGGGGTTCAAATTATTATGTTACTTTTATTGATGATGCAACAAGGAAAGTTTGGGTATATTGTATTAGAAACAAATATGATGTTTTTGACACTTTTATTAAATAGAAAGCCTTGGTAGAGAATGAAACAAGTCTTAAGCTAAAATTTCTTAGGTTAGATAATGGAGGGGATTATTGCAGTAATGAGTTTTCTTATTATTTTTATAATAATGGAATTCACAGGAAAAATATGGTTCCAGGAACTCCACAAAAAATTGGGGTTTCAGAAACGATGAATAAGAAAATAATGGAATGATCTATGAGCATGAGGTTATATACGTGACTCCTTATTTCTATTTGGGTAGAAGTGGTGAGTACAACTGTGTACTTGATAAACATATGACCCTTAAGTGCCTTGGATGCAGGCATACCTAAGGAGGCTTGGTATGGTAAGAAAGTTGATTACTCATTTCTTAGAGTCTTTGGATGTGAGGTGTTTGTTCATATTGACAAGGATGATAGGACCAAACTAGAGGCTAAATAAGAAAAATTCACTTTCATTGGTTATAGTGGTGATGAATTTGGATATAAATGTTGGAGTATTAAGGATAAGAAAATCATTCGATCTAGGGATGTGGTATTTAATGAGAAAGTTATCTATAAACAATAGTTACAAGAAATCAAGGAAGAATCTAGGAAATAATATGTAGTGGTAGAGGAACTTCTGAATGGGAAAGTGACACATGAATTAGTTCAGGAACCTACTCAACAATAACACCAAAGTCCTATATTGAGGAGGTATTCTAGGGTTATAAGATAACCTAAACGTTTTTCTCCTTCTCTTTATTATTTATTAATCACTGACAGTGGAGAGCCAAAGATATTTGACGAAGAAATGCAGGTAGATTCTAGGAAGAAGTGGGAGCAAGCTATGAATGAGCAACATTAGGCTCTCATGGATAACCAGACTTGTGATTTGGTGAAGATACCCAAAGGTAAAAGAGCATTGCAAAACAAGTGGGTGTACAAAGTTAAAGATGGAGGAAAGAAAAGGTACAAGACCCGGTTGGTTGTCAAGGGGTTTACACAGAAAAAAGGTATAGATTTTGATGAGATTTGTTCTCCTGTAGTAAAAATGAATTTTATTAGAACTATTTATAGAATAGTGGCAGCAGAAGACTTGAACTTAGAGTAGCTTGATGTAAAGACTACATTTATCCATGGTGATTTGGAGAAGAATCTATATATGCAATAGCCATAGGGCTTTGAGGTCAAAGGTAAAGAGGAGATGGTGTGAAAACTGAAGAAGAGCTTGTACGGCCTTAAACAAGCTCCATGTCAATGATATAAGAAATTTTATAGCTTCACGATGGAGTAAGGTTATAATAGATGTCATTTTGATCATTACATGTATATAAATAAATTTCAATATGGCAGTCGTATTATCTTGTCCTTATATGTGGATGAGATGTTGGTTGTAGGTAAAAACATGCAAGAAATAAAATTACTCAAGAAGCAACTAAGTGAATCCTTTGCTATGAAGGATTTGGGGGCAAACAAAAAAATCCTAGGTATGATGATATCTCATGATAGGAAGGAAAAAAATTTGACTTTATCTTAGGAAGAGTATATTAAGAATGTCTTGGAGAGGTTTAATATGCAGGATGCTAAACTGGTTGGGAGTCCTTTGGCGGGCCATTTTAAATTATCAAAGGAGATGTTTCCCAAGACAAAGTAGGAGAGAAACCATATGTCTAAGTTACCTTACTCATCAATGGTTGGTAGTTTGGTGTATGTTATGGTGTGTAGTAGGACTGATATTTCACATGCAGTGGGAGTTGTGAGTAGATTTATGAGTGATCTAGGTAAAGATCACTGGTAGGTAGTAAAGTGGATCCTTCGGTACTTAAGAGGGACCACGGGGAATTTTTTTTGCTAGAGTGGATCAGACACCACTTTCCATGGTTATGTAGATTCAGATATGGCTAGAGATGTAGATAGTAGGAGGAACACAATAGGCTATATTTTTACTATAGATGGGATAGTACTGACCTAGATTTCATGACTACAAAACCTTGTGGCTTTGTTAACCACAAAGGCTGAGTATGTTGCTTCCATAGAGGAAAGTAAAGATATGATTTGGTTATAACAATTTCTTGAGGATTTGGGGTATAAGGAGGAACGGAAGCTACATAGTGACAGTCAGAGTGCTATACACCTAGCTAAGAACTCTTCTTTCCACTCAAAGATGAAGCATATATAGTTAAGTTAACATTTAATTAGAACAACTTTGGAGAAATAGAAGTTGAAGATGGAGAAGATTCATACTAGTCAGAATCTTGCAGACATGATGACCAAGGTGGTCACAAGGGAAAAAATCAAGTTGTATTCATCTTTGGTTGGTCTTCACAAATGATAGTGAAGGGTTGAGAAGTTTTCTTAGAGGAAAACTAGTCTCCAAGTGGGAGATTGTTATGTTGTAGAGCTTACTTTCATGTGTGGAAGTGTTAAAGAATATACACTGAAAGTAATGTACACTCTCCACAATTTTCTCCCTGGGGTTTAGGGCTGGGATGGACACCAAATGGAGGTTCGAGGGCATAGCCCTCAAAAAAAAAATTGGCCTAAAAAATCATGCCCAATATCTCGGGAAACGCGTTCTTATCATATGGGTGAGATTTTTGACCCATAGATTTATGGGGGTGCTTTTTACCTATGGTTTTGGTACCCACGGTATTGTAAAAATTCTTAAGTAACTTCCTATTGATGTGCTTTATTGGATTTTGATAGGGAAGACATATCATTGTAGATGTGTGTGAGTTCAAGTGTGAATTCATGAGATTTTTTTGAGAATATCTCCAAACAGATATGGGTATTGTATTGAGAGAGAGGTGGATTGTAATAACATACGAGCAAGTGATTCTTGGTAGAAGTAGCCCAAATTGGGTGAACCATGTTTAATACTGTCTTTATGTTTTGTGTTATTTTATTTTTCTACACTTTTATTTCAAATCTATAATATTTTCAGCATATTAGTTTCTACTATTATGAATTTTTTGTCGAATTATTCCATATATTTTATCCCTTATTTCACTAATAAATACTAGTCTGATGCACCCACATGCACCCTTGCTCCTCTTTAGGAACCCCTATCTAGCTTACTCCTCCATATCTGCATTTTCTGAGCTTCAATGTGATATTTTATGCTTCATATTTTTTATTTTTCTAGCTCTGTGCACATTCATTATCTTTGCGAAAGAGCTAAGTCATTTTTTTCCTTCATTACAAATAGGGAACTTCACATTTCATCTAGCTTGAATTTGCTTGGGTCATTTGTTGTACTTAATTTTATTTATTTACTGCTATAATAACAATCAAATTAAGCATTTTGATAACATTTATTACATACCAACATTCTTAAGGGTCATCGATTGGTGAACCCAAGACTCTATTTGAGGGCAAGAGAGATCTTAGGGTCCAATCACACCTTTTTGCTTTTTTCTTTCTAGGATCATCTCATCATGGATATCTCTATTCATGATTTGGTAATACTCATCAACCTTGAAGTAAGATCCAAAATAATTTCTCTCTTGTCTACTACTTGAATTCCTTATGATATTCATCTAGATATAGTACATTTGTAGATGTATTTTCTCATCATATTGCTTTCCCAGCTACCCTTTCCAACAATCTGATCCACCTCTATACATAATTATTTGTAACAATAATGTGGGTGTCAAAAAAACCATCATCGATAATGGATCTGTGCTCAATCATATGCACTTTATCATTCATTGAGGCCATCGACCTTTTTGATACTTATGTTAGTCCTTCATTTCTCTTCACGCTTATGATGGTTCTGTTCATCCATGCATAGACCACATCACTATGCCTATCACTGTTAGGCCTAAAAATATTCCTACAAATTTATTTGTCATGTA
Source organism: Taxus chinensis (assembly GCA_019776745.2). Lineage (NCBI taxonomy): Eukaryota > Viridiplantae > Streptophyta > Pinopsida > Cupressales > Taxaceae > Taxus > Taxus chinensis. The sequence goes on along the minus strand of JAHRHJ020002332.1, from coordinate 7,117 downwards.
GACTTCCTAGATGAATATAATTTCATACTTGGGGCAGACCATGGCTTCATGCCATACAAGTTGTACCCTATACAATGCATCGATTTGTGTTAAGTTCTTACATGAGGGTATCAAATATAAAATCCCAATAATCACGAACCATTTAAATATTGTAACCAAATATGATCCATGTTAATACTACATTTCCTACTCTAAGATCTAATAATGTTGATGAACCACAACCTGTGGATATTATTATATGCCTTTACCACCGCTCAAAGGTTGCTCTATTTGCATGCTAGATACTATCTCATCCACGACACCACCTCTTCCTACTTCTACTATTGCCATGATTATGTAAGTAATCGGGGGCCTGTCCAGATAGTGAACATCATTCCATAAATTATTCATCTTCTCATGATGAAACTCCTTTAGCACATCCATCCATTCACATGTACACTTTTCTATGACAGACTCTTCTTGTGAACATATTCCATTCAATCCCACTTCATTTGAATTAGCTATATGCACACATGTTGGATTGGCTCTAGATAAGATTTACAATTGGCGAAATCCATCCTCAACCTCAAGATCATCACCTATATCATGAACGCATGTTCACATTAATGCTGCTTATGGTCTTTAAGTCTTTTATCTCATAGTCTTGGGATCTGGTACACGTGTTCCCCGCACTTCTCCACTTATACTTGAACAGTCTTGGCTTGATTACATTGGGGGCATGTTAGATCCTGATCTTACTGATATATCATTTAACATTCTGGTTGGTCATGTTTTCATTTACAATGACTCATTTCTAGGATATTTACGAAATCATACTTGCTGGTATGTACACAGTTGTCCACTACCTCAATTTACTGACAATGAATATGATATGTGCATGTACGAATTACACAGTAAAATGGTGCTTTACTTGACCAACATGATATCATCACTTATCACATTTCACGATGCTTCACCATTCCACTTTGACCATGAGATCATGATGACCTTTTAGATGAAATAATTGATCATTCTAATCATCATGGTGATACTTGGGGGTTCATCACACTTATTTCTCCCCCCACTGCAGTAGTTGGAACGGACCACTAGCATATTATTCTCTCATTACTTCACATCTAGAATTTCATATACAACTGTCTACACATTTTGATACACATGATCTTGTATGCATCATTTCCCACTGACGCACTATCGTGTTATGGTAGATCACACTTGACTATTAAGGGAATCATATACACATGAACCTCACACACTACAACTTACTCCAATTCTATATATTACACTACACACTACACATTTAACATGCTATATAAATTCATACATCACATGCTCATACCTATTCTTGTAGCATATGTATTGTACATTATACACATTGTACACTCTACACATTCAAGATGCGTATATTTTTGAACATCTACTTCTTCACATTGCGGTCATTATCCTATGTTCACACATCTAGTTATATAGTTTATACTTGACTATTGAGTGTCTACATAATCAGATGGAACTCATCATTGCAACTCAAATGCTCAAATCCTTCAGGCTCTGTTCACATATTCACTTACACTCTATGCTTTGTGATTATATGATGACATCTTTCTATTACATAAATTCAAACCATTTCCCAATTATGCACTCTTGTTCTAGAGTTCATTCTATGGCTTCAATACATACACATACACTCAGGGGGCATGTTGTTCGTATCATTCACAATACATTATATTCCATCTCATCCACAACATCTTTCATATCTTGAAAGTTGCATTTACTCTTGATTTCTTATGCTCACATGTATACTTTATTACACATGCTAGATATATATCTTGTATTTCATTATATTTTTCATACAAAAATGTGTGTTCACTTTCTTTCTAGTTGTGATCACATATTCTATGGATCTATACATGCAACATGGATGTTTGGAGCAGTACCTATTACTAGTCTCGTAATGGATCCTAAGCGCATCCACTTTTGTACATTACAGGTTCTGTTATTTCATTTTATTTATATCATATTACTATGTCAGATTACACATGCTTTGACATACTTTTTTATCTTTCTAACATGCTAATAGGTGCTTCATGTGCAACATTGTTTTTACAAATATAATTTTTTTAAATTACAATTTCATTTTTAAAAAACGAGTTCTAAAACTAACACATTCTTTTGAAATCTTTTTTGCCAATAACATTAGAACCTTATTAATTAATATTAGTATATCTTAATAGGAATTAATTCACATTCATTACCATCATTAATAAATTTTTTGAAGACTTATTTTTAATCAATCTCTATGCCAGTTGACAATTTGTTATTTTTAAAATTTGCTCAAAATTTATTTGTCCGACCCAATATCTATATAAATATCAATCAATTGTGGAAGTAACAGTTGTTGATTGCTCCTCTCTTTTCATTGATAAAATTGCATGTTTCTTGCAACTCAAAAGGTGATGATGGATGTCAAAAGTAGGGAAAATGAAGTCATGTATTGAAGAATCCATACACACGCAAGTGTTGTTACAATGCTTTAGTAGCATCATATTTCCAATAAATTCCATGTGGAGATTTCATACTCACTATTTTATGAAAAAATGGAGATTTCATACTTGTGTCACATGCCAAAAATTAAGATTGAATGGTTGTAGGAATAAGATTAATATAGTTTCCATATTGAAACTAACGGTTGAATGACTGCAAGAATCAAATTAATATACTTTTTATTGGTTTTTTAGGCACTAAAAATTATACCTTGATTATTCTTTTGAAAGGATCTCAATACTCTCATAAATTCTTTCATATTTACTTTTTGTAGAGCAAATTGTCTTAGCAATGCACTTTTTTCTATAGTAAGCCTATGGCTTGGTTTTAATAACGTACACATATTTGCAAAGCTAAATAATTATATTGTATTGTTGGGATTAAAAACTCTATACATATGCATGTTTTAAAATTTGAGACTTCATATGTCACAAAACCATGTAAGGAGGTCAAATTTCTTTCTATTAGTCATATAGATATTGGCTTGATATAGATGGGTAGGATTTAAAACTTTATATCTACATCTCTAGAAGTTTTACTTATTGATATTCCATATATCATCAAGCCATACAAAAGAGAATCAATTCTATGCTTATAATTTATACCCAAAATAATAATACTAGCAATATAACCATGAGTTCAAGGAAAATGGGTTATTGACATCTTCACTCCTTCCATGGTAGTTGAATATTTCTAACAAATTTCAACAATTAAAACTCAATTCATAATAAAGCTTGTGTCTAACAACATATTTCACAGAAACTATCAATTACGTGACTCTAATTTGTTTTGTTTTAAATAGTTTATAATTATAATTTACATTAATTAAATATATTAAAATTTGTATAAATGAATAAGATAAAATAGTTTAGAGAAATACTATTATATAATAATTTTATAATTATGACATTGCCAAAATTCTTTGTCATCACTCACTATTTTTTTTGCACTTTTCATACATGTGTATAGTGTATTTTGTAAATTCCTTCTCATTAATGTGGATTGGAATCACTTACCTTCTATCTGAACTTTCTCATAATTATTGGTCTACATTAGTTGCAAGAAGACTTTATTTGGGGGATGCGTGTGAGAGGTTGAGATTACGATTGGTAGTGGATAGTGATCACATTTTCATTAGCATTGTCTTTGAATGATTACAACTAAAATATTATAAATGTATATTATTATTGAATCTATTTCTACCACACTGTCAATAGAGCACTACCATCATCATTGTAGACAAAAATGATTTTATGTTTCAATCTTTAGTCATAAATCTTTTTCCTTGAAAATGGTTTAGTGGGGGCAATTTTAAATAGATAACCATATTATAAGTATGAGAGAGTGTAAATCCGTATCAAAATATTTAATAGAATTTTTGTTGACATAGATAATGTGTAAATATGTGTATATCTAATTAATTAGGGATTCAAGATACAAATCTTCTCAAAAACTTACCCGATGCGATAATTATTTTTCCTTTCATACATCTCACATTATGATCAAGAAAAAGGCAACAATTCCAAACTTATTTATTTTTACTTCCTCACATCTCACATTATGATCAAGAAAAAGTCCACAATTTTACATCCTCACATCTCACATTATGATTAAGAAAAAGTCCACAATTCCAAAATAGATATAGGTGATAACAATTCATATGATATCACTCTCATCAAAAACTTTTACTATAAATTTGTGATTCACATGTCCTCAGAAGGTTCCTTCGTCTATAATCTTCTTCCCAATGCTTTATTTTTTGTGTTATTTCTTTTGAAATATCCTTGCACCCTTCTCCTTTATCTAGCTCTTCCTTTTCATAAAATCTTTTTTAGATTTGAGAAGCATGTTTCCCCCTTTCTTTCCATAACATTCCTTTTCGAAATTTCATAGGGAATGCATGTGGTTGGAAGAGGATTTACTTCGATGGTTGTATGAATATATGCAAGATTTTTTAAATTGTAAAACTTTAAAAATGATTAAGGAATCCAACAATAATGATCTTCCATAAAATAAAAACAATAATGACTTTTCGTAAGTTTCGTGAGCGTTATGCTTTGGACATGGTAACTCTATTCAAAACTTTTTATTTTATTTTTTAATGTATGTGTAGTTTGTATTTCAATATATTTAAATTTCTTGGAGATGTGGATGTCAATTCTTTGTCAAATTTGGTAAATTGATCGATGATCTAACATAATGGGGATGTTGTTTCCTCCTTGTTGGCATGTAAATTATCGTCATAGCATAATGAGTGTGAGTGAGAAATTAGGGTTAAAAATAGTATGGATTCGTTAACAGTCATGAAAACCTGAGGCAACGACTGACGGCCTGGAAGTGGTTGTCCATGACAAAAGTGGGAGATAGAAATCCCCGTAGCTGTGGAATTAAATATCTCAACCTTCGTTCATGGTTACATTTCTTAGGGGTTGTGTGAGGATTGGGTAAGGGCAAAGGGATCCTTCCCAATCCTAGAAGGATGTTTCAAAACGAATCAAATGGATATCTTCTTTATCCCAACCCCTTGTCATGCAAAGCCATTACAATTAGGCTAAAAAATTAGATTAGTGCCTACTCTGGAGGTCAGGTACATAGTGGTAAATGATTTTTTATAGCCCTTAAATATATAGCTATAATATGTTGGTTTAATGAATTTTGCTTGAATTTTGTAAATATTCATCAATTCGATTACTCCAATTGGACCAAAATTTTTGATATCATTTTGTGTTTTAAAGGTTTATCTGTAGTCCATCTCTACGAGGATGAGGAATACCGTAAAGCTTTTGAAGAAGGGATCTATTATTTTGGGAAGAGTCGGGTTATCCATTACCCCTTGGTTTCTAGATTTTCATCCCTCCACTATGGTGGTATCGAAAATTCTAGCTTAGCTCTGGCTCTAAATTTTTCTTGTTCCTTTTTGACATCTTTTTCTCATTTAGAATATTGGAAATACTTTGGATGGATTTTTAAAGACAAATTTAGAGTGGAATTTACATCATATTTTCACATATACTCAAATATGTATGGAGATTGACTTTAGTAAAGGTCTCTTAGACAAGTCAATTTTCAAATAGGGGAATTTTAAATAGATCTAGATCTTGGATTATTAAAATATGGCATTCAAGAGGAAATTTTTTCATCAAACAAGATACCATCTTCATGTTTTCTTTCCTCAAGCACAAGGGCATCCTAAAACGAAAAAGGAACAACCTGTCAAACTTAAAATTCAAAAGATATACAAGACTCCACTCTTGGAAGCTAAAGATGATAGGAATACAATATATTTACACACCTTGGAGGCTGAGAAATAGGAAGATGAAGGAACACAAGTCAATAATGTAGATATAAATAATTCATTGAATGCTCTATAAGAAGTGATGTTTATGGAGGATCTTTGCTCAAAAGAGATAACTATAAATGAATTTCCAATAGGAAAAGTGAAGAGTGACCATGAATCTAAAAATTTCGAGTCTAATAAAGAATAATCATTAATTGAAATACAGAACTTAGACCTATAAGTGAATGTCGTAGGACCTCCTCTTGGGGGTTCGAATGTGGTAAAAAAGTAAGGAAAAAAGGTAAGACTGAGGTCATGTCTGTGTGATGGATTTGTTGTTGTTTTTCTTGTTCATAGGCTTATGAATCAGTGTGGTGTCTCATGGCATGCTCTCATACCCTCCATTTTTATCACACATTTTTTTCTATGACTCTGATGTTTTTTTTTTCAATTAGGTAAAAGTCTAAAGGGTTTTGAAAGTCTCCCATAACCTTGGTACATTATCAGAAAGATTAAATAGTAACAACCCAAACTAAACAATATAAAAACTAGTCAAAACATCAAGACCCTTCATTATCATACAAACTAAAATAATAAAAAAGTGTCAACAAAAAGTAACGAACAAGTCTTAGCTCTAGAAAGTTCAAACAAAATTCTAATCATTATTAAGTTTTGGGTTATTAGATTCTTTTAATTCTTTTTACAGAACAGTGGATTTCCAAACCAAAGTTACATCTTCCATGCTCTCCTTCTTCTTTCTTCTTTTGGCGGCTTGTAGTTCTCTAGATTTCACCTCCAACTTCTCGATGGCCTTCCGTTTCTTATTCACACATATTGCCCTCACTATAATTTAGGTTGTAAGTAACCTTAAATTTATTGTCCCACTCTTCGCCTCATGTCCGTGAAATCCTGTATAGTGGATGACCCTTGTGCCCCGTTGTCAACCTATTTATTTTACAGATCTTCATATTTGTTCAATATAACATTGTTGGATTTTGTGTTATTTAATTATAGTTTAGTTGCCTCACCTTCTCATTATTTTCTTGGGGTTTTCCACCAAATCCTTGTGACCCATAACTGAATGTCAAAATCCTTCTCCACTATGTACATCATACCTTAAATGTTTCCATCCATTTCAGATGCAAGAAAGACTGTGATTTTAGGGGTTCTTCCATGCCCGCCTTCTCCTTCCCTTGTAAATAGAAATCCCTCCAACGAATGGAATTTCCTCAATTTCAACTATTTCTTCCCCACCTTGTATCATGAAGATGCCTTTGGGATTATGTGAATTCATCTTCTTTC
>JAHRHJ020002331.1:0-12956 GCA_019776745.2 Taxus chinensis | reverse complement strand
ATCAAGCCATTTTCACCTATCTACCATTCAATTTGTTCAATCATCCAAGGTGAGCACTTGTTTTCACTAAATTTTATTTCCATTTTTAGGTAACTTTGCTCATTTGTTCCTTACTGAGTCTCATTTAAGCTTTATAAGTCCTCAAAATTGTAAATAATTAAGTTAAACTATCTGTTTTGGTAGTCTATTAATTCATAGTAATCATCTGTGATTAGCCTGATCGCTGGTGATTCCTACATAATATTTTTCTATCGTACATTTCTTACAATTTGCCTAACAATTTTTGTATGTTTATGTCATTTCTAACATGTTACCAAGAATGGATGTTATCAGATGGCCATAAAAGGTGAGATTTATCCCATTACCAGCATTGATTCACTCCCAATCATCTGTCACCCCTTGCAATGGGAACAATATGATTTGCTACATGACTTAGAACTCTGTGTTATCCACGCTACACCCCTTGACCGTTTGGATGTAATATTTGTATCAACTCAATGCATTCCTAAAGCAACTGAGGAATTCTGGGAGGCATACTATGAGGTCCATAGAATCCAAGCTAACCTTGCATCATTCAAGTACAACTATGAAGAAGACCTATACATACCAGAGGAAAACCGCAAGGCATCTGAATCTGACATCGAAAGAAACATCAGCCTTCCAAAAAATTTTTGATCTTTCACACCTCTATGACATAGAAGAAGAGCTCTCTGACTTCTTCATGGAGGACTACATCTCAAAGCCTAATTCTTACTTCACAAAAGATGAGGACTTAGCCTATTCTGTAGGCTCAAATTTCTCAAAAAACATAGATTCTAACCTAGATTCCAACTTCAAATTCTAGTCTTGTTGTTTTCATTTCCATTATTATCATCTTATGTATGTAATCACCTAAATAAGTGATAACAGCTGATCACATTTTCCATTTATCATATTGTACTTCAAATTATCATCAATAAAGCTTAATTTTCTTAAAAGCATGTTGATATCCACCTAAGGGATTCTTTAGACTTCTGGGAACTGGCCTTTTCCAGGCAGCTTGCCCATCTTATCTTACTAACTCTATTTTTTGTAAGTGTTTGTGATTTGCACGCTTACTTACAGGGAAAATAAGTCTAGTACATTCTTCACATAGTCCAAAAACATTCATCATATCTCACGGGTATCTGGAAAACCCTGCCATACTGAGGTTGAGCTAAGTTTTACCCCCTTGACACATCAATCAAACCCCCAAGGTAAAACAACGTTCAACACTTTCTTGCATTTACCTGTTACATGTTCATCTTATTACACGTGCTAGATAGATATCTTATATGTCATTATCTTTATCATACACACATGTGTGTTCACTTGAATTTCTAGTAGTGGTCGTAAACTCTATAGATCCGTTACACACAACATGGATGCTTGGTGCAATACTTAGTACCAATCTCATAACAGCTCCTGGGGGCATCCACTTTCATACACTTCAGGTGATATTGTTTCATTTTGTTTCATAACACACTACTTTATCATAATATACATGCTTGGACATAAATTTTATCTTTCTAACATACTAACGGTATCTTCATGTGTAGCATTTGTTTTGCAAAACTATTTTCCACCATGGTTATCTGTTACATTGTTTTTACATGTTTGTCTTTGTTTGCCATTGTATGTGGGCTTTTCCCTTTGTCTTGTGTGCACACTTGTATGATTTTGGCTTCGTCAGCCTTGATTATCTTCCGACACCATGAGTGGTGTCCCATGTTTATAATCCACTTTACATGGTCTACATTGTCTTCTTTCAAGTTTTAGCTTACACATTGTTCATTTAGCTTACACTTCATCTTATGCATGCATGTTTGTCTTTGCTTATACTAACATTTGTCATTCAACCACTTATTTGCATGTGACTTAGTTTCTACCAAGCACACCCCCTCCACCTGTAGGGCACACTTTCAATGGTTGGTCATCTTTATGGGCCACATCCTCCTTCAATGACATCGCATGTGCCCCCAAAGAGGGGGCATCATTTGGGTGAATCAGTCACCCCATAAATAGGTCTACACATAATATACACAACACAACACAATACCGGTATAACTTATAGTTTTCATATTTTAGGGCTCATAATCAGACTTGGGTCCATGACACAGTGTCCTTACTTGGATTACTTGAGACCAGGGGGCATATCACACAATGACATGGTTTAGCATAGTCGACAGAAACCTACACAATTGTTTTTACAGGGTAGGTTTTCCTTAGCACATGTGTTAGTACACATCATCTGCAGTGGTGTTTTATTCTGGGGAGCAGTTATAGTGATGTAACCTAGAATTTACTAGATAACACCCTAGTCACATTGGCACATCACTCAACCTAGACTGAGAACTCACCCGAAGTGCGCAAAGGTACCAAGTCCCTATTAATGGTTGTTGTAGCAGGATGTTAGAGTGATGAAGAAAGAAACGTATAGATCCATAACTAATCCATCATTCTACAATGCATACTACATTCATATCTATGAAAGAACAATGTTAAACAGTAATCCTGATTGAATCAAGAACATACACTACCCAATTACTACCAGGAATGACATTTAGATTTAGCCAATATATTCCATCTATTAGTAAACATAGAAGCTTCTTACAGTAATTTAAGCATATGGGTATATCTTTGTATCTTCATACATCCATCTCTCCACAACACACACATACTGCTATTGATTCATATCATATATATAGGGTGGGGACTTTCCCTTCACTGCTTATCTATTCCAAAAATAGGTTACATGTTATTAATAGCCACGTGCCATTTACAGGCATAGCCACACATGCAAGTGTGCTATCTATAGACCTCTTGTAGTTAACTGTCAGAAAAAAAATCCTATTCTTAGCTCGTCTCCATTAAAAATGCTTCGATATGATCCTCTAAAGATAGACAATGCGTGGTGCGCACATCTCTACATCGTTGGTGTGTTCTGCATGCCATCTTCTAAAAATAGGTCGTCATGCTCAAAATTGGCTAAGTCCTGAATGTTGAACTTTCCCGTGATCCATGCCCTCACTCCTTGATCCTGGCTTTCTCTCCCACACAGACTTCTTGTGTGATCTCTGACAAGTATTCTCTTATCAACATTACCCCACACTAATCTCATTTTCGTCTCAACATTGGGTATCTCCAAAAATTGAAGTATAGAATAGAATAATGGAAAAGAATAAGAATGAAAGAATATAGATAAATAAAGAATTTTTATGAGGCTATGAGGCAGCCTTCTCTGCATCAGTTTGAAGTATCAACTCTGGATACTCCTCCTTTATTTCGGCCTCCAAGACCTTCCATTCAGCTAGTGCTAGTTCTGCTTTCTTAGGAATGTCCAAAACAATGGATTCCAACTCATCCCTTGCAATCTCTCCTTCTTCATTCTGCAAAACCAACACAACGCTGGACATTGAGGTCATTCTTCCTTCTAGAAGATCCATCTTCTGTGTAATTTTTTCCCAAGCTCTTCTAGCCAAGTCTTGTGTGAGGTCTTGTGTTGCTGTCAGGGCCTCGTACTTCTGCTTAACTATTGACAATCTTTCTGCGTGGCTAAATGTCTCATCCTTCATGGATTTCTAGACCTCATTGTTTTCTTCTAGGGTATTTATATTGATAAGCGCCTCTGGAGTTGTGTTAATGTTCAAACCCTGGTCTACTTCCTTCAATACTTCTTGCAACGCTTGCAGTAGCCCTTCATAAGATGTAATCTTTTGCATCACTAAGGCTTTCTCTCTTTCTGCATCTTGCTTTGACTTCCTTGGCACCGTCATGGACAAAGGTTCATCTTCAAGTACCAAGTCCACCAACTTTCCTACATAGTGTATCGCTAAAGAAAATGTCTGTGGTACCTTGGTCTCTAAGTGTGGCCTTGCTCTGCTGACATTGTCTCCAATCTCCTCTGTGATGCTGATAAATACTTCATTCTTTTTCTACGTGAGGTACCTCTCTTATGTTATGCGTGCTATCTCAGCATCCTTTGTCTTTAGCTCCTCGCGTAGCACTCTAATTGTCACAGCTTTATCCACATTCCTTCTAGCAACTTCAGAAGAAACTTTCACCAATGTGTTGTTGACTTGCTCATTTGACATGACAGTAGGCTTTACTATCAAGTGTCTAGCTTGGGGTGCCTTCTTCATTCATCTCGAAATGCATGACTCTTCACATACATCAAAGTTAGGCTCATCCATGTGGGTGTGCATTGACCATGATAGTTGATTTCGAGTGCGCACAGTAGCCATATCCTCATCCATTAGCTCCCAGCCAAATAAATCATTTTGTGTTATCATGCTCTGGAAGCGGACGCAGACAATTTTACCTATGTCCTCTACATACCCCATGGCTGGTGGAATGTGCTCTCCACTAACCCTCTTTGATCTAGGAGCCTTGGGAATTGTAGCTTCAAGGTTAGGAGCCTATCCCATTACATCCTGAGCAGTCACATGCGCGGATCCGGAGATTTCCTTTTCTTTTTCTTCTCCATCCTTCATCTCTTCATCTCTTTGTTCTTCCTCGTTCTGTGCCTCGTCCTCTTGCTCGATTGGGGTAGGGGATGCACACTCTCTCTCTCTTTTGATTCCTTCACTTCTTTATCCAACTTCAACTTTCTTCTCTTCTTTGGTTCAACAGTCTCCTTGAGTGGAGAGAGATGAGGTGATTTCCATACTGTTTGGGGAGCTCCACTTTGAGTCCTTGTGCGTCTGAAGACTTTCTTAAATATATGCTCCCCATGTTAAACCTCGATATCTTCCTCTTCATCCTATCCTTGAGGTTGTGTGGCTGCATGCCATGACTCTTCTCTTTCATAAGGTTTATTCCTTCTGTGCTCCAAGCCTCCACTATCTTCACGCTCCTCCTCTTGTCCCTCTACTTCAACAACTTTTGTGGGCCTTTGTGCTGGTATGTTTTCTATTGTGTGCTTACCATTCAGCGGTCCTGGGAGTGCGAATTCATTCTCCACATACTTGTTATTCTCCATCTTGGGATTCAGCTGAAGATACACCAATGTTTCCCCTACTTCTACTATAGCTAGACTTATTGGTTTAATATTCAACACCTCCAAAATGATCCTCTCAGTATATGCACTTCTTCTAGGATACACATGCTTCTTCCTCAACGTATGGTAGTCATAGTCTACCTTATTTGCATTGAATACCAGTCGGTGTGTGTCTTTAAATCTGTGAAAAGATGCTTGGAAATACCTTGCAGTGAATGCGTAAGGTAATTTACACCAAGGGCTCCAGACTCCATCTCTTATTGGGAAGTACACGATGCAGAAATGATGATATACAAAAAACTGAACTTGTTTCCCTACTACTAATGGTAGGTCCTTTGGGATGTGCCACAAAAAACAGAAGTGAGTGTATGAGGAATAAAATAATAATAAAATAATGAACTTCCATTATGGGGTGCCAAAGGTAGAATTACTTGCATAAGCATCAATCTTTTATTTTTGGGACAGAGCACCAACCTTGGATATGCCAATAAAATAATTTTTAATTGTTTATTTAGCATGCATGAAACTCTAAAGGTGGTGCCATAGCCCTTTGGGAGAAGACATTAAAGATTATAGAAGCATATTTTAGGGTTCGTTATTACAAAATATTGAAAATTTAGCATCTACTCATTTGTTTGCAAGTATTTTTGTTTATCCATCAGAAATATAGGAAAAAAAACCTCATTTAAACACAAATATAAAACCCTCAAACCTAAGCTTGACAATTCCATCCAAGGGTTTATGTGGTAATTTCAGGGTGCAACTGCATATCCAGTTTAGCTAGGGCACAATTTTTAGTCATTATTCTACATCAATAACAACAAGTACAACTATGACATCCCCTTTGGGAACAAGATTCATGGTTGGCACCTCATCTGAGTGGTAGATTACAGTTAAATTAGTTTGCATACTCTTATCTTATATTCATCTTTCCATTTGGATCAATAGTTATGTGAAAATCCATGTATTTTAACATTATGGTATTTTTATTGAAATTTATTTGAAATATATAAATAAACAATCTGTTTTTGTGCATATTGTGGTTTGCTATTATTTATTTAACTCATATAATTGTTGTTGTCATAAAATATAACTATTTTATAGTCATAACCCAAGGTTTGTGCCTCTATATAAAAAATTATTTGTTAAAGATATTACAGTGGTATCAAAGCTTTGTGTCCTCACCAACTGTGAGGAATAAAAATTTGCAACATTAAATCTCCATGTAAATTAGTGATGCAGCATCTAGGGAATTTAGTAAAGATAACACCAATATTTTCGCATTGGCACATCACTACAACCTAGACTGAGTGCTCAATATTCAAGCGCCTCAAAAATGTATCCAGGTTCCTCTTTAGGGTTGTTGTAGCTAGGATGTTAGCATGATGAAGGAAGAAACATATAGTAGTCACATAACTAATCCATCATTCTACAATTGAATGTTACATTCAGATCTATGAAAGAACAATTTTAAATAGTAATCATGATTGAATCAAGAACATGCAAATACTCAATTACACACAGTGAATGACACTTAGGTTTTACGGCCAAGGGCTCTAGACTTCCATCTATTAATAGGATAGAAGCTCCTTACAAAAATAATGATATACAATCTATACTGATGCACCTATTGGATCTGATACAGTAATCCAATCATATGGGATGTGCCACTCTCTATACCAAATGCTACATGCAGATCTCTGTCTATGTATATATTCTACCCTATGTTCTTCATATCATATATATAGGGTGGGGACTTTCCCTTTACACCGCTTACTCTATTCCAGAATCCTAGGCCGCATGCTGACTTAATAGCCACGCGCCGTATTACAAGCATATCCACACATGAAAGTGTGCCTATCTATAGACTCTCTTACCTTGAATACCAGTGAAAGTAGAACAATCCTAAAGCTTATCTTCCTCTCCATGCAAAATTCTTGATCTGATCCTCTAAAGATCTGACAATGTGTGGCACGCACGTCTCTACATCATTGCACCTTGACATTTACGCGCACCATCTTCTAACCACATAAGTCTTCATTCTCAAAATCAGCCAAGTCCTGATCATGTTAAACTTGCCCTAACAAGCGTGCGGTGTTCTTGCACTGTCCCATCTATTCCCTTGATCTATGTCCTCTCCCACGTGGACCCTTCTATGTGATCTCTAACTCCTGTATGGTCTCTAAGATCAACATTACCCCACACTATCATATCATTATCGTCCTCGATAATGTGGTATCTCCAAAAATTGAAGTAAAGAATAGAACAAAGTGAAAGAATAAGAATAAAAGAATGTAGATAAATAAAGAAGTTTTATGAGGTCCTATGAGGCAGCTCTCCTCATGCATCACTAGATACAAGGTCTCTTTATTTCCCAGCCTCCAAAGTCATATCATTCAGCGTAGTGCCCAATTCTCTTCAGAAGCTTTCTCTGGAATGTCCATCAGCAATGGATTCCAACTCATCCCTCGTAATATCTCATTTTTAATTCTATAGAACCAATACAACGCTGGAAATTGAGGTCATTTATTCTCCACAGTCTAGATTTTATTCATCTTCAGCGTAATTTGCTTCCTAAGCTCTGATCCAGCCGAGTCTTATGTGGCTCTTGTGCTGCTGCCAAGGCCTCGAACTTCTGCTTAACTATTGACAATCTTTCTGCATGGCCCAATGTCTCATCCTTCTTTGCTTTCTAGACCTAATTACTTCTCTCCTTGATGACCACCTTCTTCTTTCCTTTTGTTGTTGCTACAGACTACCTTCTTAGGTGTCATTTTTGCCTTACAATCCCTTGTAGATCCTTTCCGTTCAAATTCTGTAATGTGTGAAACAAACCCTAGCTCGATTTGGCATACCCTAGGTGAAATTACATGCCCCTAACTCATCTCTATCATCTTACTTCACTCAAACCCTTCACCACCAAGGACACAATATTCTTTTGCGCATGGATCTCTTTGTCACAAATGGTTACACACCCTCTCACACCTTAAAAACAATCACTCAGCTCTTCGCACTTGGCTCTCTTTCAAATACTCTTAATCGCAATGGTAAAAATGAATCTCGCATCCCATCCTTATATATATTTTTCAAATTTTGATGCATTTATTTCTCCTTCACCTACCAAATATCCCCTCATTCATTGAACAAAATTCATTTGTTCCTTGTGGTACATCTTCACACCCCAATTATAACCTTCTAGCGCACCTTCCTACCCTCTAGTCACATACTTCTCTTCAGCGTACGCCCTTGTGCACCAAGTACGTCGTCACTGTACCTTCTCCTGGTAGTTATCATGGCCTCTGCTTACCTCACATTATACTTTCCTTTCATTCATCTCCATCCTTGGTCACTTTTGAGAAGCAGCCTTCTTTTGACTTAAAGCACACCTGTAGCAGCTTATTCCTTTCACTTTTCAATTCCTACAGTCTTTTACTTGGATAACTACAACCACCCCACACTAAAGGTATGTGCAGTCCTCTATGCATAAACATTCTTCATACAGTAATTAGCTTCATGTGCACAAGTGCGCTTATTACACAAAAACAACAACTAAATTGACAAAGCATAGCGACAATGAAGGAAATACAAAATTGAAAACCTAATATAAATAGAAATACTACCTTATTATACACACCAAGAAGACTTATGTATAGTAGGGCTTCAACCTACTCCTGTTAAAGTAACTGGGTAACCATGTTCCATAAAGTGCTTCTAACTGGAAAGCACCTAATTCAAGTATGTAAGTGATGACATACGACCCCAACCAAATGTACTTTGAGCTTGCCTAGATGGCGTAAGAACTTAGAGTCATAAAGAAGTACCATTTGTCCAATCTCAAACTTCTTATCACTTATGTTTTTGTCATGTCATGCTTTCTTCCTGGCCTTTTGCTTCTGACTCCATCGTGCTATGGCTTGTCCCTCATCTAGTTGAATCATCTTATCGATACACTCTTCTAAAGCCTTCTCATCAGCTAGACCTCCAATGTGTAAAATATGCAAAGAAGGTAACATAAATTCTATAGGTAAAATGGCTTCTGTGCCAAACACCAACTAAAACGGTGCGGCTTTGTTCAACCTCTTATAATTTGTTCTATATGCCCAAAGAACAGCTGACACTTTGTCATCCCAATATTTTCTTCCAACATCACAATTTTTTTTCAAAGTCTAGCTAAAAATCTTGTTGAAAGCCTCAACACTTCCATTTTCCTGAGGACGATAGGGTGTAGTTTTATGGTGTGTAACCATAAACTCATCTAATAGGATCCTAATTGTCTCATTCAAAAAGTGTGTACCCCTATCACTTGTCAAGCTTAAAGGACATCCATATCTTGTAAGAACATTCTCCCATAGAAACCTAGTTGTTGTAGTTGTTGTATAGTCCTTCATAGCTGCTGCTTCTGCCCATCATGTGAGATAATCTATGCAAGTAATGATATAGCACAACCCAGTTCATGTGCGCGGCTGGTGAAATAGGTCCTACAAATTTAATGACCCAGTTATCAAATGGTTCAGCACTAGTAATTGGTCTTAAAGGCATCTCATCTCTTTGCCCTAGTTTTCTTAGGCGCTGACAATGATTACACGCCTTACAGTGTTCTTTACAGTCTTTATACAATGTCTCCCACCATAATCCAACAAGTAGGATCTTCCAAGAAGTCACATCACCTGCATAATGGCCTGCAATACCACCATGGGCTTCTTCCATAATATCCTTGCATGCTCATGCTCTAATACACAATGGCGCAATACTTCATCTTTGCCTAACTTGTAGAGGTCACCACTGATTAACATAAACAGTGTCATGCATATAGCAAGCTGTTTATTTTCTAATGCCTTCATTCCTTCTGGTGCCACACCAGTCCATAGAAAGACAATAATGTCTTCTAATTCTGATGGTGTGCATTGTAACCTATATAACTATGCATCTGGCATGGTTTCTTCAATTGTCTCTGCCTCCTCTCCGGATTGAATCCTAGACAAGTGGTCTAGTTCAGAGTTACTTTTCCCTGGCTTCACCACAACTGTGAAATCAAACTCTTGAAAAAAGACTACACATCTACATATGTGCCCCTGTAAGATGGACTTGTTTACCAAGTACTTCAATACCATGTGATCCGTATAAAACACAAATGGTGTTGCTAAAAAGTATTATCAGAACTTATGCAATGCATAAATAATTGACAAAGCTTCACGCTTTGTAGTTGTATAATTCCTTTTAGCATGAGTCAGTTTCCTACTAGCAAAACAAATTGGATGATCTATAATACCTTCACAAGGTTGAGCTAACATAGTGCCAATGGCCATGCCAAAAGCGTCCACATGCACATGAAATGGTTTATCCCATGAGGGAAAACACAGAATGGGCGCGGTAGTAAGTTTCTCCTTTAATAGTTTCAAATGCACATTCCTGTAATTCTCCCCAATAAAATGTACCTTTCCCCTTCATTAACTCTTCCAAGGGTGTAAAAAAATTGGCATACCCTTTGATGAACTTTCGATAGTAACTTGTATGACCCAAAAATCCACACACACCTCACTTTGGACTGGTAGGAACTTCCAGGCCTAGAATGACTGCAACCTTAGCTGGATCAACCAGCAAACCTTCCTTGCAAATTATATGTCCTAATAATATTCCAAATGGTGTAGAAAATATGCACTTCTTGATGTTCAAAGAGATACTCAATTGTCTGCACCATTCAAACATTAAGCGTAGATTGTCACAATGATCTTTCACAAGCCCATATACTTGTCCAATCGTCTAAGGTAGACCTGTAAGAAGTTGAGAATAAAATCTTTGAATGGCTAAACAACTATGCACGAGAATATAGCAGGTGTGTTTTTCAATCCAAAAGGCATCACAATATAGGTAAAATTGCCCGATTTAGTAGTAAATGTTGTCTTTTCTTGATCCTCCTAAGCAATACTAACCTGATGATACCTGGAAAACCCATTTGTGAAAGAATATATTTCATGCCCTGCCACTCCTTCCAGTATTTTCTCAGTGAATGGCATAGGGAATGGATCTGTGATGCATGCAACATCCAGCTCCCTATAGACCACACATATTCTAATTTTTCCATCCTTCTTGATACTGATCACCATTGATCTAACCCATTCTGACTCATCAAGGGGCTTGATAATTCCAGATTTCAACATTTTATCAATTTTTTCTTTTACCTTTTCATGCAAATTGGGGTTCATTCTATTATGGTCACTTCTGAACTAGTCATACACCATCCTTAAGTTTTATCTTCATTTCCCCAAGTGATTTATGCACGCCTTTAAGTTTATGATACCCTTGAGGGAATAGGTCCTAATAATCCATGAGTATCTCAATGATCTTTACTACCTCCAAGTCTAACCAGTAGTCTCCAATGATGGCCTCCTTAGGCTCAGCCTCCAAACCTATATTCACTTTTTTTTGTCTTCATGGGTTCATGATATGCACACATATCCTTGTCTGCACTGTCTAAGACCTCACACACCCCTTGTGAATGTTCAATATCTAGGTTCTCAACTTCCTCATCATCCACGATGTAAACCATCTTTCCTTTCTCTTTCTCAAGGCAAGTGCATTCAAATAGTATGGAGTCCATTTCTTCTTCCCTTTCAAAACACGCTCTGGAACTCTGCCTCACCAAATAATTCTTGAATATGCTCTTCTGCTTTTGCACTATCTCCCATAGTTAAGTGACTTGAAAAATTTTAAAGCCTCTTCTATTGGAGGTTGGGAAGAAAAGTAGTCAAAGGTCTGGATCATTTATGTAGTAAAATTTTATCAGTTTCTAATCTCTCGATTTAGTTCTACGTATACATACCAGGCGTGTGTGCATCCTTGTAGCGTAGAGTAAAATCTATGCACCCAAAGTGAAGGTGGTAATGCTTCTTGTCCTATTGTTCAGAGTCTCTCACACTACTGAATGTGATGTTGAATAGGTTGATCACCATGATAAGTGGAGATCTATGTAGGTGCATTGTTCCTTACAAACCTTGTAAATAAGGTGACTCCAATCTCTTCCCATTTTATAAGATTATCTCTATGGACTACCCACCAACGCGTTGTTGTCCCACACAAGGTATATACTAACATATCTCTTCTCTTAATTTGATCTATCCACTATGTTTCCATGGATTTCAAAAATACAAGAAGATCTCCTGCCCCTGTATACTAAGGTATTGTGCTACCTATCCGTCAAACAGAGCGAAGTCCATTCTTGCGCGCAACCATGCTTTTCACCTCATGTCCTTCATATGTACCATGAGCCCAATTTTCACAAGCAATACTCATAGTATCACTAATAAAATGAGAATCTTCCCACTGTAGGATGCCTTCTTTTGATGGCTCATTGACCTCTGGGTAGTAAATAGTGCGTACATAAGTTTTGTTTAAGTCATCCTCAGTTACAGGCTCAACATATGGTGTAGACTTCCTTCCCATCTATTAGACGTATCACAAACCTCTTCCTACTCCTTGTTCTCAAAGTTGATATACCCCTTATTGAATGTCAAGTCAGCATTCTTCGCATAACACCAAGGGTGTCCAAGCAAGGCTAGAAAATTGTCTACTTCTGCAAGTGCTAATACTTCAAAATCCCCAGTGAATTTGGCCCCTTGTATGGTTATTGATTCATCCTTCAAAAATCCTATGGGAGTGGCCTTAGTCTAGTTTTCCATAAACAACGCATTAGATGACGGATACAATGGAGGCCTCCCCATTTATACACATGCATCTAACTTAAGCACATTTACTTATGCACCTGTATCAATCGATATGTTTCCTAACATCCATCCATTGACAACAACATTCAGATTAATTTCCTTTTCATAGTCAATGCTATCAGGGGGAAAATTTTGGCATTCAGACTCTGTCATCTGGTCTCAATAGATTGTGCGTGAGTGTCCCCTTTAACCAACTTCCTAATAGTGGGAATATATTA
>JAHRHJ020002341.1:0-306998 GCA_019776745.2 Taxus chinensis | reverse complement strand
TGGTTCCGGAAGCGAAATAGAGATGAACTTGGAGGAACATGACTTTGCAGCTCTTCAGGATCTGAGCAGACAGAGACAGGAGGCCTAAAGTGCTTAAGCAAACTTCTAGGTTGATCATCGAGGATCGGGAGGAGAAGTTTGTGAATATCAATCCGGTGGAAGGAAAGGTAGATAGAAGAGGAAAAACTCACTGGCAGAAGATTGACTGTGGACCAAAATAACACTCGGTCAAGCTACCACTGAGGATGAAGCAGGAACGCAGAAATTTGGATACCTTTGTTCCTAGGCTTGACAGTGAAAGGCGGAGAAAGAAGAGCTGCCAGAAAGAAGCAAAATATCTCAATTATGTGAGATCGTAGCCCAGTTGCTTAAATCTTCCGTTCAGCCCATTTCAGCGCAGGTGAGTGATATGCTTATGCAGGAAATGGAAGATGCCCCAAGCAATCAAGTAAAGGGCTATTGACGAATGGAAGGATCTGAGTATTCGTCCAAGATCTGTGAACTTGGGAAGTGAAGCCCGCTAAAGGTTATGAACGATTGCAGAAAATCAAACTAAACACTGAAGAAAGCAATAAAAGGAATATACAGTTGACAGAGAGTAAATGAGGTTTTGGTCGAGATCAACCAGCCGCGGGAGATGTATGGTTGCAGAGCAATTGTGCCGGAGATCAGTAGAGAAGGGGAGGAAGCAGTAGAGTTTGCAGTATCTTTCCGTTTGGAGACTGCAAGTTTTGTGTGATGAAGCGGAGGGATGCAGGCGCTTGAGAGTTGAGAACCTCAGAGTTGCCGGACAGTATTATTTCTTTCACTGAGGAAAGAGTGGTGGAGGTATTACTTCATACGCGCGGATTGTTTCTAACGGAAGTTGCGATGATTCTCTGGAGGGTTCTCTTCTGATGGTGCAAAAGAGGATTGATAAAAAACAAAAAAGCACCAACCTTCACTGGATGAACTCTATCAGTAGGCTGGTGGACACTGCAGGCAGACATTGCGAGATTTGGGCCAAGTTTTAGGAAGAAGGGAAGCATGCAGAAAAGTGTTGTGAATGAAAGGATTGTTGCATTCAGGAGCAGATGAAAGAGGAAGAGTAGCTAAAACACAGATGGAAAGATGCTGAACTATATGTTCGGACAAGATATCAGATATCAGAACCAGAAGAAGATTAGATGTTACAGTGGCAATGACTCTGCTATTTTCTTTCTTCTTAATTTCTATGTTCCCGGATGAAATTGTAAATTCAAGTTAGGTTTGCCAACCAGTACTCGAATCCATGTGGAACCTTTCTTATTAGGACGTGATACATGTGTCACTTAAGAAGAAAGTTAGTTGAGGATGATTGCCAAATGTCATCTTAAGTGTTGTTCATACTCTAGTTCCAGTTTGAGGCTTCTATTGGTACTTTCCCTCCTACATTCTCTAAGTAGGAGAAGAACCTACGGGTTAATGATCGATCGAATGTGTTGTAAGAAGCAATCTTGTGTTTTCTAGGACTTTGTGTGAAACCCCTGAGAGCAACTTGTTTGCAGAGGAATTACAAAGAAAGAAGAGGTTCGGAGAACTTTGTGTCACGGTTGTATTTTTTGTATGTAATTTGTATTTTGTTTCTTGCTTCTAATCTTAGATATCTTATAGACGTTGTGTTATTTTAGATCTAGCTCTAGGAGCGCTTTGCTTTATAATTCTGTTCTCTGGTTCAATATTTGAGTTTCTTCTATTGGGTGCAGCAATTATCTCGAAAATCTACTAAGTGGGATGCAACCCTTACTCATTCTTCTCTGTAATTCCTTATTCCTTCTTCTTTTTGTTAATTTTTCCTTTCTAAACAGCTGATTACTTGCTGCAGAAACTTCTTAGTTATGGTGATGAACTAAGTTGTAAAGTTTAAAACCCCTTAGATAAAAACACAGTTTATATTGACAAATCTGCCACGGAGCCTCCCGGTTTAAATGAGGGAGTTATTCATGACTGCTAGGTTGATCATCGCAGAAAAATCTAGCCACGACACTCCAAACCTTAATGGATTCTAGGTAATCCACCTCATGCTCAGATTAATTAAAAGATCACAAACTTCGTAAGCAAGATATCAGACTTTCCGTGGTTCCCCAAGTGACTCAAAATACATGAGAACCAACTCCAGCTAGCACACTAATTGATGATTTTTATTCCAAAGTAGTAAGCATACAATAACAAGACCTATGAAGAATCCCAAATGATGTAGATTTTTCCTTTAAAATGGCGGCTAATTCTCTGGATTGGAACTCAAATAAAACAATACCAAGAGTATCTATCCTTGCCAATAACTCAGAATTATTAAGAAACAAATCTGCAGTGTGCGACAATATATAAACGTAACCGCACCCAGAAATCTGCAGACTTAAAGCATGAAAAAGGTACCTTAGGGCAGCGCCAAAAATACGGAATGTAGGTTGATTAAAGTCTGAGGTACTGCTAAACAGGGGACCCAGTAACATGCAGCCTCAAATATTACATCCTGCAATACCCAGTCAGCCTCCCGTATGTGGCTCCCCATACAGAAAAATGTATGACAAAAGCTGGAATTAATTATGTCAGTCACTTTATAGCCCAAACGCTAAATATCACAACTGGAATTGGAAAATACAAAATCCTTGTAAGCACAAGAAGATTCCTTGTGTGAAAATCTCTCTCTTTTCTTAGAGGGTTTTGTCCTCTGAGTTTTCAATAAGCACAAAGCTTTCTTAGACAAAATTGGATTTTGATAAAAATGAGTAAGTGATATCCATCTTCAAGCGACCTCTCCTGATATAGAGAAATGGCCCCCAAAGTAACCTCCCCAATCACCAATCACAATCAGTGATTTAAATCTAACAAAATAAGTCCCATTTTTAATGCCTAGGATGGTCAATTTTTCATATAGGAGGATAAAATTCGAAATGGGCCATAAATCTAAAAAGGGGCCAAATATTCTTCCCTAGGTAAGTCGCCATACTTTCTAGGAATGATACAAACATAGCATTAGACCCCTTATGCATTTTTCTAGATATTACGACTTAATTAAGTGCCTATGTAATTTAAGCCAAATAAAGTAATATAAGTGGTACTAATTTAATTTATTTGTATAGCACTTTATACTTATTTATTATGACTTGAAGTTACCTTATATTTTTCCTTTGGCTGTAGGGTCAACCCAATGGGCCAAAAAAGGTCTTCGAATTTGGAAAAGGCGGACATTACAGTCCTCCTTCCCAAGATGCATGCCCCCGAGCATAATAACACTGCAACTCTGCATTCTACCCGTCAGGATCCCGACCCGCGAAGCGGCTTTTTTTAATAGCTTCATGTGCACTATACAAGGTGTCAAACATGCAGAAAAAAATTTTATGCAACTTACTTGTCACTAGTGAAGCCAGCCTCCTCATGTATGCTCCAAATTTGCCGTACTCTTCATCACATCCTTGTTGTTCCGTGCTGATATGCAGTGAAAAATCTTCGTAGATGTCCTCACAAGATGGTTCCTTATCCCAAACTATCATAGACTTAGCTACTATTTGATGGGGCAGCGTGTACTTGAGTGCTCTTAATGTGACTTGTTTCCCTTTGTGTTGGAAACTCAGCTCCATAGCTTCCACATCTTGGGTGACTCTTCCCAATGAATGAAGCCATTGCATGCCAAGCACAACATTGTTATCTTTCAAATCCATGACATAGAAGTCAGCACAAAGTGTATACTCACCAAATAAAATGCTAACTTGGTTGACCTTCTTCTTGCACGGGAGAGTGAGACCTCCTACTATAGTCACATCAAAGCCTTCAAAGTTATCACATTGCAAACCTTTTCCGTCTAACAAACCTGCATCTAGGAAGTTATGTGTAGATCCACTATCCAGAAGTGTCATGATCCTATACCCGAATATGGTGCCTTCAAACATGAATGGATTAAATTTGGGTGCTCCTGAAAGATAAGTGAGTCTAACATCATTTGCAATGTCTGGTGTTGGCTGCTCCTGTTCATCCTCGGACTCTTCATCCTCAACCTTTATGAGATGTATTTTGCCTTTCCCAAGACACCTATGCCCCGGTCCCCAAGGTTCGTTGTAATGAAAAGCATAAATTCTTCGGCGAAGCTCATTCTTTGAAACTGTCTCCATCTTTGGTGTAAACTCGACCTTTGAAGAAGTGGGCTGCTCTTGTTGTTCTGAATTTTTCTCCTTGACGTTCTTCCTTTGGGGCTGAACTGGAGCAGTGTCTAAGTCCAAGGCTGTCCGAATAGCCTCATGCAAAGTCCTAGGCTTAAGAGCCTTAACCAATCCCCTCAGCCTGTCATGAAGTCCCTCAATGAACAGCATCACCACTCGCCTCTCAGGCATCTCTGGCACCATCACTGCTATATGCTGAAATTCATTGATGTATGCATCAACGTGTCCACTCTGTCGAAGTTGTGCCAAGTCCCTATAGTAAAGCTCTACATCCTTGCGATCAAATCTTGCAATTAAGCTCTCACTAAACTCCATGTATGATTGCAAAAGATCATGATTCTGCGTGACTAGCCCATGGTGCCACCAATCGTACCTACTCCCTCAAGGTGCAACGTGGCAAATTGGATAGCCTCTTGCTCCTGCATAGGTCTGAGAGTGAGATGTGTCGAGCTTGTGAATCCATGCTCTGGCACTAATCTTTCCACTACCATCAAATGTGGAAAGGGTCACCTTGTTGGTGGCCTGCTTAAACTCCCTGTTCTGTTGTGCTCTAGGCCTCTATACCTGTCTAGCTCTTAAGTTTTCCCTCCTCTGAACACAATACTAGTGAAGGGGAAAGGCATTCCGCACCTCCTCTGGTAGAGCTCTCCACTCATCATGCGCTGCCATCACAGTATCCTGAAAGACTATGCCCTCAAGTGGGTCCTCAACTAATGGTGGCTCCTCCCTCTATAGGAATCTAGGCTGCAGAGGTCTATCCGTAGTCCTCGCATATCTCCTCTTCTCTGTGTCTCCTATCACGTGGAGGGGAACCTCTCATGCTACCCACCTCTGTAGGTGCCCTGTTGTGCCTTCTGTGGCTGCTGGCTATGGATGCAGATCTTTCCCTTCTGTCATGCCTATTTCTTGGCCTATCCATAGTCATACTCTCCATCATCTGTCTCATGGTCTGTATCATCTCCTAATGGGAGTCGATCATTCCTCTGAAAAAAAGATCTAGGTCAACTTGCTCTTGTCGTGGAGGTGTGTGTGATCCCTCTCTCCTGGCCATGATTTCAATACTATTCTCTGTATCCAAATCAGCTAGAATGTGAGCCTGCCTCCTTCTATGATACTTGTGTGGCCCAACTTCTTTAGGCTGCATCAAACAAACCCTCCAAGTGGGAGGATCGTTTCTCTAATACCACTGAAAGATCCCCTAATGGGACTATTCCACCTCAAGTTGGATTATCACTCAAACCCAAAGCAAAATACAAACTCAACACAATGAGAGCAAATAAATATATGGCAGCCCAGCATTATTTGTGAGAAATACGACTAGAGGTATAAGTTAAACCCATACAAATCAGACCTTGAACATTCCCACCCTTCATGCAACACTGAAATACAGACTTTTCAAGACCATAATCTAAAGAAATATAAAGATTTAAAGTGCCAAACAGGTCTGAATTTATTTAAAGAAGTCTGCAGAAATATTTTACCAGTTCTGGACTGTATATAGACTGATTTTTAATAATAAAATTTCTGCAAGATACAGTCTGCAATAACAGTTGGAAATAGAGAGTTTTAGGCCCTCTGAAACACACCTCAAACGTATATAAAAGCACCTCGAATCCAACTCCAAAAGCATGTGACAAAACTGCTTTTTATGACCTTCCGAAACACCCAGAATTTGCTCAAATTGGTTCACTCCAGCAGTACCAAAATCAATAGTTCAACAACCTGATTAACCCTTGAGATCCCAATACAAATATGAGTGCAAAAGAGAGTTTTCGTTCCCTTGCCACTATCCTTCTTGAGGGTTTTCGTCCTCAGAAGTTACAGCCACAAGTGCTTCAATTTACAAGCTATTTGCAAAATATAAAATGATCATGCAATGCCTCTTCCAAGTCGACCTCTCCCTTTATAAGGCAAAGTGACCCAAAGGGAGCCTTTTTACCCACCAATCAGCTTGCAATACATTTTCCTATGCATATTTTCCTCCTAGCCCAAGTCGTACTTTTGCATAGGGAAAATACAAAATTAGTATGGGTCTCGTTTTACTTTCTAGGCAGCCAAGATACACTTTCCTAGACAAGTCGCCAATCCTCATGGGGAGGATACAAAAGTTGCATGGGCCTTATACCTCCCAAATGGCCAATATTCATTCTCTAAGCAAGTCGTCCAACTCCCTAGGAATGATACAATCATAACATTAGACCCCTTTGCACTTATCTAGAGATTACAACATGTATCTATAAGTGCATTCCTATACTAAGTCAAATAAATAATTATAAGTGCTTTAATATTTTCTTTTATTTTCTTTTAGGCACTTATAGATATTTATTGTGACTTAAGTCACCCTTGCACACACCATTTGGCCGTCGGGTAAACAAAATGGGCCAAAGGTCTTTGATGCTATTAGTCGAGAAAGAGGGACATTACACTCATACAACTTAAAAGCATTCATAGAACATGAAAACAAATTTCCAATACTTTGAGAATTGAGACTTGAGTTTGCATTGATTCATAATGTTCCAAACATATTAGTTAATAACATAGACTGTGTTATAGATTTGATGATTCATTATTAATGCCTTAAGCTTTAGTTAGACGTCTCATTGGACATTAAAAAAACATTTAAAGTCATGAAATATTTTAATTCCTTTCTCAAACCAAAGGAGGGCAGAACAGCCTCTTGTCAAGGCAAGGATCTTGTCATTATTATTCTGATTCGATGAAATCGATTTGTAGGCTTGGCACCTAATGTCAAATGAAGAGAGGATAGGCTGCCCAACCACCAAGTGCTTCACTTGTTCCCATGCCTTCCAAATTGACTGAAGAATTAAGGACCCATGAGGAGCAACAAGAAAGCCCCCAAATAGTAAGTCAACCACACGAAGTCCTTTTCATCTCTCTCGACCCTTCAAAGTCTATTGGCAACATTGAATCTCACATGAACTTTCCAAAGTTCAATTCCAATCAAAGCCCTCATGTTTTATTTATTTTTTTGCACTGAAAAAAAAAAAGAAAAAATTGTAGGTACTCTCTGGGTACTCTCTGGGCACTCTTTTATTTATTTTTTTGCACTTAAAAAGAAAAAATTGTGGGTACATACCCACAAGCCCTAGGTACTTCCCCGCTAAGTTGCCGCATTCGGTGAACTTAAAGGAAAATATTCGAAATTTGCCAAATTTTAACAATGCGTTGAAAATCGTAATTTAATTCGTGTTTTCTTTCCTTTTTTGGCATTTTTTTCCATTTTTGGATTTTCGGTGAAAAAATCACCGAAAAAAATTTGCCATTTTTGTAAAGGGTCCAGGAAGATGTAGCAGCAAAAACTTGCATGTGCCATAACTTTCATTGTGGCTCTGTTTCAGGTGTCGTTTTCTCTAAAAGTGCATATTTTCTCGAGCTCTACGCATTGATGGCAATATTTTTCTTATTTTCATAAAATCCATTTTTGCACCTTTTTGGACCAAGCAACTTCTTGCAATCTTCTGAAAGAATGATGAGCTTTGATCGCCTGTAGACAGATTAGTAATTAACAATACTGGATAGCTTTCCAAAACTCGGCGAGTATTCTCCTGTGCTCGGACTAATCGTCCCACCTGCCAGCTTGGTCGCAACCTGCGAGCACATGTTTTTTGAAGTTTTTGCTTTCAATCACATTATTGTAATAACTACTTATGAAATCAATGAAATGTGATATTATCTCTCTTTTGAAATGTGAATTTATCTTTTGTTTTTATATATTTAATAAAAATGTATATTTCTCATAGTCGAATTTAACCACGAATTTAATCGCTAATTTTTTTACCAGCGAATTTTTCACAAATTTAATCATCTGCGAATTCAAACACGAATTCGAATGCGGCAACTTAGCTTCCCGGGTACAGATTTCTATACCCAACACGTACCCAGGGTCTGTGGGTACATACCCACAACGTACCTGTACCCATACCCGTACTCTTAGCACAACCTTAAATTTGCATAATAATAACACCGAATAATGATATTATGAATTCAATTGATTCGGGTTGATTTACAAAATATAGAAACACAATATATATAGGTAAAAGACATCCTAATTTTAAGGAGTCTTGCCAACTACAAAATCTCAACCAAACCTAATTATGTGGGGTGAGTATAGCTCACGTAACCCACACATAACAATATATCAAATATATGAGTTGTTATAATACCTCATTTACAACTCACATATACATAATTACAAACAATGAATAGTATTACCTTGTGGTAAATATAATAACATAATATGAGCACCATAAAGATTTCCTAACATTCCCCCCCTTAGTGCGAACATGGGTGAGAAATAATCACACTTCCTTCCACAACGTGTTGCTCGTGCGTGCTCATGATCTGGATGGTTTTTCAGGACAACAGCCAACAACCTCAACATGGATGGTTTTACAAGACAACCAACAACCTCAACAAAGGATGGTTTTATAGGACAACCAACAACCTCGATATCATGATGCTGCTTTTCCTTGTGCTTTCATCTATCCATTGTTTTTCCTTCAGGGAATTATGTAGGAAATATTACTCATTGAATACAAGCTGAAAAGAGGGAAAAAATGAAAATGGAACATTGAGACTATGGTCCCCCCCTCAATGTGAACATTTCACTTATTCAAAACATAACAAGAACACTGACAAAGAATTACACTACACACAATTGAAATCAACTGCAACTTGGAAATAAAAGCAAACTCGCACACACACACACACACACACACACACACACACACCCACACACACCATAGCTTCGTGCGGTCCCGTCGTTGGTGACTGACGAGAGGTCATTGATTGACCTCCAGCCTCTTGTGCCTCCGTCCTCCAATGGATGCACTCTTTTAATAGAGAAAGTCTTCTTCACTGTCTTGAGCATCAACTTCTCTATCATGTGAATGGTTGGATCCCACTTCCCAATCACTTTCTTCTTCTCTATTTTCAGAAATGAAAGCTTTATTATTCAATTTACCGTCCAACAAATCTCTTGCTCTTTGTTTACAATACATTATTCCATGTCCAGACACATTACAATAGTGACAAAGAAGCCTTTTCTTTGGATCCTGGGAGGTTGAACCTTGCTTGAAAGAATGACTGGATCTCTTTTTAACATATTTACCATGTGTTCCATATAACGTTTTTTCTTCTGTTTCAATTTTATTTGTTCTATTTTCGTCCTCTATCAAAGAAGAAATCAAGTCTTCCAGACTTGGATTTGTTTTGCTCAATGTGAATACCATATTAGAATAGCTAGGAGGCATGCTATTAAGTAAAACTGCTTTTGCATCATCATCAGGAACATCTACTTTTATTCCAGCTAATTGATTTAATACAGAACGAAACTTACTTATATGTTCCACCATGTTGTCACCTTCCTCCATTTTGAGTCCGAACAACTTTTGTTTTAGTGCTACTGCCGCACTTCCTGCTTGTGCTCCGAATAGTTTGTTTAGTGTTGTCCAAATTGTATTTAAGGATTTTGATAAATCTATATGATGCAAATACGCATCAGATAACCCCAATCCAATGATTGCTATAGCTTTTCGATCTTTGATGTCCCATATCGCTACTTCATTTGCATCTCTTGGTTTCTTTGCTTTGTCATCCACAATCTCCCACAAGTCTTTGTTGATTAATAACAACTGAGTTTTCCCCTGCCATGTGTAAAAATCTTTGCCTTTGAATTTTTCAATTCGATTCAACTTAGTCATGTTAAAAAAAATGGACGTCAGTTACCACTGAAAATGCGTCCAATATATATATATATATATATATATATATAAGACTTTAACAATACGAATACACAAAAGAATTCGATCACTTGACGTAATAGGACTATAGAAATGACAATGATATTGACAACACTTTTAGTGACAGGCCATTGACTTTGAAATATTTAAAGAACAACTTCTAATGACATGACTATATTAGAAATGAAAGAAGATTGGTGGTGGTGAATTGCATGAAAGAAGTACTTTTAATTTGAAGGACTTACACAACACGTACGTTGAAGCATAGAATGCAGGTCATTCCAGATGCCAAGTGTTGAGAAAAAGGTTTCCGAATGAATCAGTGACAGAGATGCATGTATACGCCAGAATACACAAATGACGGAGCTCAGAGATCGCTCTACAACTAGAGCAAATCGGATTATAAACCTGGAGCCGTATTAGATCTCCCTCGTCAAAAACGGATGTAATGTTATCTTCTTTGCCCACGTAGATATAATGCAGATAGTAAGGATTGTATGGGGAATCCCACGCTAGAGATAATACAACTGTCGAGCAGTACTTTCCAAACTGTTTGCAAGATCACAGTTAAAAAAACGGATCTGGTATTGTTTTCTCATGCACCGTCTGACAATCCAGACAAAGGCAGTATTTGAATTTATTGTTGGCAGAAACGTTGGGGAGCAGAGTTCTTATTACTGTGCGTGACAAGAGTTAGATGTCAAGATCCACAGACTTGTACACAGATCTGAATCGCCGAGAAGACTCAATGAAATGAAACAGCACCACAGTCACGTTTTACAGGGTCGCTTGAGTGCACCGTCGAAGAAAAAAAACGACTCAGAAGGAATAAATCAGACCCAGGTCGCAGTGTTGATCTGCTGAATCTTTAATTAAAAAACGCTCTGATACCAAATCTTAGCACAACCTTAAATTTGCATAATAATAATAACACCGAATAATGATATTATGAATTCAATTGATTCGGGTTGTTTTACAAAATATAAAAACACAATATATATAGGTAAAAGACATCCTAATTTTAAGGAGTCTTGCCAACTACAAAATCTCAACCAAACCTAATTATGTGGGGTGAGTATAGCTCACGTAATCCACACATAACAATATATCAAATATATGAGTTGTTATAATAACAACTCATTTACAACTCACATATACATAATTACAAACAATGAATAGTATTTACCCTGCGGTAAATATAATAACATAATATGAGCACTATAAATATTTCCTAACACATACCCATACTCGTACCCGGTACATACCCATCCTGGTATGAGGGGGTCTAGGGCGTTTCCGTGCAGTCTAGAGCAAAATATCTTGTAATTGTTCATTACCCATTTGGGGTGTATGGAACTTAGATCATGCTGATTCTAATGCATAACGTTGCTGTTTTATACTTATTGCATGTATCATTTTAGCTCTTGGTTGATGGACCTAGTTATAGCATACATTGTTGTAGTAGTGACTATCATGTAGGAGCTTCAATGCATAACACCTATTACCTTCTGATTTATTTGGATCTGATGTGATGACAGACCCTCACTACTTTTAGCTGAAGGGCTTATCTTAAGACCATATACTTCTGTAAATGTTCTTGGGGATGGAGCATATGACTCCTTGTATTCAATGTACTGCTATACCATATTCATGAGGAAATACAATCATTGTTCAATCTTGTCATTATTATATATGGTTGTGATTACCACTTATTGTAAATGATGTTATGGTATGATTCCTAGCGGGCTGATTTTCTTACCGTGTGGTAGTTTGGAATCTTTAGATAGCTTGTGGATGAAGTCTACAATAGATACTCATGATAGCTCATGTACCTCGCATACGAGTAATCTTAGGTCCTTTTCTTAGAGGAGATGGATGGAGTTGTATGCTTAGGAGATAATATAGATGTGGGTTACTTCACGTTGTCCAATGTATGTGAAGTAGTCCATCTAGCTGTTGCTGCCTCAAGGAAGTGCTTGGTATAGATGTCTATGCTTGGAAAATGCAGGTTCGCCATGAGAATTGTAGGTTGCACCTTGTTAACAAAGAAAAAAAATGCAGTCTAATTTGGATAGTCTTTTCTAATGGCTTTTAGCTAATGGCATAGAGCGGCACTACAGATTGGATGGCAAGGAGAGAAAATCGTAGGTGCCAACCTTCCAAATGCTACATCTAGAACAATGCAAGATCTGTTGATAACAATATCCAGAAGATTTGAGTTCAATTGCCATGTGTCTCTTTCGGCCTGAGGGTGGGTATCCATCATAATCAGAAGGAGAAACTCTTGGTTTGTTAGCTTATTCTCCAGAAAATATTCCAGATTATCATTGTGCATTCTAATTTTATAGATGTGGATGTGCCTATAGTAATTGAATGATCTACTCAAAATCCCCCAAATCTTTAAGTTCGAGAAAGGTTTTAGTCCTCTGTATGTATTTTTTCTTACTCCTAAACTCATAAATTAGAGAGATTGATGTCATCTCTTGACATGGCACTTAATATTGAAGGGTACCATCTGTAGCTTTTGACTTTCACAGTACAAATCATATCTCCAGTTGATGTCTAAATGTCTAAGCAGAAGCAAGCAATAAGAGTTGGCTACAGGCCCAAAACAAGCACACACTTTCATACCACTCTTCAGTTCACTAAATAACTATAACTAATTTTAAATATTTATTAAATTTTATGTTCACTGCTCAAGGTAAAATACAATTTGGATTAACAAGGGTTCCTTATGCAGAGGAACGATCAGATAAAATTTTACCCATGTATGTGAAATGTTTTAGCCCCAACTTCCTAGAAAACCTTAGATGTTTCAGTTGGAGGAGACTTCTTTTGATGGAAAATATCAAGTTGAAATGTACCCTTTGATCCTTCTTCTGTTCATTCCATTGGTAAGCTTCAGGTTAAAAGAATATCACATGGGCTGTTGATTACCAGCGGATTATTAGGTTTGTAAGATCAGCTTTGTTCTTCTAATCGTTCTTACTTTTATGATGGATGAAAAACTTCTCAGAATGGAGCATTCTTGAGTATAGAATGTTGAAAAAGAAACCAACTTTGCTCTGGCACATTTGGACTGGGTGAGGTTTAACAAATTTGGATATGTAAGTGTTACCGTTATATATACCAGTGCCAGAGCTTTAACCTGTTTTGATGCATAAAGACATGGACTAGGTTCTTTAGATCTGTAGCTCTGCCTATGTGCCTATTGGAAGTTATTAAGTTATTGGAATACTAATTTTTAACAATATGTTCTAACCATATTGCCTTGGTTGCCAGGATGTGGAGCTATAACAAAATGTACTTAGCAGGGAAACTTCAATCAAGAGGACAAATAACTCTGCTTCCAAAGGTAATTTGTGCCAAAGTGCGCATTATACATTCCATATCAACTTGGACTTCTGGGGCGTGTATGTAGGTAGGTGGATGCAAGAGGAACATTAAACGACACTTTTATGGATATGTAACCATTAATAATAAACATAAATAACAAAGTTCAAAGCTGTGCCCAAGCCTCAACATGGATCATATATGTCAACAGGCACTCAAGGTGGAAATCCCAATACAACATACGTATAAAAACATTGGGACTGGCACTTTCAACCTTTCAGATACCTTATGGCACATATCAGATCATGTTAAGATGGATCTGTGCTAGTTTAATTCTCATTTCTACTCGATTTGGCCATCATTCAATTATATAGGCCTCTATATATCATTCACGTAGACAGATAATTTTTATATGATAGGACAATTCTTTGTTGGCCACAATCACATCAATTTTCAATTTTTTGGAATATCAATCAGCAAACATTAAGCTACAAAATACAGATTTTTGTGCTGTTTTGAACAAATGATCCATCGCAGTCCTTGTTTTATTATTGGCTTACCCTGGATGAAACAACAATAAGGATTCCTAATCTAATAGAAAGAAAGAAAGAAACTCTATTAATGTTAATGAATGACCAGAACAGGTCGATGGGACTGAAAAGTACAGCCTACAATGACAGCGGAAAGGGGAGTATCTAAAGCATCTCCCACCACAAAAGGAAATATCATAAACATATAAAGAAAATTGCTATTCACTATAGCATAAATATAGATATTTAGTGGAAATATATCCGCACTTTATAATAGATCTTCTTCATTTCATTAAAAAAAAATACCAATTTAACATTTTCCTTTGCAACGATAAATCACCAAAAAAAAATTATACAAGATACCTGTAATCCACTAATCTCACGACCGGAGGGTCTCCATCACGGGATATTATCACCTACACATTATATAGGCACTAAGTGTATTATAAAAGTGAATTTTAAAAGTATCATTTATTATACAAAACATTTAACACCATACCAATACTTTCAGACATAAAATTATAACTATAATGGAACTCCCAGTGGCGAGTAATGAACCAGACATTCCAGGGTAAGATTTTACTGTACCATAACTTCAGATGCTCTAAATTATCTAGTCTCTAATGATTGTTTACAGCTGAACAAAGATTAGAACAAGTACAGCTACTGAAACATCAAACAAGTTCAAAGGCCCAATACTTTTGGTTGAATCCAGGAAAACAACTTTGGCCATTCAAAATGCCTTTATGGTAGTCACAATAAACCTCAGACATCTCAATATAATCTGGACATTCTAGCAAACATATCATTAAGGATGACATATTTCAAAAGGATTTTGACAGACTCTTTATGTTTCAACAATGTAGATAAATTATTCATGCAAATAAAGAGCTAGATCGACTGATCAAAATATCAATGCACAAGAAAACCAAGATATGGTGGATTCCTTTTAGGGTACCTTGAACACAATATACTTAATATAGAATCAGAAAGAATGAAAGTGATAGGATACGATTAGATGAACATAGGTGGGACATAGCCCTTTTATTTATACATCTGTTCTGGGATAAAGTAAAAATATTCAACACTCTATGGCCAATATCACCGACATCAGTAGCAAGAGTATACCACAATATTGATAACTCAATGGACCCAATACAATGGATTTTATTACTTTTTGCATTTCCCCTAAAAACAACTTACGAGGCCCAGGGGAAGGTGACATTTACTCGCCAAACCTTCCCTCAAGGGAGGCATTCACTCGTCATCCCCTCTAATGACATCTCCCAAAAGCCCAATCAAGCCTCTCAATCTAACAAACTTAGCCTCAACATGTCGCATCATGAAGACTTCCACAACCTAACCATCATTCTGCACAAATCAAAGATCCAACATCCCCTCCAAAATGCAATGCCGTATATAAAGTTGATAAACCTCAATATGCTTTGTCCTGACATGCTCAAATAGATTATAAGCAATCAAAATAGTACCAAAGCTATCACAATAGAGTATGGTTGATTGCTCAGAGAGAAGACAAAGCTCTCACGACAACTCTCGAACCCATGTACTTCACCATTCCTTTCTACTCCAACTCAGCAGCAAATAATGCAATCACCTCGTGTTGCTTGCATGTCAAGTAACTACACCCACTCCAAGATGCTACAATGTCAAGACTCAAGAGTAGATTGCCAAGTGTCCAAATCTGTAATGTCCCCTTGACTAAAATAAAATAATTAATAATATTTTCAATTGGGCCCAGTCAATTGTCGATTTTAAAGGCCACTTAATATTATTATTAATATAAAGGTATTTTTAATACTCATTTCTTTTGTCGGCAAAAAGGATAAAAAATAAAAAAAGATGGAATGGGGAAAAAAAGAAAAATAAACTTATATTTTCATAAAGAGGTCAGTCTTTGGAGTGCATGCTTGAAGATAAAGGAGAAACATATCTCCCAAGGAGGTCGGTCCTCATGGGGATCATGTTTTAGAGATTTGGCACCACATATGAGCTATATAAGGGGTTCACTTGGCTTGGAGAAGATTATGCATTTTTGGGATCTTGATATTTTCTTGGAGTTGGAGCACGCTTTGCCTCTTTCTCTCATCCATTGAGGATGGAAACCCTCATTGGATCCTATTGGGGACGAAAACCCTCAATAGTTACAACACTTGGGGAATGAAAACCCTCATTTGTTGCATTGGTGGCTTCATCCGAGAGTCACATTTGAGCTTCAAAATTCAGAATTTCAGAACGGCAAGGGTTTCTATCAGTGCTAGGGCACAAATTCCAGCTAGGGCATGCCTTTTTGGGGCTGCCACATTCATTTCCAGCTTGATCTACCCATTTGGAGATTTTGGGATCACTTTTCAGTGGGTTTTGATGGTTAGAAAAATCTTATTCTAATTTTGTTTGATAGCTGCCATTTTTATGGTCATTTTGAGCTATCATTTGCATTTTTTCTCCAAGTATTTATGAAGTTATGGAATTTTGAAGTTTCAGCTGTTTTTGAGCATTAATTAATTCCAGTAGTCTGCAATTTATGGTTGAAGCAATTATTTTGCATGATTTCATCAAGGGTTTCATGTTGTTGATGTATTTCTAAAAATTTGTGTGTGGAGAAGGCAAAAATCTGAATTTACCCTAGGTCGCTTAGGGTTTGGTGGACCTAAAACAGGTCGCTGCCCTAGTTCTTGCATAAAATTTAGTTTACTATCAATTGGGATTTGTGCTATTTCCTTGTTTTTCAGTTTCAGCCCGGAAAGGGGCATTACAGTATAAGACCATCCTTCATTGAGCTTTAACCATGACTTCATCAAGTTGCCTTGCTCATCTCTTATTTGTGGCCAAAGGATCTCCTTATTGATACCTCAAATGTTCAAGCCATTTGGTTACACTTGGGTCTCAATGAAACTTTCTAGCTCTTGCCTTGCATTAACATATAGGATTTCTGCCAACAAATCTCGCTATATTCCTTCCACAGTTAAGTCCCAAGTTACCTCTAAAAGATGCAATTTCAAAGTACCCTTGTTTTTGGGTCCATTTTCCACTCAACTTTTCTCCAAAATTAAAATGAATTTCGTTGGCTTTTCAGTTACCAAAGATGAAATCACACAATTTTGAAATAAACATATAGATAGCTTAGGTCATGAAAATTAAATAATCCCATCTGGCAAGTTTTGATTGTAAACAATACAAATAGCCAAAAAGAGTAGAATATTCAACTTCACAAAATCAAGAGTCGGCCATCATTAATGCAACGGGCTAAGGACTATTTCCCGAACTCATAGCCTTCAAATTGTGTTCAAGAGGCCTCCTTATTCATGTACTTTGAATATCTCCATTTTTAAGTCAGATCCCTACAAAATCTTTCCATGTTGGCCATCAATGGCTCCCGATGGTTTGAACCATTTTGTCCCTTTAATAGCTTGTAGCCAATTAAGTATAATTCAACTAATTTCTTTAAGTCCCTATTTCTTGTTTTCTATAAACATTTATAACTACATCGTAACATAGAAAATGCACGATGGCAGACATGAAAACCTATGGTTTGTGCTCCTTTAATATTTGAGTTGGGGGTGGAGTCACCATTGATGAAATGTGCAATTTAAATATACTGGCTGCACCTCCTCCAACTTTGGCTGTATTAAGAAAGCATATGTCAGTTGGATTTCCCTTGGAATATTGAGATAAAGCCCCTCAATATCATCCCACCTAAGAGTTATGGCATTCACTTACATTATAACCTTTCATACCTCTCATGAGTACGCTATCTATATTGTAATTTGTCAATATTTGTACAACTTGATTCAAAATTGAAATTCTTCTTATGCCAGATTTCTTACAACTTGAAGATATTTTTAACATCAATTCACTCTTTATAAGAATTCTTCTAAGGATTGTACTTGCACATTCCATAGTATTCTCCAACTATGCTTATCATAATATAAGAACTTTACAAAAGTTTATTACCATGTTTATCACCCTATTAACATGAGGGAAAAAATGGTTATTTGAAACAATTTTGGGTGCATGTCTAAGTTTACAATACCCTCATTAGAGAATTTCACAAAATACTACGAACGAGAGGAGATAATGCATTATTAATATTCTCTATAAAATAAAATCCCTCATAGAGTCAAAATCCGTCTTACCAGGAAAATCCCCCACTTGAAGTTTTTCGTCAGACCATTAATTATCTGTTATGTTATCTAATGTAAGCCAAAGCTGATTAAGGACCACTCCATGCTAAAAAGAACCCCTCAAAATCTGCACTTAAACATAAAAGGTAAACTTGAATCATAAATATTGAACCTCATTTCAAATCAACGATTAATATATGGAAATTTTTTAAGTATCCCAAAAGCTATACATTGAATCATGGCCTGAATATGATAATATTCTCATAAAATGAAAAACAAACCACATACAAGAAACATGCTTGGTTTACCATAAAGGGAATTGCAGCTGAGATTTTAGGGTGTTCCTGTGTGTTTCATGCATGCACACAATTACGTTTTTTTGGATTAAGTTTTGAACACTTCTATCCTAAAAACATGAAAAACACTAACAAAATTAGCTCAATGAAATGTAAGACCATAAATGTTATCCTCTTAATCCCACATTTCTCACCATATGGTGCATGATCACAACCTTATTAGGAACAATATCAAAATGAGATAGAGATATAAATCTTGACCTACCTATGTCAAAGGGATGTCATTGGAATTGGATCTATTTCATTATCTTCTCAAAAGCTTTTTTTCCTTGTTACACCATTAGTGTTGGAAGTATTCATCCATGATGCATCAAATATTCTTCTTTAAAACTACTCTACTACTAATCATAGAGAAAATCTCCCTCATTATAATGTTCTTGATTGTCCAGCATCCCGTGTAAGATCTTTAATATTTAACTAAGATGTTCACCTAATGCTTATCAAGGTTTTCACTTATTATCGAGTACCCCTAATTCAAGATGAGCAAGGTAAAGGATTTTATCATCAAGGATTAGAGCTCCTACGAATAAAGAGATAGATCGATGATACTAGATATTGCAAGTTTGAACTCGGGATAAGATGGCTAGATTTTTTGCATAGTTAAAAACCAAGCTTTCAGAGTCATGGATAAACTCCCTCATTTACCGGTGAAAATCCCATATAAGAGGCTCCTCATGTATGAAATTCAATAACTATTTGCGGATTTTATTTTAATCACAAAGATCATGAACCAACCAAGCATGTTTTGCAGCAAATAAGCAGTTGATTTATGAAGTAGTTATGCAGAAGGGGGAAATATGAGGATTTGGGAAAGACAGTTCAAGGAAGCAAGGTATAAAATCAAAAGTAACAAAGTTGGTCTCACTTTTATAGCATTAAACTAATACATGTAGAACTGCAAGTAACATGAAATAAAATGAAATGACATGCACTAATCTAAATCTGATAAGTTGCAATGTATATACTAAGATTCCACAGGTAAGAATAAATGCTCTCGTTACACAATATGGCTGAACTTCCGGAAATCCACTTGAAACTAATTCCTCAGCCTTCTGAAAAACTATGAATTTACAACCAGTGAAGTCTGAATGCAACTTCAGAATAGATTAACAAGGGTCATGGATCTAACCTGAAGAGCTGCTTCCTACTATTTACTAGTGTATAGAGGGCAATTACAAGATAAGGTTTTTAAGAATTGCCACATGTGGAAGCTATGAAAAAGGAAAGCAACGCTGAAATCTTCCAACCATAGAATTCCTCTTTGCATGTCAAATCCTTTTGAACTGAAAATACATCCTTCTATTTATGCATGTTTGCCACTTATAAGTAAGCTGACTTCTTAATAACACTGGAAGTAACACAAAGTTAGATAGCCAATTACCTAACAATTCACTTAAATTGATTTCTCAATTGCTTTGTCAAAAAGTCCACCTTAAGAGAAAGAAAAAGAAGTTATTCCAGCCAACACTAGCTTTTACTTCAAGTCAACATAAAGTACTCTGCATGTTGATCCAAAATGTATTGTACTTCTGCTAAATCTAGATTAGCAATGAATGATCCCAATGAATCTCTGCCTTGAATCTAGCCCCATTTTTCTTCCATATTTATAGTTGAAGACTTTGATTCTCATCAAACTAAGATCTGGAAGTAGTTGACTGTGATGCTTGTGGACTATTGCCTCACCTGTCTTCCCAATATCCTTGAAGAATTTGCAGTTTTCATCCATATCGTGCACCAGAATTGCAATGTTCTGGATGTCGGGTAAACTATTCAAAGCAAAATCGATCACTTTTATTTTTAATTGGCATATGAGCAATTTTAACCCTATTAAGCACTCCGGGTGAAGGCAAATATCAAGTAAATTCAAT
Organism: Taxus chinensis; assembly: GCA_019776745.2. Lineage (NCBI taxonomy): Eukaryota > Viridiplantae > Streptophyta > Pinopsida > Cupressales > Taxaceae > Taxus > Taxus chinensis. Next base: position 286,832 of record JAHRHJ020002341.1, on the reverse strand, counting down.
AAAGACTTCAAATAAGATTGGGAGCATCATGAACAAGCTCTTGAAAGCTGCAATTTTCATATGCAATGACTTCCACATACTGAATGTTATTTGAAACAGAAGGATAAATTTTTTCCATAAGCCTTGCTGCAAATGTGAGCTAAAGGATGGTAGATTTGCACATCTTCCAACTGATTCTCCAAAATACATTCACCATGTATCTCATAGCCCGCATATTGGCTTCTGCTTTCATTCACCAATATGGGCATTCAAATATGAAGTATTCCTGCAAATAATTCAGACAAGTATGCAATCCATAGCATGAATATCTAATTTCTTCACTGAGATCTAATTATAAAACCTGCTGCCCTCTATTTTTAGACCTTGCTTACATGTCAAGCAAGCTAAAAATATTATTTTATTCACCTGTGCACTCACATCAACATGTAGATAGCCAGAATAATAAAAAGGAAGCCTTTCCAACCCTAGGCACCACAACTGGATGCTTCCCGACAATTAAAAAAAAGTCATCTTTTCAGGCATTTAGATATGCCAGAATGGATCACACTCTTTGGCTATGAATTGTGTGAAAAACATGTCTTTTCTTGAGAATTTTTCACCTTCCAAGCACCTCCAAAATTCCCATCTTTCACTAAAGTGATTTAACTTTAATTGTTCGGGGAAAATCAATTCCTCAGAAGCCTCAAAATTCTCATTCTAGCAGCCCCGAAATTCCCTTTTTCAGCTTGGGTGAATTAACTTCCAGACATGTTAGAAATTTTCACCTTCCAGGCAGCCCAGAAATTTCATCAGATTACTTTAAGTGATTTAACTTTAACAATGGGAAAAAACAACCTTCTAAGGAAGGCAGTGTTAAATTAGCCTTTGGGAGCATCTTTCAAAATTCTCATTTGCACTTACGTGATTTCACTTCATGATGCAAAAAACAAGCTTCCAGAAGAAGGCTCCAAATTGACCTTCCTGCTTGCACCTCAATTCTCATTTGCACTTAAATGACTTGACTTCCATCATGGCAAGAAAATTTTACCTTCTAGGATAGCTCTAAATATTCCCACTTCCTGGCAAGTGCTTAAAAACCCACTTGCATGGAGAAGTCATCCACTTTCCAAAAAGAGTGACTTGCATTAGGAATTCCGCCTTTTAAAATTGTGTGAAAATTCGTCATTGAAGGCACCGTGGACCGGTTTGGACAAAGGCAGCTTGAAAATTGTGACTGGCATGAAGAAGCATTTTTTTCCGTTTTTTGGAATTTTTGGTGAAGAAAACACAAGTACAGAATAAAATTTGCCATTTTTGGAAAGGGTCCGGGAAGATGTAGCAGCAAAAACTTGCAAGTGCCATAACTTTCATTCCGTGGCTCCGTTTTAGGTGCCGTTTTTTCTAAAAGTGCATATTTTCTCGAGCTCTACACATTTGTGGCAGTATTTTTCTTATTTTCATAAAATCCATTTTTGCACCTTTTTGGACCAAGCAACTTCTTGCAATCTTCTATAAGAATCATGAGCTTTGATCGCCTGTAGACAGATTAGTAATTAAAAATAATGGATAGCTTTCCAAAACTCGGCGAGTATTCTCCCGTGCTCGGACTAATCGTCCCACATGCCAACTTGGTCACAACATGCTTATTCAAATGTTGACTTCGCATATCAACAAATGCGTAGGTTTTTTTTTTTGCTTTAAGAGTTTTTTGTGTTTAGACTCCAATTTGCGCATCCTCAGACACAATCCGGATTTTTGCTACCTTTTTGGACCCAACAAAAAGTAAGCATTCTTAGCAATCTTCTGAAAGACACTACAAATGAGCGGTTGATTGCCTGTACACAATTTATGTATTTTTAAAGAAATTTACCGGATTTTTTAAGCTTTCCAAGTATACTCGGCGAGTATTCTGGTCAAATATTGCCGAGTTTTTTTTTTGGGGGGGTCTGCCGAGTATTTGCCGAGTGCGAGCATTCCAACTATGGTACTATATACATGAGCAAACTTTGCATATTTTGTGTGTAATTGTTGGAATCATGGTTTCTAGTTTTTCAAATATATTGTTTTCTTTAAAAATGTAATTTTTATGTGTTTTTTAGTAAACCGGTTCATAGAGTTTGAACCGGTCCGGTTCCGGTTCCGGTCCAGTCCAACCCTTGACCGGTTCCGAGTCTGGTTCTGATTCATCTAGCTTATTGAATAAAGTTTTTGAGGAATCCCAAATTTCCTTACAGTATCATTCACTTGAGATCGAAATGAAGCTCAGGAAAAATGTGAACCTTAATGACCACCATTGACCAATCTTTCCTATTGTAGTATGCATCGTTCTTCTCTAGAGATGCACAAACTATTTCACACCCATTAACAATCAACCACAACCCATTTCCTATAATATCTGCATAATTGATGGCCAAACTTGAAAGTTCTGCCCACCAATCACGGCACCGCCAGAAATGGAACCACCTTCAAGTGAATCAAGGACTAGCAAGAAGAATTTAAATGCAACCACAAACAGTACAACTGCCTAGAGCTCTGAATTACCTTTCCAGCACCTCAAATGTGAGGTCAAACAGAATCCATATGACAAAGTCCTGATTGCCGAAAATTGAGGTACTCAAGCACACAAAACAATAAGCTTTAAATTTCAAATTTCCAAAAATGGCAGGAATTCACCTAAGTGCACCAAGTGTCACCTACCAAATCATTGTAACTGATCTTGCTCTGCCGCCAACTATGCATTGATCATACATACTATATTTTACATATTAATGTGGCATCACCACTGAGTTGTATGCTTTCCAAAATAGCTGACTACATCGCCTATAAATATGCAAATAATTGGCCCAATGACACTCCAAAACATGTTGGACAGGTATTTTTGCTATTTTATGCCAAGTTGGCCCAATATGTCCATGTCATGTCAACTGTATGGATTTTTGTCATCACGACTACCAGTTGACAACATGTTCCTTGGACGAATCAGCAAACACCATGTGTCCTTTATAGTATCCACATTGGTACAACCCACACACTACACGGCACATACATATGGAGGGGCGGGTTTTGAACCCCCAAAGTCCCCAAAAGGTGCACACCAAGCTAGTTTAGGCGAGCTATGTATGTTCCTTTACCCCGATAGGAGTCACCTAACTCTTAAAGAAGAGCTAGCAAACTGTTGGAGAAGGAAGCATTGCTCGTGCCACCCCTATTTCCCCGCATGCAACACTTACACCTGATCCAGATTGAGGATTCAATCTGCAGGACAACACACCAATTGTTGGGGATCAATGTGTTATAATAAAGCCAAACTCTTATATATTTAATTGACACAAATCTGCAAGAGCAAGAAGCAAAGCTTTACTGTAAGATAATATGAGAGTTTTTAGAAAGAAAGCAATCATTGTGGAAGAGGTTTCAGCTGTCTCCTCTGCATTACAAAAGGCTAAACCATTGTCTTATAGCTAAAGAAGCCTAATAATCGTAAATTGCTTTAAAGTTAAACAAAGCTTTACTTAACATTAACTCAACATGCATAGGCATGCGAATAGGAATTTTAGTTAAAGCTAAACAAAAGTAATAATATCCTTTCAACATGCATAGGCATGCGAAAATTATATCTTGTAAGAATAAGAGATCTACCAAAATAGAATCGCTACTAATAACCAAATGTGTTCGGCCAACTTGTGGGGGCTAACCTATTTGGGTATTCTCTAATTTTATATTATAATACCTTTCCGGAAAGCTCGGCTCACCACAAAAACATTCACCCACCTAATGCTCTTTGGCGAGGCTTTTGGATCTCTGAAAAATGCTCCAAAGGCTTCTGAAACTGTCATTTATACTTTGCTGAAATTTCTCAAAACATCCTAATTTTCCAAAACTAAACCGCTACTCTTATGTAGTGGTCCCGAGTCATTATTTGGATCATTCAACCCCCTTGAGAAGCAATGGGCCCCCACTACATCCAGATTTTCAATAGAATGTGGAAACATTTTTTTAATCGAACTTCTGGTTAACCACTTCCCTTGGTGAGCAAATTGCTCTACCTTGATCACTCAATAGAGGGGAATTTTTTTATTCTTATTATCTTTTAGTAGTGTAGCCATGACTTGATCAATAGTGAATGTGATTGAACAGTCAAGATTTAACTCTATGACCTGCAACTGTTTGCCAATATGTGAAGAGTCCAAGGGCGAAAAATATGGTTGGAGCAGTTCTACATTGAACATTGGAGGCAACTCAAGATAGGGTGGCAGGTTTAGCTGAAAGGCATTAGTGCTTACATGCTTGATGATTGTGTTAGGGCCCATATCGAAGAGATCCAAGTTTCTTGTTTTGATCTTTCAAGTATTCTTTCTACAAGTGTAGGCATACAGTATCACCAACCTGAAACTGGTGAGGGAGTTAGTGCTAGTCATGGTGTTGCTTGTACTTTTGGCCAATTTTTTTGCAGGATTTCATTTACTTGCTTTTGGATTTGTTGGACACGCTCAATAAATTTGGTGGCTTTATCAGATTCCTTTTGTGCATGACAAGTTACTTCATCCACTACAATAGATAGTGTCACATCAATGGGTGCTAGCGGATGAAACCCAAGACAAACATAAAAAGGGATATGGCTTATTTTGAGCCATTGAGGGCTCGATTATAGCTACGTTCTATGTAAGGTAAATTATCATCCCATGTTCTCGGATAATTTGAATTATACATCCGAAGTAGATGCATAATCATATGATTAACCACTTATGTTTTCCCATTTGTATGTGGATAACAAGTAGAAGACTTGGTAAGCTTGGTGTCATAGGCCATGAGCACATGGAAGAGGGCTTGATGTCACATCTGGAGGCGATGGAGCGAGAGTGTTTGGAAGTGTGCAGAGTCTGTGGGATGGACAAGGAGATTGTGCAGCCAAATGAAGAAGAGCACACAGAAGTAGAAGTCCCAACAAAGGGAAAGGAGAAGTGGCAGTTGATTGCGCAAAAAAAAAGTCCCCAGTAGAGGGAAAGGATTGCACAGTTGAGTGCATGAAAGAGGAAAATCCTATTAGAGGAGAAGAGGAGTGCGTCGATGAATGCGTGTGCGGCAATGACACATTTCCAGAAGAAGCAAAGAGAGAAGAACAAGTTGCCCCGAGGGCAACATCAAAGGATCAGTCCGTGAGGGAGCCTGCTGAAGTGTGCATTGGGCAAGGCGCACCATAGAAAAGAGAGACCCGTGAAATCTCAGAGATGAAGAATGTGCAAAGGAGCATGCGAGAAATGAAGAGCACAACAATGATGAAGAGCACAACAATGAAGAAGAACTGCGAAGAGAAGCAAAGGTTGCCCTGAAAGCAATAGAAGAAGGGCAGCGGGTAGAGAAGGATGCAGTATTGCAAAATGAGCAACGCGCAAAGAAAGAAATGGAGGGGAAAGAGATCTAGGAAGTTCTCAAGAGAGAAGGCGAAGAGGAAGTCACGAAGGAGAGGACGCGTAGCTAAATAAAGCTACTAAAGAAAAAAAAGGGAGGAAGAAGGCTCGTAGCCATAAAAGGAGAATGTGTGGAGAACAAGCAAGAGTGTAGCCGGAAGAGGAGGCATGGAGGAGAGTGCACAAAGGATAGAGGGCACCAGAAAAGTGAAGATGGCTAACAAGCCATGAAGAGAAGGAGAGAAGGAATTTGCGGAGGAGCAAATCAAGGCTTGTTATTGCGCAAGCCATGCAGGGAGATGAATAACTGAGTTGGGCGAAGATGAACGAATTATGGCCCAGCAAGGGTCAAGTGAGGGAAAGATGAGAGAGGAACCCACAAAGACATATCGGGAAAGAAGACAGAGAGTGTGTTGAGAGGCGGACACGCAAAGGATGATATCCTAGAAGAAAGAAGGGTGTGAGCAAAAAGAAAAGGAAAGACTTGGAGGAGGTGGTTGGACTATGGTGAGTTAAAGCTCACAAAGATGTGCAGAATAGTGCAGAAGAGTCACAATGAGAATCTAACAAAGGATTGGAAGAAGAGAAGGAAGAAGCACAAAGGTTGGAAAAGGACTATTAGCCTTGATCGTCTGAAGGGTGGTGCTACCACTCACAAAATCGACTTGAGTTGGAACTCAAGTTTTAAGTACCTCAGGTGTTTGATGCAAAAGCATCCAAAGTCCAAAGCAATCTGGCATAAGGTGCGAGCAAGGAAAAGAGCGCAAGAATTGAAGCAAGGAAGTGTGGCATAGAAGCTTGGTGATTGCGCAAAGACTTTGTGCGATGGTGAGTGAAAAGGAGAAAAGTGCTTGTGGATCGCACAATAGAAGAGAGCCCATAATAGTACATGAAGGTTTGGTGATGCGTGAAGAAAAACAAGGCACGTAGGAGTTTGCGGAGAAAGAAGGGAAGAAGTAATGGGCGGAAGAATAGTGTGCAGTGATTGCGCAAAGGTATTTTGGAGTGCATGGAGGTTGGTGATTTGGTAGTGGTATTTTGGTGCAGGATGGAGGTCTAGAGGCACTCAAAAGACTTGAAGGAGTTCGATAAGGTTTTACACAAAAGTATGGAGTGTGAAGGACGCACAACATGATGAACGCAATAATTGCACAATGGAATAAATTGCAAGGTGGAGCGCAGTAAGTTTGGAGGAGGTCTAAAATCCTGGAGGTGTGTAAGAATAATGGTGAAGGTGCAATTTGAGACTATGAGTGCGCGGAAGGATGAGAAAGAGGAGCGGAAAAGGTCTGCAAGAGCGGAGTGCGCAGATGACTTGGTTGTTGGCAAGGTATGTCGAATAGACCTAACAAGCGGTTGACGAGGACTCGACAACCAATTTATCCCAGTTACCAAATTTGACATGGCACAAGCATGAAACGTCTAGATGGTGTGGTAGCTCATAGCATTAAATGAGCTAGTTAGAGAGAGAAGCAGTAACGCGGCTATAAAAAGAGGTCGATTTCATCATTTTGGGGTCGTTAAGGAGGAGGAGCCAAAGGCAATTAGATAGGAGGCTAACAGAGAGCCAAGCCAAGAAAGGTAGAACCAATCTAGGATAGGTCCTTAGGAAGTACACCAAGTTTGTAAAGCTCAAAAGGAGAGTCTGTAAGCTCCATAGTTGAGCATGTGCATGTAGGTGTCGTTACAACCTTTGAAACTAATAGAGAAAACTTTGTGTTTTTGTGATCCGTTGTGTGACTCTGCAAACGGAGCCGAATCATCTCGGTTCACTGCAGCCATCAGTGTATCCCCGCCAAAGGAAAGGTGGGGCATGTGGACATGTCCAAGAGTGCAAAAGAATGTCCAGCACAAACTTTCTTAAGGAGGAGAATCGTATTCCAAGAGCCACGTCAAAAATCTATAACCAAATCCATGACTACCCCCACTCCATCTCTAGAAAAGAAAAATTTTATGAAGTTCATTGGTGATGGATCGAAAGATCCTCTATGACAATTTAGCACATGTATTACAATATGGGAGGCAAACGGGAACACATATCAACAGCTATGGTTACAGTGCTTCCAAAGCACACTTTGAGGAGTGGCCATCAAGTGGTACATAGATGCACCAACCACGGATAATGCTTCATGGGATAAATGCAAGAAAGTCATTAAGAAAGAATTTAGAATCTTAAGAGATGATAATGGAAATGTTCAAGCCAACAATAGAGGACTCAAGGAATTGTTGGGCAAGCTAGAAGAAGAACTAGGGGATGGGCTGAAGAAAAGATGGTTTATCAAAGGATCGATGCCCTCATTGCAAAAGATGGAGGTTGTTCCACCTTACAATGATGCAAACATGATGCAGTCGTGGCCAGGGTTCCCAATGAAGGGACGCCTTACACCACGCAGCCACTTGTCAAAGTTAGAACTCATTAAAGCAAGATCTCAAGCACAACAATTGACAAGAAAACAATAGAGTTTTTATTAAATTTAAGGAAATATTATAGACTCAGGAACAAATGCTCAACACTCTAATTATAGTCTTGTGACAAAAATCTATAAGGATTCTTCTAAGAATTTTGGTCTTAGACCTATCCTAAGCTCATAGACTCCGCGAAGTTCCTACAGAGCCACACTTGGCTCACACTCTAAGGATAGTCATCCAATTCCACAACTTATAACCCGACCTCTTTACCCAGACCTAAGGTTTGGAATCTTTGGATCTCAATGCCTATGATCAAGATGTTTTATAAGTTTGTAGCTCCCTGCTATTTATAGAATTCGCAAAGTCGGGTGGAAGAACAAGATGCTTTAGCAAGCAAAGGTTACCCATAGAATATTCTTCAAGTGGCCCCTCAAAGCCATTGATCAGCTCTTAAAAGTTCCCCTCCGTTGGATTGAGCTCAAACAAATCACTTTGTTGGTCCCTAGCCAAAATAGGCAAATCAAGGACCATGTGTTGTCTACTAGTTATATTGATGTCGACAAGCCATTCTATCAAACACAAATCTCATCATAGAAGTGAATGGGAGTGTTCCCACAAGAATGTAGTATTCTACGGTGTTTCTAGTGTTCAACAGTTTCCTCAATGTATTGTGGTATTGGGCAAGCTTGCGCAATTTTGGATAAAATTCCGCAACTTTCATAGTGTTGTGCGGTTTTAGATAAGCTTGCACAACATTCGTATTGTTGCGTGGCTTGAGATAAGCTTGTGCAACATCTGCAATGTTGTGCGGTTTAGGTGAACTTGTGCAGCTCCGTAGTATTGCATGGCTTGGATAAGCTTTCGTGACTATCACAAAACAAATAAGGCAATGGGGTTTTGTGTGGCTTGCTTAGGAGTGGCACGACATTGCGCAAATCTTTATTTGCTAACTTACGGTATTTTTGGGTGACGCAAGATTGCTTATGAACCCAGATGCTCCTACATCAATACAATGGAGCCATGGACATAGAAAGTGAAAATAAGACATCATCTCACTCAATGAGGAAGAGTGAGGATGAAGATTCTGACTACAATGACAACAAACTAGGATTAGTTAAGTCTCTTTGAAGAGACATGCTTTGCATGATGAGGGAATTGAAAAAAGACACCAAGGAGGAAGGGAAAGATCTATGGTACATGGAATGCAAAGTAGGTCATAGCAAAGCAAGTTGTCCAAAGAAGATGTTTGGTGAGATATACCAGTTGGTGTCATGCAGTCAAGGATTTCCCATTCAATTTTTAAAAATAAAGGTGCCCAAGTACTAACTCCCAAAGATCCCTCAACACCACCGACCACCCCAACGAATTTCAAAGGAGTAAGCGTCTTCCCCAAGCATATTCCTTGGGAGCATAAAGATCAGAGAAACATCAACAGGCATCAAAACAATACGGGGAAAAGTGGAAGTCGAATCCAATATGATGGCAAAGGCCTACCAATTATCTAGTGTTGGAAATGCAGCAAGTGGGGCCTTTTATGGGAGATTGCTCTACCAATCAAACAAACATTGGACTTTTCTGCTTATGGTGTGTGCCAAGAGACCATAACGATGAGAATTGTCCTAGAAAAGAAAATGTCAATACGATTAAAGTAACGAAGCAAGGAGTTATGGCAATCACAAGGGCATGAGTAAGGAAAGCTAACTACCCCAACCCACTCACGTAAAGGAGAGGGTCAAAGAATGGCAAAAGACCCATGAACGTACAAATATGATAACCAGTCAACTTGGGTCCGACAAATAAATTGCAAGACAAGTTTTGCAAACTACCATACCAATCAAAGTAGCGATCTACTACAAAGCATTCCAAAACTCATAATGCTATAATTGCTACTGTGCAAGTCATTGACCATAACATAGAGCATATAACGCATTTGGTGTCCAAATGTGCTACTGCAAATTCAACGAGAAGAAGCGAATAAGGACAAGGAACCTCAAGGTGGAGCATCCTCCAAACCCTGTCAGGTGATCAGGTCACTGGGCTGACGCCCCTTGCAATGTTGCCTCAGTCTGCAGCCAGAAATTCTCCCTCTCGACGCTCTCCGCCTCACGCAGTCGCCCCGAGGTGGTCGTATCATGAGCCGCATCCCAGCGTCGGCTACTTTCAACCATGTAATTGATAAGACAATCCCCATGACAGTCATGAACATGCCGGTCGATAGGAAGTATCCTCTCCTTTTATGCACCCCTACAACTCGCCACCAGGGTTGGGACTCCCCTCTGTCGTCTCATCAGCTCGGTTGGGGCTCGCCAACTACCCCCCGAGTCGCGCACCCATGACGGGTGAAGCCTCCTGCCTCCGCCGAATAAGTTTCCCAAAATGGCTTTAGCCATCTCGCCCACTCACGATGCTACGGAAGACAATGAAGAAGAGGGCCACACTAGCTCTAGTTGGGAGGTGTCGGACAGTGGCAAAGACCTTCCTGGATCCGGCTGGCCGGATGATCATGACCCGCCCTCTTTTACTGCATCTATACTTGAATCTGCATACAACGGCAGTAATTTGGATTCTCGCGGTGCTTTTTGTTATGTTGTTATAGTTGACTTTTCACTAGGCAGTCATGGCAACATAGTAATTGTTCATGGCTAATGGGGCGTGCTTTCATGCAGCCCACTCACAAGCTTTTTTGTTGGGATTACCTAACCTTAGTATCATTTTACTTGATTCCATGCATAATATCTCGATGCTTACATACATCAAAAATATATACTATTTTAAGTTTACAATTTTAAACTAGTTATGGGTTTGTTGTTTTATAAAGTTTTAAACGTTTGCACTTTGTATATGCTCTCTCCTTGCACCTTTTATGGCGTACTTGGTGATTAGTAGCAGAGAATGACATCTAGGGTTTAGTTATATTTGTTGTTTTTAGACTATATTTTATAGTTTAAAAAATTTAAAATCCAAACTCTATGTATGCTCTCACCTCACACCATTATGGTGAATTTAATGATCAAAAATAGAAAATGATGCCTAGGGTTTACTTATGTTTGTTGTTTTTTAGAGTTTTTTTAGTTATTTGAAAAAAAAAATCCAAACTCTATGCATGCTCTCACCTCGCACCTTTATGTCGCATTTGGTGATCAGAAACAGAAAAAGGATCCAATGTTTGTTTAGTTTTCTTTGTTGTTTTTAAGTTTATCTCTCTCATTGTATGTTACAAAAAATATAAACGATATCGAGTTCAAATTCAAGTGGAGGGCAGAGGAGGAAGGGAAAACAAGCCATGATTGGAGGCCCACAACAAATAGCATATTTTTGGTCGTTGACCCCTATCTAATTGTGAAAAATGGTGAACCCTCTCTCAATTATGGATTTTTTCGAGATGTAGAAGTGGTGGTGGCTTTAAATGTTGGGTATGCAAACATTGCCGCATGTCATTTAAATCGGCCACTTGACACGTCACCTGAATACTCTTCACTTTCTCTATTGGGTTCGCAGGTCAATCTAGGGTTAGAAAGATGTGATAACGTTGCAAAGGCACAAATATTAGCATACATGAAAGAGCAAGAGGAAGTTATTTTGCAATATGCAAGAGCTCACTCTATAACTTTTCCTTTGCAAAGGAGGGGTTTAGGAAAACTGCGCACCTACACCTATACAAACTCATCCTTTGCACTTCAAATGATGCTCTATAAACTCTTTGCTAGTACCACTTCACAACTCCACATTGGATGAAGAAGCTACCTCGAGAAAGAGAACTTATAAGGATCCTCTAAAACAAGCATTTAACCAATTTTGGAGATTTTTTAGGGCACCAATCAGTGTTGATGAAGGTCTTGGCCTAAGGTGTCAAATGAGTACCTATGCATTGGATCTGATTTGCCACTTGCTAGATGTACATTGAGGCTCAACAAACAGTATTGGCCCTTCACCCTGGTGAAAGGCATTAATGAGGTGACCCTACAAAGGTCATAACCAGGCCACTAGAACCTATGCTGAAGGCCTCATTGCACATCACTCTTGGCCTGAAAGAAGTGGATGCATATAAAAACTTGTCTGTTGGCACCTTGCAATCTAAAGTACTTGCACTAGAACGATTCAGAAGGTGTCGCATTTACCTATTCACCTATGGACTTTGAAATGATGCACAAAATTCAGACCCCTAGTCAACATCTTGTTGCAGTTACCAGCCATTTCTAACAATTTTAGCAATCCTTCTGCCCTATAAAAGTAGTCATTGATTGTTACTGGTGAAGGGCTAAAAGATGCAGCAATTGATTGATATCATTTCCTCTTACAGGGTTGATCCTGTGGTCCATCTCTAATGTTTGTCAATATGTTAAAGATTTTTTATATAGCTATAATATAACACTAACTAAAGGATTGACATCTCTTTTGATCTGTGAGTATAAAAAATACTGACTCACAACACAGAAGTTTGAGTTGCCTCTTATCCATTTTGTACACCATATTCATTTCTTGGGACCATTGTGATACAATTCGGCAAAATTTGAGGCAAACCCAAAAAAATTTGACTTGCTAAAACTCGGCAAGACTCATCGAATATTCAGGAATAACAACTTGGAAAATACACAAATTTATTTTAAAAAACATAAATTTTATGCAAAATATTGCTACAAAATGCATCAAATGAGTCTGTAAAATGTTGAAGAAGTGTTTTCTATTAGATTTGAATACAAATACAATACAAAATCACATCATCATGCGAATACAACAACCAACTGATAAGTGTTATGAATTTATGATGATTGTCATTGAAAATTATCATCATAAATTGCATATCTATGCAAGTTACAATTTACAATAATTTACATTTTCCTCTTCCCCATTCTAGAGAAATATTGGGGAGAGGGTCTATTGCCTCTACTAGTCCCCACACTCGGTTGCGACTGTTTGCTCCTCCTAGAAGGCTTTGACTGTGGCTCCACCATGGTAGTAGATGGCGGTGGCTCCTCTGCTGCATGTTCAACATCACCTCCAAAGATGTCATCCAATCCAATATCTCCTGCTAGTGCTTCTCCCTCCATAGCTTCCCTCTCGAAAGCAACAATCTCATCCTCTGTGAATGCAGGGATTTCCTCTTCTTGCCCAGTCCAGTCGTTGTATGGATCGATCTCATCCAAATCAATAAGCTCCTGCGATGTGGCCTCCACCTTTCTTGTGCGAAGCCGAAGATTGTATTGCACAAAAACCAAGTCATTGAGGCATTTTTGAGTCAACTTGTTGCACTTCTTCGTGTGAATGGCCTCAAACAAACTCCAGTTGCACTCACATCCAGAAGCGCTACAAGGTTGAGATAAAATTCTGAGGGCTAGCTTTTGAAGATGTGGGTATTTCCTCCCCAATCCTCCCACCAAGAACCTACAAACAAGATAATCAAAAGTTTATAAGTAATTAATAAAATTAAATTTGTAACTTGTAACATATAAGTAACTTAGTAAACATTCTAATTTTTGTTACTTGGTGGTTGCGTGGTTCTCCCTCAGATAGCTAACGTCGAAGAAAAGAGCCTCCCCTAACATGCTTGTAATTCTGCAGCTCTAAAATAATGAGGTCCCTCGTCTCAACCTCTGGTATCATCCTCTCAATGCATGTTGAGAGGCCCTCCATAACCTCCCTGTTCACATTTGTGAAGCCATCAGAGAAGAAAAACTTGGGGTTGAGGTAGTACCCCGCTGCATGAATAGGTTGGTGGAGTTGATTGTTCCACCTCCGATCAATTATCTCCCAAAAGGGACCAAATCTGGCGATATCCCCCTATAATAGTTTTGGATGGCCTCTTTGGCCCTATCCATGGCCTCATAAATGTACCCCATCGGGTTTTGCTCCCCATCAACCAAGCGCAAAACCCTCACCAACGGCTCTAACACCTACACACAAATTAAACTTTAAAGTTACAAACTTACAAATAAAGTAAATAAGTAAATAACAATACATTTAACAAATTAAAATAAAGGAATCGACTTGAAATTTAAATTGAAGTTTGAAGTTACCTTGATGATCTCTATAGCTCTCTTTGCAAAGACATCATCAAAAACTATCTTTGCAGTCCTCTCTCCATCAGACTTTCTTTGAATATTGTGAGTCTAGCCATGCTTGACTCACAAACATTTGTTTCAATGATGACAACAAACTAGAAATACTTTGCAACATCAAGAAGTTAGTTGCAAACCTTGTGACACCAGCTCGCACAAGCTCTTTCCCCTTGGTGTGTTCTCTCATCAAGCTGAGAACCCAAGGGTGATTATATATGTACTTGGTTATATTTCTTGCATCTTCTATAACCGGCCTCACCCAATCAATTTTGCTTATGTCCTCCAAAAGAAGGTCAAGGCAATGGGCCGCACAAGGGGTCCAAAAGAGTGATGGATGCCTCTCTTGTAGTAGTCTCCCAACCACCACATATGTTGTTGCATTGTCTGTGACAACTTGCACAACATTCTGGATACCCACCTCTAAGACAACCTCCTCCAACATAAGACTCAAATTTTCTACATTTTTTACTATGTTAGAGGCATCAATTGACTTCAAAAATACCATCTCACCATTTGAAGCCGCTAAAAAATTGATGAGGGTGCGGTTCCTTCCATCTGTCCACCCATCTAAAAGAATGGTGCATCCGTATTTTTGCCATTGCTTCTTTTGATCTTCTAGGATTGTCGTTGCATCTGCAACTGCACCCTTGAGCAATTTCCCACTCAAGTCTTTTGGAGAGGGTGCCTTGTACCCTTTCCCTACAACTGTCAATGTTGTCACCAAGTACTCCCAGTATGGGCTCTTCACCACATTGAAGGGAAGGTTGTTGTAGTACCAAAAATTCACACATGCTTTATCTGCTTCCTCGTGTGCATCCTTGTTCTAGCTTGTACCTTGCAGTAAAGGTTGTGCCCCAAGTATGTTTCTTGGTACAAAAAACTATGTATCCCTTTGCTTGAACTCGATGAAGCAGATGTGCCTCTTCCCCTATGTATGCGTGGACCACGAGTAGAGCCCACAATCATTGCCGCATCGTCCTCTGAATCCTCTGCCATTCCAGGTCTAATGGCTTCTGTTATGGCTGCATGCACCCTTTCCCTCTCTAGTTTCTTCTCCTCCAGCTCTGTCTTCATCTCTCATTTTGCCTCTTTTGTAACATTGGGACATACCACAACATCCCGGCAAACAATACATGCAAGATGATACTTTAGGCGATTGATGCCTCCAGAAAATGTTTTCCCGCAGAAATTGCAAACCACAGTTCCCTGAACTACTCCACGTACACCATACTTCCAAGCAATGGTACGAGCATTAGCAAGAACGGTTCTTGCTAGTGATGCTGACCCAAATGCCATTGCTAAGCTCTAATCTGCAACACAATGTATTTAAAAAATTAAAAAACTGTAAACTTAATTAAAAAACAACTTTATAAAACCATTTAAAAATTTAAAAAATTGTAAATTTAATTAAAAACAACATTATAAAACCATTTAAAAATTAAAAATTGGCTTTATAACCCTATGTAACCGTAATTTCAAATTTGTAATTGTAAATCCTACGAACAAGAATAAATTCCCAAAAAAATTAAAAATAACATTTACAACAATACATTCTGGCAATTTTGTTCATTAACAATGATAAACAAACATAAATAAGTTAATAACAATTAAAATCATTCGCAATTGAATTGAATGCATTCAAAATTGCAAATCATATTCGGATGCAATATATAAATATAGAACGATAGAATGAATTTACATTCTTGAAAAGAAACGAAAAAAAACTTACCTCTAAATGAAATTCTTCAAATTTACTTTTCGAATTTGCTATAAAATCTCTTCAACTCGTGCAAAGGATGCTCAATGTTTTAAAAACCAAAATTTTATTTCAGAAGGAAAATATTTTTACAATTTCGACTATGCCAGGCTTGGAAGCTATTAGTCCAATATTGAGCATTATAAAGGAAACCAATTTTAATAGAAATCATTGAAGGATAGTCTAATTTCAAAATAGCTCTCATATCTTCCTGATCCCGTTGAGGCCACCACATAGGAGGATCACCATAGCAACCTATGTCATGATTATCCAAAGCCCAATTTGTTAAAGCATCTACCACTTGATTTCTCTGTCTAGGAATGTGACTGATCTACATCGACTAAAAGTTTACCTGCAAACCTCTTGATTTTACTTATTTCTCTCTGCAATCTGCCAGTTTGAACTCCTTGTGTCTCTATAATAGTCAGCAGCCTAACAATAATCTTGGAGTCAAATTTCACCTGCACTTCAGCCCATCCACACTTAATAGCCTCTTGCAGTCCTCTATAAATAACTCTGACCTCACCAATATTATTGGTAGTGGTTCCCAGATTTTTCAGCAAACATAAAGTAACTTTCCCATCATGAGTTCTTCCAATGCCCCCCATCACCACAGACCTTCGCGGATTTCCCAAGGAAGCCTCATCCGTATTTAGTTTACCAAACTGAATAGGAGGAAACCCATTTTTATTGATTGTATTCTCTCCTTTTCATGTTAAAGGCAAGGAGAGTGGAGCTAGTAGGTTTTAATGATAACACATTACATATATTAACCCATTCCGGCGTAAGAGTAGAGGGAAGGGAAACCTTTTGCTTGATAGTTTCAACCATATTAATTGAAGTTTTCTGCCACACATATCCCCTATGCATTTTATCTCTTGTTGGAAAAATATTTTATTTCTTTTCTTCCATATATTCCAAATTAACAAAGAAATACATGTCCATAGAGCTGGAAATAAATTTTGTCCCTTGTGGTAAGACGTTCTTGCCATTCTTTCATCAATTTCTCAAAAGATTGAATGCCATAGTAATGCATATGAAACATATTAGCAAGAGATTGCCATAAAGGTATCACCCACAAACATTGAAAGAAAAGATGATTTTTAGTCTCCTCATCCTGCCAACATAAAGTGCATCTAAATTGTCCATAAAAACCTCTTTTCATAAGTTTGTCTCCAGTTAAAATTCTGTCATGGACCAAGAGCCAAATAAAAGATGATTTCTAGTCTCCTCATCCTGCCAACATAAAGTGCATCTAAATGGTCCATAAAAACCTCTTTTCATAAGTCTGTCTCCAGTTAAAATTCTACCATGGACCAAGAGCCAAATAAAAAAACAGACCTTCGGCTATAAAGTTGGCTGCCATATTTGCTTAAAGATTGCTTGGAAAGGGTGAGAAATACTGTTAAGTTAAAGCCTTTTATTTCCTAAACGAACAAGTATGTTCTCCCCGCTGAAGTATTTCCCCATCCTATTACATCTAATTCAGTAGATGAGGAAAGAGGATACTTTTGTAACAAATTTTGAAGCAAAACTTGATCTTGTTGCCCGAATCTGAATAGGCCATTCATGAGTAGGTATCATACAACATCTTCCCATATCCCAAGGTAGAGGATGATTGTCTAGTATAATGCACAACTCTTGTCCATCCTTTTTGATGCATTGCTGCCATAAGATTATGTAAATAGGGGAATTGCTGAATTAAAGGAGGTTGGCCATCCCATGAATGGAGCCAAAAATAAGCTTCGTGCCCATTATTCACTATCCAAAAAATCCTTTTTTTAATAATGCCTTCCCCCATTTTGAGAATAACCAGAATAGGAGATCCTCTTCTCGAAAGGGACAATCTAATAATATGTTATGGTGGTTGATTTTCCACTAGTATTTGACTCTATAGTCTTTACAGCCCACAATTCGTTTGCCAAGAGAATAGGGATCTGCCTGACCACTAAATGTCTTACCTTCAAAAGCTAGTGCTTGTCCAAAGGTTGCAGCAAAAGCCTAGGGGAGCCCACAGTCCTTGATTGACAACGAGCCATAGACATGTGATTAGAAATAAAGGCCATATGTAATGCCTTTCTAAGACAGGTTTCACCATTTAGGGAATGCTTACCTAATATTGTCCACGTCTTATCAACACTCGTCCAGAGAGTTTATTGCCCTGGGCGGACTCTCCAAGTATTGGGGGGGGGGGGGGGGGGGGGGGGCGGGGGAATATTGACCGCAAGGGAAATGCCCGGTGAAGATTCGCCAATACTCGTTAAGCCCTAGACCCGACTTAGATTGGCGAATATTCAGTTTGTAGCACATACTCTCCAAGTACTCATTGCAGGTCTTTCCTACTTTATTAAGGGCACGTCTAAATCCAATTCAAAGCAAATTTTGAGAAAGTTGGCCATTATTTGCACATAGTAATGTAGTTTTTCAATTTGAAGCTTGATTGGCCAAACAACCAACAAGATGCATACCCACGATGGATCTTTGTTTGCTAGACAACCTTTTGACAAACTTGAATTCTTCCAGGTAGGAGAGCTTTCAATGTTTACTTGTTCATGGTGATATACTTCCTATAGTTGCATTTTATTAGAATAATAGATTATATTTGCTCGTAATTTCATTGTAGATATTTACTGTATCTGGGTAAATACAAGTTAATGTTTAAATTGTTGTCCTTAACATCTTTATTGCATTTTAGGGTTAGGTGGGTCCACATATTTGAAGTTACTTGATATTGTTTGGATATTAAACGATACACATTGAGTTTAATTTTGTGCACTTGCATCTTTTAAATGAATGTTACTTCACTTTGTTTAAGTCATTAGCTTACTTCAATTTTATAATCTTGTATTCACCTAATTCTTAATAATATTACAGCCACTTCAATATTATTAAGGGTTAGAATCACAGTGCACCTAGCATACACATTCGATCCAGTTTCACATCACACTTAGATAGTCTTGCAAATATACTAGTAGAGTCATATTCTTTCTATGTGTTCATTCGCATTTCTTATTGTTTACTTAACAGCGTAATTCACTTGACTTCTTGACACTCTTTCTAAGTACACTTAACTTTGTTTATTGATCACTAATCCTTGACTAGTGTCTTCGAGTGTTGTGTAAGTACAGGTGAGAGGTACAGTGTGGGCCTCATTGAAAACACATTTGGCAGGTATAACATTTCTATCATTGCTTCACACTTCAATCTGTCTAAATCTTGGGAAGGGTTAATGTCCGCGCATTGACTTGCCTCTGCATCAAGGAACTTATTTGACATCTCCCCAATTGCATATCAGAGGTTGAGTGACGGTGTTCATAGGAAACCCGGTAGATGCCAACCAAGTGCCTAACCTGAATCATGTAACCATCCAAAGCATAGTTGTGTTGGGTGATTCCTCCCCATATCCCAGACAACCTCTTGTTTTAAGGAGACGACATCCTTTGTTATTGTCTCAAGCGCACCAGAATGGATGTCCTAGTCATCCTATTTGCATTAGGTACATTTCATACTTCAATTTGTTATGCATTGTACTCCATTTTTGGGTTAAAAAGAACAAAATCATCCACCCGTGTGTCTTCACACACCACAGAGTTATCACAACTCTCTCCCAATACCATCTCTTTTTACTTCTTTGCACATGCACGGTTGGTGTTCATCGCAAACTCTGCATAGTTGATTTGTACACACCACTAAATTGTGGATCCTTCAAAAATGGGTGTATACATTGTCCACTGCTTTCACCTAAAAGCCCTGGATCAAGATGAAAGAGAAATAATGAAAACATCTTACACCAGCCAAGAAAGTACCAACTCTTGATTACATTGGAACAATAATACATTTTTTTATCCAGTCTCAGTCACAGCTGAATGGATAGCAGATGCCCATTTTTAGATCGATCTACAGATAATTTTTTTTGCCTTTCTAAGTTAGCGATTGATATTGAAAAGACTCCAAATTATTTGTAGATCAATTCCCAGAAATTTTACTGATAGCTTTGTTGATACAAGATTGAATTGAGTATGCTTGAGATTACGTTGGAATAACTTTGTTGCAGATGTTGCATTGAAGTCTACAAATAAATGAGATGAGACGGGGCAAAAGTGGAGATCATCAGACCAGTGGAAGGACAGTCGGCACTATTGGGAGAATCTTGGTTTTGCAATTGATCCTCTAGAAGAAGAATGTGTAGTAATGTTTGCTGACTTAATAATTGGAAAGGATGAAATTGTGCAAATCCAATTCGCTAATGTGCTATGTTGTGTTAATCCAAAGATAGTGTTTCAGTTGCACTACCATCACTTTGTTTGATCCTGTTCATGCTGAACTGTGTTGGTTGCATATCTTTTGTTGAATGCGGTATTGTACACAAAACAGTGTACCTGTGCCCATATCTGAATTCTGCAAATAATTTGCAATGGCAATGTGACTTATTGTGGCAGAGAAGTGCCTACACTGTTATCTGACATTGTGCGAGATTGAAATTTGCATCCATCCTTGTGCTCTCTCATATTATGTTGCCTTGACATCATGCATTAATTCATGTTGGATTCCATAGAAAGATTGCACACATGCTGGAATTTATGCTCCATTTTGTGGGTGTCATATTGGGACCCTTTGGATGACAGATGGCTACTTTGAGATAGATCTATAGATATTTTTCCATTTATTTTCCTTTGCATGTAACTGAAAAGGATACAATTATTTGTAGATCGATAGCCAGAGGTTTTGTCAACCATTTTATTGCTAAGCGAAGTTAGTTCAAATTAAGTATGACTGAGATTAAATTGGAAGAATTTCATTGCAGATGTTTCATTGAAGCCTGCAAGTGCATCGACATTAGACAGGGCAAGAGTGAATATTATCAGACCAATAGAGGGATTGTTGACACTGTTCGGAGAATCTTGGTTGTGTAATTCATCATCATGGAAGGAGTATGTGTAGTAATATTTGCTTACTTAGCAATCGAGTGGATGGCATTGTGCAGTTTTAATTCACTAACGCAGTATATTGTGTCAATTCAAAGATAAATATTTCAGCTGCACTGATGTCACCTTTTTAATCCTATTCATGCTGACCTATGAAGCTGCACTAGAAACAGTGTACCTCTGCAGCTTTTCTGATTTTTTGCAAGTAGTTCGCAATGGCGATGTTGCCTTATTCAGTATGCTTGCGGGGTGGCCGCACTGTAATGTTTTTGCATTGTGCAACTTGCAAGTTGTGCCAATCCTTGTGCTCCTTCTCATATTATCTTGCCTTCACAACATGCTATTCATGCCTGGTTGCACGTTAATCTGTGCTGCTTTCGATGGAAGACTGCGCATATGCTAGACTTTATGCTCCATTTTGTGGTTGTGATATTGGCAGTCTTTGATGTTTGTGCACTATATTATAATGAATTTCTGTCCCTTGCAGTCACCACTCGCCACGCAAGCTGTCTAAAGTTATGTCAATGATAGTGAGTATGCTAGCTGTACCTTCAAGTAATAATCAACATCATTTGCTAGCTGTACCTTTAAGTAATATTCAACATTATTTGCTAGCAGTCCTGGGAGTTCTGATTGTTTAGATACGATAATGCCAGATTTCCAATGAAAGGTACTGCAATCTAGGAGTTTAGAAAAAACAACCCCAAAGGTTGTGTTCTTCAATCCTCATATATATAAGATTTTGTTGATGTGATATGTGTTAGTAGTCCAACCACCAAACCATTCTAGCAATGCACTTATAACTTGTAGAGATGTGAAAAGCATAAATATGGAACTGAAGTCCAGTGCGATGCACACAGGAAGCATTCTGAAGGATCAAATGAGCTCAAAATATTGCATGAGGTAAATCCTGATTGCTGGTAGTACGAGACAAACTGCCATTTATTAAAGTTTCCGCAACTCTTTTTGATTAATTGGAAATGAAAAACTTTTTCATCTTGTATGAAACTATGCATCACAGTAAACTAGTGTACTTCATGTTTTGTTACTTCTCCAAAGATCTGATGTCTCCCCAAAAACATCTCCAATTGGTTCATAGTAAAAACACCACCAAAATTTCTTTTGTTGCTTCTTCACATTAGGGAATTTAAATAGCCTGCATTTACTAGCCTTCTTTTGAACTTTATGTTTATCAGCCATATGGACTTTGTGGGCAGACTCTCGTGATTAAATTTTTCATCAGGAAATGTCTATACATGTTTCCCCAGCTAGTTTTCTGAAACTGGGTCAGGATACAACCCAGTGCTGTAAAAGACACAAGAAAAAATACTTTGATTTAGAATTCTTCAATTTCATGTAGAAATAAACAACTAGCTTTCCAAAATCTCCGAGAACTTGAAATCCTGGATGTCCGTCTTTGTAAATCTAGTAAGACATATATTTACAAAGACTGGCAGATTCAAATAACATGCATATTGAGCCCCCGGTCACAAGGACTGGAGCTCTCTATATACGATAAGACATCGCTACCAAACCTCTGTTACAACATAAAATTAAGTGCCTCATTTGTTAAACCTTGAAATGACTTTCCAGCAAATTTATCATTTCCACAGGCATAACAAGTTCTCTGTTGGTTGATACTAAGGATTTCCAAGGCTTCATTCTCAAACATAATAAAAGAGGGATCATATAAGACTCCAAGAGTAGTTATCAAATAACAGCAAGAAAGTTGATCTCTTCGGCCAGTTTCCATAAACTTGAAACTAGCATTTTCATCCTTTTCCAATGAGCAACAATAATTCCAACATGGATGTCCCCTGCATTATCTGATGAATTGAATGCACTTTAAGTTTTGTGTTGCCTGCTGTGGCCTTCCAAAAAAAATTGTAAACTGGCTGCATAGTACTCTGTTTCAGAATATAAAAACATTTTTGTAAAGGAAGACACGATGTTTCTCAATAGTCCAATGGAAATTTTGCTAGATTTGCGCTGCAGCTCCATTCATGATAAATAAAACAATTTGGAAGCACAAAACTTTACCAGTTTATGGGATGTTGAAAACAGCCAAAGTACATGATCTAGTTGCTATGGCTTTTAAAATGCAGCCATCCCAACGAACCCATTTGATCAAGACCTATTTCTTATTCCACAGAAAGCATACCATAGAACCAATCTGTACAATTGTTCAACAGTCAATATTAAAGCCTAAGATCACAAAACTATGTAGCAGTATTAGTCACCTCCATAAAACTCAACAATCACTTCCAACCGGATAATTACTTAAGAGGGCTGGTAGTGAGGCACCCCCTTGAACTTTATATACCAGAGCATAGCATTGCATGCCAATGCAACAACACAAATTTGCAAAGGCAATACAATAACAGATCATAACAATCAGCTTCGACAACCTAACAATCTCATGAAATTAGGTAATAACTCTTCATTTTATCCTCCAATCCCATATATAGATCTGTCTTAGAACTTGAAAACAACAATTCTGTACGCTTTCAAAGCTATTTGTGACAAAGCTGTTTACACTTCCTTGTACTAGTTTTCACGATCCCAAGACCAGAAAAGAAATTTATATGATCTAGGTCCAATTATGAACTAAAACAAAATTACATACAAGGAGAATAGATGCACATACCAGATCAAGTCCAGCATCCTCTGCCATCTCAATGGCTTTACTTGTGCTCACTATGCCAACCTATTTTGAAAACAGAGATCACCTTTGTCAACCATGTTTCTAATATTCAAACATAATGCTTAAAGGCTATGAACATCTTTCTATTTTTCAAAAACAAATGTTGTAGTTACAAAACATGGAAAACCAACTGACTACAAGAAGAAATATACCATTTTCTGTTCCCCATCTATAAGCCTCACGGATGGTGACCTGTTAACATTCAAATCTTAAGGTCAACTTTTTGTACATGAGATATTGATGAACATTTTCGGCACAAAATTTTGGCTATGTTTTGTTTCTGCAAAAGACGTGAAAAATCTTCTACAAACTAGTTTTCTGTGGATGACCACTGCATTCCCTGAAAGAATGAGCAAGATAGTTCATGTGTGATCATGCAGAAGAAAGCTGGCTAAAATGGTAATTGAGTAATTATTTTTAATTTATATCCAAATAAAACATAAATGCTGCATCCCTGTCAATCAAAAGTGGAACTTAAACGATTGATAGACATGTAAAGGATACAATCTGATAGACCATTGATGGGCATGCTCTTTGTGCTTAAAAAGCTGCAATTTACTGATTAAAAAGAGTGTCTTTCAAATACATTGTGATATGAGTTCCAACATTCCAAGTGTGAAGTAAACTCAGTCGGCTTAGGGGTTAGTGGGTGCCAGACTTCTGATGCAATGTGCTCTTCACCATTCTAATACAATCTGACCACTTAGCAGTCTGATTGACAAATAGTATCTTCAGAAATAGTGATATTTAATTCATAACAACACTAATACATGACTGTCGTACAGAGATTGCAGAATGTAATCAAACTGCTCCTATAGTACCCTAGGCCTGTGTCTGTTCTTTGTCTACAACAGCGTGCACATTTGTCTGCATATCTGCAGCTATTGTTGGGCCCATAAACCTTTCATGTGAATATGTAGTATACAGGTCGGTATATCTTCTGTGATTATATTTATATATAATATAACAGTACCCTTTATTCATTACTCACATACTCTGATTTGAATGACGTTAACATCCTTGTACTAGTACATGTAGCTCCCTGTCTCCAGGTAACTATAAGAAATATGCCAAGGATTACATATTCTGAAACATATAATATATACATGGGGTTGTGTGTGTATATATGAAGAGTGATAGGTTATTTAGCTAATATTTATTAGTCAACGAACAGGTACAATAAATTGTGTCCCTACTAGGCACGGGCTAAGTTTGAATTTTACATTCCCCTAATAAATTTTTCAAGACAATTACCTATTCAATTGCAATTCAGAATGATAAATTTAAACATTTTTTGTGTTAAAGGTTTGGAATTAATCCATTTTTCTTTAGCTTAGATGTAAGGTTGAGGGGTATCCATTCTGCTAGCATCCTCTAGGGCACGATCTCAGCCTCATCTCTTATTAAGATGTCTGCGCCTTTGCACTGGCAATAATTGATCCTGGTGAGCTTATTGTGAGCCTAACAACTTCACCAATGAGCCAACGGCTGATTGAACATAAATTTAAACATTTTTAATTAAATATCCTTTAAGAGTTTCGCCCGCCTGTCGAAATTCTCCCCTTCCTTCGGATACAAATCTTTTTTTAAAAAACAGAGATAATATTTTACTTTAAAAATACTAAATACCATCCTACGGCCATTCAATTTAGCCACCAGTAGGAGGCGATAGAGAAACATTAACTAACAGAGCTTAATTAGGTGCAACAAAACGGAAAAAACACAAAACAATTCGAGGTTGAAATCAGTGTAGTATCACATACAGAAATGACAAATTGTTGAGAAAATTACCTGATGCTGTCTATATCAAGGGCAGGATCGTCTGCCTCCTCGAGGGGTGAGGGATCACCAAGCTGTCTCCTTGGGCCGCCTCGGAACGCCCTCGCAACAACGTCGAGTCCCTTACCACGCGAATCGCGAGTTCGAGTCCCAGTCCAGCAACAATTCCTGTTCACGCGCAGGCGCGCTCCTAACACAGCACATGATGACGAAACGCATACAGATTTTTGTTTGACAGTTGCTCTGTGTGAGAAAAGTGCATGGTAAGGCCTCGCCGTGAGCCCACTCATGTCTTCTGATGAATTGTTACAATGTACCTGCTAATTTATTCAGTTTTGCGTGAGAGGAAGTTGAATTTGCAGTGAAGAGTTGAGAGGATATTTTGAGGTATGACGAAGCCTGGGAACTTATCCATTCCCAATCTAAGACCTGCCGCTCACTTCCCAACCTTCATTTTCATTTTACTGAATTTTAGAATCAGATTATAGTAAATTTAACCTTATTATTAGTTCGTGAAGGCAGCATACTAATGTAAGCTTATCCTCCCCCTCTCAATTTCATTTTCTCCTTCCTTCTAGTCATCAAAATGGAACTCCTCTTGGGGCTTAGGGAGTAGACTAACCTAACTCCGTTGAGTGTTCGCGAGTTTGACGATGGTAGTTCTACAAAGTCATTAGAGGTCTCCCTCACTTCGGGTCGTGTTTACTAAGTATTATAATGGCAACTTTTGGATTTGAACACTTAATCGGCGGTAGAAAATGAAGGGATGTTATTGATTCCCCATTAATCAAAAAAACAAAAATTGAACTCTACTCAATCCTTATAAAGGGTTCAAATCCGTCTTAGAAATGCAATTCAAAAAGGTATTTGAATTCCCTTGTGAGGAGAGTTATAAATATAAATCATACTCTTCCATTACACTTTTCCTTTCATCATTTCTTTTTTAAATATTGATGTGCTCAATTTTTTTTGTATTTAAACAAATGTATCCATTTTGTGGCCTTCCTCCTCTTCCTCAATATTTTTAACAAAAAAAACTCCATATTTCATTGATATTATGATTCATATATTTTAGTAGTAGTGGGTAGATTAACATTTCCATGTTGATCTTATTACTTCTTATTGTTGTTTATGGAGGAATTGGTGTTTGTATTATGATGACTATGTTGAGTAAAAACAAGCACTAGGTGTGTCCAAGTATCTAGTCGAGTATCCAAAAGCAGTTGTTTGCTAGTGATATATGCACAATGCTTCAAAAAGATTATTACCAACTTACATATATAAAGGCGTAGTGCATTCGTAATTTTTCAAGAATTTTAAAGATTGTTGAGTAGTTTACTTTATTTAGTATGATAAATAAATGCTAAAGTACATATTTGACACAAGCAATAAGCTAATAAATATGAAACCCTAAGTGCAATAGAGAGAGGACTTAGCTGATTTGCACTTTTCCTGGAACTGATCTAGACTGGAAAACTTGATGAACAGGAAGGGCAGACTTGTCACAACTGTGCACTATAAATTTTGGAGTTGTCGAATGAGGCTAGACTAGGGTGCCTAGACTGGGTTAGGGGTGCTAGGTGCTAGAGTCTCTACTGGGTGCCCATGATTGTGCAAGTGGTTAGAACCTGATTTTTCTGGTGTCACACAAGTGTCACTGATAGTCACTATTGGTCACCTGTATATGTCACACCTTGATGATCACAGAATGTCACCTGTAACCTGCAAAGAGATGTTCAAAAGATGTAATATGGGGAGTCAGACTGACCCCGACGGTCACCCAACTGAGTGAACTTATGACTGAGCATTGCACTACATCTCAGACTCCATGTAGTTCTTGTGAGTGTGTGATAGAATCATGCCCTAGGAAGCCCTTGTGCAAGTGCACTTGATAGCGGGCGATAGCTAGATGTACCAATGTAAATAGATGTGTGGATGGAAAAATGAACTTCCCCTTCCTATGAAGTGTATGCAGAAAATGCAGTCCCTTGTCCCTTGAATGAGTGCTAGATGGATGCCTTTGATGCTCTTAGATGCCTTTGGATGCAACCTTAGGTGATGATAATAGATGCTTAGAGCTTGGTCCTTTATTTTGGTCACATAGCTTTGTATTTATATGATTCCCTTGGTTGAATTTCATAATTGACAACTGGAAGGCCGACCCATAAGAAAATAAGATGCCCAAAAGATAAAAGAGATCCAAAAAGAGCGAGTAAGATAGAAAGAGGTCAGGGGCACCCAGAGGGGACGAGGGCGTGGGCATTGGCATCCTGGCTGGGCGCTGGTGTCTGAAGTCATAAAAGATAAGCAAGTAAAGTACCGACTAGGTTGTAGGGTGTAAAAGACCAAAAAGAAGACAAGAAACAAAGAAAAGAGGCCAAAGATAGTTGTCAATTACTAGTTTTCTCACTTAGGAATCATATGAATGCAAGTATGCTTTTAGGACCTAGAAATGTACCCAAGTGCATGATTTTGTGTCTACATTTTCCCCCACTTTATGTTGTTGAGTGAATACTCGATAACATAAAGTAGATAAGAGATGTGTACCTGATAACCATGTAGAATGTGATGGCGATAGCATGCCGAAGGAGACAAGTGAAAGCATGAAGTGATAAAAATGAAGCATGGAAGCTAAGAAAGAGGAAGTGACCCTAGGGGTGAAGTGTATTGTGTTGTACCATGTTGTACCTATTGTTGTTGTGCTTGATGTAGGGTTGCTTCTTGTTGTGTATTAAGGATGGACCTACAAAAGAAGAGTGAAAGAGTAATCAAAGTCATGTATTATGAAAACTCTGTAAAAGTATGTAAAAGTGTGTAAAAGTAGTAAAAGGAAAGTGTGCACCTGATGATCATGAGTGTAAAAGGATAGAAAATGTCCTGAAAAATGTTGTAGAAAATTTTTTTGGGTGATCTCATGTAAGAGTCATGAGATTTTTTTGGGTGATCTCATGCCAAGAATGAGTTTTTTGGGTGATCTCATGCCAAGTGTGAGTTTTTTGGGTGATCTCATGCCACGACAGAAGAGTGTTGGGGAGAGAGGTCTAGTGTTACTCTCCTTCCATGACTGCTTCCTGAATTATACACCACTGCAGATGGTGTGATCCTATGTTTAGTTCTGAGTTGTACCATATTAGTTATATATTTGTTCCATGTATAAATGGAGAAAGAATGCATTCTAATTGTTGGAACATTGTGCTTGTACTATGAAAACTGATGTGAAACTGTTGTAAACTGTGTTGATCTGAGAAAGTAATTGTATCTTCCCCCAGGACATAGGCACCTAGGAGAGGTCAGGAGCACCCAGGTGCTAGTGTCTATATCTGGGCACTGGTGTCTGTGTTGAACTGAGGACCCAAGTCAGATTCTGGGTCATTTCTGTAACTATAGCCTATTGTTTTGTTCTATATTGTGCATATCTAATACTATAGCTTTGAGATGTTGTATGGGGTGACTGATTCACCTAATGTATGCCCCCCTCATTTGGGGTGCATGTGACATCACTAGGAGAATGTGGCCCAAAGCGAGGACCTGATGTTGAGCTGAAATTGTATCCCTGTAGGGGGGATGTGCATGGAAGAAACAAAGGCACATGCAAACAAAGTGGCTAGATAACATGTGTTAGTAGAAAAAAGAAGCAAACATGTAATAGAAGACAATGTAACAAGAAAATATGAAGACAAGATAGACCATAAAAGTGGGTTTCAAACATGGGACATCACTCACAATGTCACAAGACAATCAGGGCCGAAGCGGCCAAAAATCATACAGTGTGCATACAAGACAAAGGGCATAGCCCACAAACAATAACATACAATAGAAAATAATGTCAATCAAATTGTAACAGACAACCATGGTGGAAAATAGTTCCTGCAAAGAAATGTTGCACATGAAGCACCCATTAGCATGTTAGAAAGATAAAAGTATGTCAAAGCATATATAGATCATTGGAATAAGTAGTGTGCTAGTAAGAATAGGAAGTAGTAAATAATGAAACAATAACACCTATGTGATGTGTAAGAGTAGTAAATGTAGATGCCCCCAGGAGCCTCGGTGGGACTGGTAAGAGGTACAGTGCCAAGCATCATTGTTGCATGTAAAGATCTGTAGGAAGTATGCATTCACAACTAAAGACCAAGTGAACACACATGTGTATATAGAAAATATAATGACATACTAAGTATCTGTCTAGCATGGGAAACAAAGTGTACATGTAAGTATAAGAAAAGCAAGAATAAGTGCAACCAAGATATGCAAGTATGTTGTGTGTATGAGTGAGATGGAATGGTATGCAATGTGAATGTGATAGGAGCAGCATGCCCCCCAAATGAGTATGAGATGAGGTTCATTTATAAAATACCCCTCAACAATCAAGAATGAACCATAGAACAAGAGTGTGTCATCGGGAAATGGTTTGAAAATGTGCTAGAAAGATAGATCATGAAGCATAGAGCATAAAGAGTGAATGAGGTGAGGTTCATTTCAGATTTAGACCCTCAGCAGTCGAGTATGAACCATGGAACTAGAGTGCATCATAGGGTAGTATGATGTGTGAGAATGAAAATGCTAGAAAGATGTATCATGAAGCATAGAGCATGAAATGTGTAGTGTGTGAGGTTCATGGATGTAGTATGCCCTCAATAGTCAAGTGTGAACCTTAGCACAAGAGTGCATCATAGGGTAATGATGATACAAAGTGTATCAAGATGTGTAATGATGCACAAGAGTTAGAAATATGAAGTATGAAATAGGAAGTATGAAGCATGAAATGAAGCATATAAGAGTAAGAAATGATAGACACCTGATGATGTTAGGAGGGGGGGAGAGAAGTAAGCATGATGCCCCCCAAGTGTATGATGATGAGTAAGCTATCCAATGAAAGTGAAGGGAAAGGGTCCTCCACCCGATGTCTGAGGAGATAAAGGCATGTGACCATGCTCTAAGATCAGTGGTGTATGAGACTGATGATGTATGCGTGAAGGAAGACTAGGAGGTGAACACCTATGTGAAGGAGATTGAGGAGGTGATGAACACCTATGTGAAGGATACCTAGGAGGTGATGAGAACACCTATGTGAAGTAGACCTATGAGGTGATGAACACCTATGTGAAGGAACCCTAGGAGGTGAAGGAGGTGGTGAAAAATCCTATGTGAAGGGGTTCCCAAGAGTAGGGGACTTAGGCCAAGAAGATGGACTAGTAGACCGATGAGAACAAGTAGGTCATGTGTGTGAATAGGAGAGCTAGGTGTAAAATATGCCTTAGATTTGAGAGGCCCAAGGGTCCTAGATGTTGTAGCCAGTGAAGGACATCCTCAAGAGGAGGCTAGAGGAAATGGTGTGGATGGTGGAACACCTTTGAGAGTGACAACTTGCTTATTGTGAATGAATTTGAGACACAAGTGGTTCATGGAAAAGATAGCTTGAGTGGCACGGAGCCAAGGAAGACCTAAGAGCATGTCACAACCTTTGATTGAAGGTGCCACAATGAATGGCACAAGCATGGTGAGAGGCCCAACTGTAACTGGAAGCTTGATGTAGCCATAAGATTTTGGAATTGGATATGAAATTTGAGATAGTGGATAGTTGATAGTGATGAAGGAGTGCAATAGAGCACACACCAATAGGAGCCATGGATTGATCATGGTGTTATTGATAGTATAAGATCTGATAGAAGCATTGATGTGTAGTGTATTAGAAGAAAATGTAGCATGATAATCATGATCAGAGAATGTGATGAGTGGTGGAGATGCATCAATATTAGCAACTAGAAAATCAAGAGCCCCCGATGAAGGAGGAGGCACAACACGATATGTATGATTAGCTGAAGAATCAACAACTTGCTTTTCATGCTTAGGAAATGGATCTTTGAATATTTTGAGCTTTTTTTTCATTAACCAACTTAGATGCGCAAGGCTCAGGGAGCTCGATTGCATTATTGTCAATAAGATCTTGAATGAGATGCCTAAGTTTGAAACATCGATCAGTTTGAATGCCCAACACATTGATGATAGTCACATCTAGTATTTTCATCATAATTGTGGCCTTTAGGGTGAGATGGATCAAGATTCAGTGGTGGTGGAAGCGTAATAAGATTGCTTTCAATAAGTTGTGGCAATAGAAAGGCACGAGGAGCATAAGGAAATTTTGTAAATGTATGCTTTGGAGGTTGTCATTGAAGCTTTTTAGGAGTAGAAACAACATGTTAACAATAGCTTTTGCTTCAGTGGGCTTAGGAGATGGCTTGAAAGTAGATTTTCTTTGAAACTGATTAGAAGATGATGAAGCATGATCATGATACTTAAGCTTTCCCCTAGATAATAGTTTTCTTTGACGTAACTTAAGAGTATGGCATAGTTGATCAAATGATGGATGGGTCTCAAAGATGACACTCTCTTGTAATGGAGATAAAAGACTTTGGACAAAAAGATCTTGCAATTCAGAATCCATGAGTACATTGGTCATCTTAGCTAAGTTGTTCTTATATCATAATACATAGTCCACTAGATGCTCATTAGATCCTTGTTTGATTTGTGCAAGTTGAGCATAGGATATTTTAGAACTGATATTGATTGAAAAATGTGCAAGAAAAGCATCGCTAAATGTGTAAATGATGTTACCGAATGAACAGGTAGATCATAGAACCAACACATAACATAATCTTGGAGACTTCAAGGAAATATATTAGCTAATAATGTATGATCATCCACATAATCTAGACATGCCACATGAAAACATCAAGATGCTCTTGAGGGTCACCATGGCCATTGAAGGTGGGAAGCTTAGGAGTGATGAAGTTTGGAGGAAGTGCATAAGTGGAAATGGCAGGTGTGAAAGGAGTGTGAAGGAGTAAGGTGGAATCAAGAGATGGAGATGCATGAGAAGTAGCTATGTTGAAGTTGACAAATTTGAACTTGGAGATCCTGATATAAGAGAGGCTAGGTCTTGAGTGTCCAGAGGAAGAGACTTTCCACATGTGAATGATGGAGCGGTAAATAAGAGGTGGAGTGAATGATTGGTAGGAGTAGGCCATAGAAACCTACAAGGGTAAAGCAACATCTCGAGAGTTGAAGTATGTGGAATGGATGTGGAAGATTAGTAGGATTGAGTAGCAATAGGCATAGAAGTGGTAATGGATGTAGGAATATTAAGCTCAACAAGATTGGTGGCCTCCTCATATGAGTAGTGAATAAGAGAAGATCTAGATCTTGTGGATGTTCAACAAGATGAGCATTGAGATCATGAAGGTTCATTGAGTAAAGGGTAAATGAGTTTGAACCATGATAAAAAGATGACAAAATACCTAGAAGCAAGGTTGGGTTCAAGCGATGGGTTCACCAAATGATTTAACAAAAATAGAATTTTGTAAAACCCTAATTACAGAGTCACATATGATAAATAAATGCTAAAGTACATATTTGACACAAGAAATAAGCTAACAAAATATGAAACCCTAAGTGCAAGAGAGAGAGAGAGAAAAGACTTAGCTGATTTATGCTTTCCTAAAACTAATCTGGACTGGAAAACTGATGAAAAAAAAGGGAAGACTATCAAACTGTGCACTATAAATTTTGGAACTTGTCAGATGAGGCTGGACTAGGGCACCTAGACTGGGTCAGGGGTGCCTAGGCACTAGAGTCTTCTCTAGGGGTGCCCGTGACTGTGCAAGTGGCTCAGAATCTAATTTTTTGGTGTCACAAGTGTCACTGATAGTCATTATTGGTCACATGTATGTCACACCTTGATCGTAGAATGTACCTGTAACCTGCAAAGATATGTTCACCTGTAAAACCCTCAAACTACATCAAATCCCAAAAAAAAAGATGCAATATGGGGAGTCAGACTGACCCCGAAGGTCACCCAACTGAGTGAACTTACAACCAAGCACTGCACTACATCTCAGACTCCATGTAGTTCTTGTGTGTGTGTGTGATAGAATCATGCCCTAGGAAGCCCTTGTGCAAGTGCACTTGATAGCGGGTGATAGCTAGATGTACCAATGTAAATAGATGTGTGGATGGAAAAATGAACTTCCCCTTCCTATGAAGTGTATGCAGAAAATGTAGTCCCTTGTCCCTTGAATGAATGCTAGATGGATGCCTTTGATGCTCTTAGATGCCTTTGGATGCAACCTTAGGTGATGATAATAGATGCTTAGAGCTTGGTCCTTTATTTTGGTCACATAGCTTTGTATTTATATGATTCCCTTGGTTGAATTTCATAATTGACAACTAGAAGGCTGACCCATAAGAAAATAAGATGCCCAAAAGATAAAAGAGGCCCAAAAAGAGTGAGTAAGATAGAAAAGGGTCAGGGGCACCCAGAGGGGATGAGGGCACCTGGGCACTGGCTAGCTGGGCATCCTAGGCTAGGCGCTGGTGTCTAGAGTCATAAAAGATAAGCAAATAAAGTACCGACTGGGTTGTAGGGTGTAAAAGACCAGAAAGAAGAAAAGAAACAAAGAAAAAGGCCAAAGATAGTTGTAAATTACTAGTTTTCTCACTTAGGAATCATATGAATGCAAGTATGCTTTTAGGACCTAGAAATGTACCCAAGACTATCATATTCCCACTTTAATTTATCATTCATCTTGTCCATCCCTACAAGCTAAAACCTTGATGGAATATCTCATTAGACTCTTCTCAACAACAAATCATCTATCTTCTTTGAAAAGTCATTACTTCCTTTGGCCATAATAAGAAATGTTCAACAGTGGTAGAATTTGTCATCGGCGACCTAAAATTGATAACGTCTCCATCACTGCTACTTACAGTATGATCTAAGAACCCCCTTGGAAATTTTTATTACATCGTTTAAAAATTGGATGACCCTAATGGGGCAATTTTACTATCCTCCATATTAATAATTCCCAAATTTATTTCCCACTTAATATTAACTACATGCTTGAATAATTTTAGGAATTTCATAGGTGGATAACTGTGTTAGTGCCCAAAATGTCTTACTAAGTTATCCTCTCCTATAAATCATCTAAGTAACCCCTCCTCATTCCTCAAATCTATACATCATCTCTACAAGTTATTTATCACAGATTCACACTTTGCATGCTCTTGCATATTGCATAATGCAATTCACAAGTCTATGGGTAACCTTTATCTTCAACCGCTGGGTTGCATCAATTTAAAATTGATAAAATTGGGTCCCATCTCTAGAACCTTTCTCATTCTCAGTCAAACACAACCATTGATCAAACCTTTAATGAACCATCTAGCTTCATCTCCACCAAGGATTTTCATGCATGTGTAGCTTATAAATAAGTGTGGAAGGCATACCTCTTCCATGCAAACCATGATAAGTAGAAGGTATGAGCCAAAATATTGTCCACCTTGAAGATAAAGCAAGTGGTGCTATTAAATCACACCTTTAATGCTACCAAAAACTAGTGATCCAATAAGCATTATCAAGTCACATACGAAAATCTAGGTGGAATCTACTGTCAAAAGTGCAATGGATCTACTCATGAGTGGACAAAAAGGATTATATGAGGATTTTACGGGTTCTTATGATTATCTTGAATGTTGTTTAATCATTAGTCTCAATTAGAGATGTAGGTATTTGTTTAAGAAATAAAAATTTGATTGTATATTAATAGTTTGTACATGCTTCAAAATAAAAATTGATAAAATGACATTTATTTTCTATGGCTTATGATGAAATTAAACATATCACTCAGAGGGAGTCCCACAATCAGTGTTTATCCTCATAAATATGCTTCAATTGGTCATGGGAGAGACACACTGTTCAGGACATTCTTTAATACCATCATAAATTTATAAATATACAAATGTAAATAGTTTGTAAAAACAGAAAAAAACATTCTACAAATTATAGAATAAGGATATAACAAGGTTGAATCGAGGATTCATTTTAACATATATAACACTTATACATAATATTGTGGGATCTTGTAGCCAGGCTTGATTCCTTAATATTAGAGAACATATTCTATGCCATATAAACACATGCATGTTAATGAGTTATATGAGTGATGATATGATGGATACACATGTATTCCACATGATATGATGAAGATGTCGGACTGTTCCCTTCGCCTAATGCATTTTCTTGTCTACTATATCTACTACACTATTAGGTACTTTTGTTATATCTTAGAGACAAGTCTTTACATTTTTACTTCACATATTATTGTTATGTTCATATCATAAATTTTCATATATGTTAATAGATTTAAAGGATTATTGCTACTAAGAACATGGATTATATAGGATTAACATATATTTTTCTGTGCACCTTGTGACTTTCATCGATCTACATTTTGTCCTCTTTGCAAATGTTTATCTTCTATATCCACATGAACTAACTCTCTTGGGAATGTGTGTGCCTTGGCACTGGGCATGTGTTTGTGACAGCTTTGGTGTACTTTTTGCAATGGTCTCATGACTCAGCTCCATTTTATTATACGAAATGGTTGGCCTATTGTGTGTGGGATATTTTGTCTGTTTAGCTTGTGCAATGTGGCCATTTAGTCAAATCTATGTGACATTGTGCATGACTTTGTGTGGAATATTGTATGTTTATTTTATTTTTATGCTTGATACTCTCCATGTGCCATGAATTATATCATGATATTCTCTATTCGGGTCGATTCTACAATATTTATTTCTATAGCCACATTCTCTACGTTCTAATGCTTATTATATACTATATTTGACATATACACACATAAAGTATTTTGACCTAAGAGATATACAATCTATCTCAAATAATTAAAAATTCAAAGGGCATTTCGTTAGGGTTATCATTATAAAATATATAATTATTATAGGAAAACTCTTATACATATCAAATTCCTTTCCTTGATTTTAAGAGGAAAATAGGACATATTTACAGATGACACCATAGTTTTCTTGATGTGGTACTCTTCACTCATTAGTGAGTTGGCCACATCTCCTAATGGTGTTGCCAATTTGATTCTACTCAAAACTTAGTCACCCCTAAGAAAAAGGGAACTACTTTTAATGGATAACGTAGATATTATTTTCCATATTCAATATATTAGTGGGATCCCATTAACAAAATACACAAAGAGGATATATTTATATAGTAGTAAGGAGAAACCACTTACAACGGGGATGTAGATCTAGCTCTATGAACTAGGAAAAGTATATCTTCTTGAAAGTCTGACTCTTCTCCTTAATTTTGCATATTTGCAAGTTGGTGGTGATATCCATTGACAACGATTTGAAGTGTAAAGTATGATGACATTGTATTAAATATTTACAGTAGGATTTTAGATTTTTTGTGAGTAGAGTATCTAATTGACATGTTTTCTATTAGAAATAAAGTAAGATTCAAGATTCTCACCATAACCACTTTATGTAGTTTTTTCAAAGCAAGAGGATCTTAATATAATTCTTTACTACCTTTTGATATGTAGCTAGTGTAATCTGATGTCCTAATAAGAGGTATGTGCAAGATTTACTATTGATATACAGTATAACATAGCATAGTAGAGTTGTGCAATATGTAGTTTTAGAATTGTAGCATTTAAGAAGTTTGGCTAATGTCTGGTCCATTTCACTTGAGAAAAAACCTTTGGAGATTTTTTATTGCGGAAAAGGTTTAGAGACAGATGATGCATGATTATAGTATGACCTAAACCTTCACATTTTCTTTTGATTATAACACATAACTTAACTGAGAACCAAAATCAAATAATGTGCTATTAGCATAACAAAGGGACCCTTGTCATTATAACTTAAAATTAAGAATGATCAGTAAGCTCTTCCAAGTATATCTATTTGAAAATATCATGAATATAATAAGCTTATGGATTATGGACATTAATAGTCTATGAAAGATATCTCAATTTCATTGCTGTACAACTAATAAATAATCCCTATATTCCACGATGTAACAATTAATGATGAAGTAATATGGATTTATCATAAAACAAGTGAAAAAAAATAGACCTAAGGACTTTATAGTGGTTATTGCATTTGTATAAAATAGAGTTAATAATACTTCTCATGTTATTGAAGAATGTCTCGTCACTATGTACTCGATTTTAGTTTCAAGTGTAGCTGAGCTAAATTTAAAACCATATTCTCAACTATTGTTGGCCTTAAATCAATACTAATTTGAGAAGGACTCCATCTTTGGTGCAACGATCCATAAGACTTGAGAAAACTTGAATACTACTAGAATATTTGGACCCCCAAAAAATTGGTGTTGTTATATTTTATCTCTAGTGGTTTATTCAACATAAATCCTTACCTTTATTCTTACATTTATATGAGTTCTCTTGTTAACTTGGAGGAAGAAATAATGAATTTCACCTGATCAATCTATAAACACAACTCTTAGTCAATCACTAAATGTTCCTAATGAATAATTGTAATTGAATTGTAACTCTTGAAGATTGACTTTTTTGGTTCCATGTGAATTTGCCAAAACATTGGCATCCTTTGGATTATAGGATTGCATAGAAACATGATCTATAGTATTCCATTTGTTTCATGTGTTAATTAAGTCATTGTATGGACCCTTATGAAACCCCTATGTGTTCATTTAATGTGTAATGCTTTATACTGCCACCACTCTTTCATGTTAGGTCCTTTGTAATTTCTAGGCCCATACATTAGCTATACTATTTGTGTAACCCATATATAGTATCATACCTAGATTAAGGTATTAGCAACTCCTTTTAGGTTGTTGACCCGTCTAGTGATGTACATTTCTTCTATGATTTAATTCAAGATTTCATCCCTTTTCCTAGTAGTCAACTTTGGAAGGAAATATAAAGTTGCAGGGACTCATTTTCATGAGATTTATATTATATTATTCTACTTGTAGAATATTAATGTTATGAAGGAAATTGCAAAAAAATCACTAGAGTTTTCATCCTTATAGAGAATTCCATGTCCACAAGGAATGAGAATAAATTAATGGAGGCCTCTCATATGTGTAGCATAATGTACTTCTCATTTATAATAATTTAGATAAGTAGCACAACTGTCATGTGATGGATGTGTGATCATGGTCAAAATCATCTTGACCCCTAGATGTCTAGGGAATATTTGATTGTGTTTATGTTTCTGATAGTTCTTATATGGTTTCAAATCACACAAGATAATCTTAATTAAGTACCATGATCCCTATCACATGTTTATATAATAAGCATTAAAAAATTACCCTCCCTCTAAAAATATTTTAATCCATTCCCTTCACCTTCATATGAATAACAAAGAGTGTTTTAGTGTTCGTGTGTGTCATATTCACACTCTTTGTGAAGTCCACCTTAGGTAGTGTTATTACCAAGTTGAGATTTATTATGAGTACAACATATGGCAAATGCACATTTAAGTGGTAGTTAACCTCACATGTGTGAGAGGGTTGAGGTGTAACTCGGGGAGTGATTCTATCTAACTTTTCACTCCACCTCTTACTTTTCCTATATAAATAACCTTTGTGTCCTTGTGAAAAGTGGGATTGGAACTTAGAATCATCTCCAAATTTGGTGGATATGTAGTCTCTTTGAGATATTTTGTTCTAGTGTAACCATTGTTGGTTGCACACATACATATTCATTGTTTATTTACTTTTAGTTTAATGTAGTGTGTTTTTTTGGTGAATCTCTTCATCTTGTCTTATTGCTTTATGCGTATAATTGCATTATAGAGTTTTTCTAGGCATTCCTCAATTCTTATATGGTATCAAATCCTGATCTACAATCTACATCTCATATTTTCTTATATCTAGGTTTCTTTTCAAATTTATTTGCATTATTGGCTACAAATCTGAATGAAGAAGTGTTTTTTGAAGAGATATCTACTTATTTTCTATTCTTGAGTGTTTTTGTTGGATCTCAAATTCCCTTCGGAGGCCTTTTGAGTTGTGGATTTTGTCAACTTTATCAAAACCAGAATTACTATGCTTCTTCCCAAGCCCTTACACATTTTTGATTTGATCCACGTTGTGGGATTTCAAAATTACCTAATGGGTAATTTTTGTTTGTGCCAAAATTGCTTTTATGAGGTCATTTAAAAGGATTTTTTTAGTTTTTTATAAAAATATTAAAATTATGGGTCTGATGTAGTATTTTTCATGAATTCTACTTAGAAAAATACAAATTAAATATTCTTTTTTTTGAGCTTATCTAGTGATTTTCTATGATTTTTTGAAAGTTTAGATCTATAAGGCAAACAAGGAGAAACAGTAGAAGAAAATTAGAGCTTTTTGTATTTTATGTACAAAACCATGATCTTAAAGTATATTTTTTAGATTCCTCTCTTTGATATCTTTCCAGAAAAAGTATTGGTTTTGCAAAAAATAGTAGGATTGAGGCACCCGTGGAACACGTGTCATAAGTTATAAACACAATTTTGGTGCATTCTTTATGCTCGAACATCATTGGTGTATTTTACATATTGTGTAGTCACATAATCAACTCATGGTCATCCATGCATGACCACCATCTAGCCCCTACAACCTAGCACTCAACACTTGGCTCGCCATTTGACTGCACCTACTAGGCAGTTTTAGTCCCCTATGCAGTGCTATAATGGTCACCATTGAGCCCATTATTTGGAGTAAATTTATGTTGACGAATCATAACTTTTGATCCACGAAGCTTGTGAAGTTGATTATTTTTATTCACCTTGACTATTTTTTTATGATCTACGTAATGGTGATGTCAAGTGTTTGTATTTTTATGACCTAGATTTCTAGAATTAACATTTCCTTTGGCTTGTTTAGCTGACCAGAATAACGTATTCCAAACCTTTATGATGCATCATAAATTTTGATTGGTAACTTGGATTTGTATGCTGATTTTTTTAAGTGTGTATTTTTTCACATTTTTTGTATTTGCAACATCTATGTATTATGATCATCTGAATCATACTTTGAATATTTTCTAGCTTAATGGCATATTTTATAAACTATAAACCATATTGGGTGAGTTTTTTTATATGTATTTATAATTGCACATTGATTTATGAAAGTGTCCATGGGGGGTTTATATGATATGTATATCCTTACTGAGTTTGTGTTACGTGTTAGACTCCCTTTTCACATTTTAGTTGTCGAGTTCATCATATGAAATTTTGGGCATTCTCCCTACAAAATTTTGTTGTGCTTTTCTGGACACCTACCACATTGCCACTATTTGGAGATATGTTGAGTTGTCATTTTCTTCACTCCCTAGTCGTTATTATGGGGGGGTGTTGTGTACTACTAATGCTTCTTTGATTGTTCAAGTATGCTACGTACCTTGAGTTTATTCCTAGCAGATGTAAAGACTTGGTGGGATTTTATGGGGCCAGTAACATTTTTTTGCATCAATGCTTATGGGGTTTTCAAAATCATTTTTGATTTTCAAATATGTAATCAAACCAATTTCACTTTTTATGTGTAGACATAAAATCTCATGCACTTGGGTACAGTTTCTAGGTCCTAGATGTTTACTAATATATACATGATTCATAAGCAAGGATGAATAATAGTTACAGGTGGATAGTATTGTTTAATTAACCTTCCAACATTAATGTGCACAAATCAAAATAACACTTTTCAAAGTGACTATTGATCTAAAAACTTATCAAAACACAAGGGAAAGATTGCACTTAGCTAACTTTGTGTGGCCTCTGGAATATTAGTGCCCATGGTATGAGTGTTAGAGAAAGCCCAGATGCTCCTAGTCCCTTCTGGAGACGCTTCGTTGACTGAAAATGTTTTCTTGAAACTGAGCTTGGTCAAAGTGTACAAATCAGTCTACAACGTTTGTATGGTCATGACCCTCTTTAGTTGTCAATTACAAAATTCAAATAAGGGAATGTATCACATATGTATCATAGTTATCACCTTCCTAAGATGACTATGGGCTAAACACTAAACATTACATAATGGATCGCCTAAGCTTGCATCCAAAGGAACTAAGAACATCTAAAGGAATTCATCTAGCACAAT
Organism: Taxus chinensis; assembly: GCA_019776745.2. Taxonomy (NCBI): domain Eukaryota; kingdom Viridiplantae; phylum Streptophyta; class Pinopsida; order Cupressales; family Taxaceae; genus Taxus; species Taxus chinensis. The sequence continues at coordinate 245,873 of JAHRHJ020002341.1, read as the reverse complement.
CACTTAAGGGACAAGGGCATTGCATTCTTCTACATTGCACACTACATAGGAAGGGGAAGTTCATTCTATTCCATCACACACATTCTATACATTGCTACATTCTAGATCTACCACCTGTTATCAACTGTGCAACTTGCACAAGGGAATCACTAGAAGGCATGATTATTTCACACACTTGGGAAGGGTCACACTTGAACTACATGGAGTTTGAAATGTAGTGCAACGTTCATATAATAAGTTCAATCTTTAGAGGTGACCACTGATGGTCATTCTGACTCCACATTTGCATCTTTTTTTTTAGAATTTGATGTGGTTTGTGGACATTTTACATGGGAGTTCTAGAATAATTGCCATTTTATAGGTTACAGGTACTATCAATGATATATGAAGTTATTATGTTAGACAAGTGACCAACATGGATATAATAATGAAACTCCTCTAGACACAGAAATTAGATTTTGAGCTCTGAACATATTGTGGGCACAAGTGCCATAGTATCAGGGTCTACTATTGCATCTAGGTTCTCCCTGTCCTCCAGTGGGTGCTTCTATAATATGATAGTTATGGAGTCCAAAATGAAATCATCAGTGAATTTTTGGGCCTTGACGACATGGATCTTACCAGTCTATTTCATTAGTTATCACAGTCCAAATCATCTCTAGATTGAAATTAGCTGAAATCAGTTATGTCACCCTCTCTATCAATTTATGAGGTTTTCATAGTTTGCTAAACTTGTTGATTGAGTACCATTTACTATATTTATGTACTTGTCATAGATCATACATTACAGGATAGATTACTCTGCAAATTACAGATTTAATTAAATTTATATTTTTGTGGTTTTCAAAAACTCATCTAATTTTTGAATTTTTTGATTTCTCAAAATTTAGAACCATTTGTGAGCCAACATTCTTTGTTGGTTTTGGGAAATTTAGAACCGTTTTTGAGCTAATCTTCTTTGGTTTGCACATGTGTTATGTATTTCATGGTCAAGATGCAACACATATCTATAGTCACTCTTATTCACACAACCATATTTTTTGGAAGCTACTTTTTGATTCATTCTCTTTGGAGGCTTCATTAGATTCAACATAGAATTTACTTTAGTAGCTTCATTCAGTTTTTTTTACTTTATCATTGTACATGGTTACCTCATCAAGTCTATTTTTCTTGTAGGACCCATTATTTATGAAAGATCATAATACTTCCACTTACTTTTTACCACATCATCCAAGTTTATCTTCAAGGGGGGTATTGATGAGTTTCATATTCACACTTGTTGTAAAGTCCACATTAGGTAGTGTTGTTACCAAGGTGAGGTTTATCTATGTGCCTCAACATTGGTAAATGCACATTTTAGTGGTTGTTATCATCACATGTGTGAAAAGGGTAAGGATAACTCGAGGGAACGATCAGAATAGGGTATCACTACAAGAATACTTTCTCACTCAACTTCTTACTTTTCTTGTAATGAATAAAGAACCTTTGTGTCCTTGTGGAAAGTTATAAGGGGACCTATAAGAACCATATAGAGAGAGAGGGTTAAGATGTAGTGAATATGCACTTAGAAATATTTAAACGACTATTGCAACCATAGTAGGTTGCACACATCATATGTATTGTGTTTTTACTTTTAGAAAAAAACCATGTAAGAAATAGTAAGATTAATAAATTCTGCTCGTCATAAAGTTAAATTGATTTGGATTCTCAAAGTATTGCAAAGTTCCTTCTTGGTTGCTCAATCCTTAAAATGTTCACAAAGTTAAAATTGCTAAGAAGCATAATGAGCATAGGAATCTAAAATAGAAGAAATAACATCTTTCTTGCATTAGTGAGTCCACTAAAATGCGAGATCCACCCATTGGAATGGAGAAATCACCCTGAGTCTATAGCTTTACCAAAGTGATGTATCTTGCATCTCACCCCATTATGAATTTTCAAAGCTTCCCGCCACCTAATGACCTTATCATATTCCATTTAGGATAGTGTCAATTCCAGTCCTATACTCATCCTCCATATTATGAAAAAGGAAATTTTACATCTAAAAATTAAAAGGTCAAGTTACAGTGACCTATGACAAAAATGTTAAAAAGTTATGTTCTCAATGAAGAATTAGAATTGTAAAGAGATCCTTACAAAGAGACTATTTTAAGTGAGAAGTGACAATCTAGAGATAGAGGAATATTTTGATCATGAGGATGCAATACTTCTGATGGACACTACAAAAATAATATAGGAATGAATCTTAAGCATCCTTTGACCTATTTGATTGTACTAATACTTGATGAGTGTAATCTCATTTTCTGGTAAAATGAGAACATACTCCAAACATTGATCAAGTGAAAATGGAACAACACCACGATGATCCACACTGTGGGAAGACTTAAGATAACTACCATACATTAACCCAATTATGATTATCCCCTTCTACTATCACTAGGATGTATTAAACCATTCGGTCTCTGTGCATCGACATAAAGCATTCCTTAATTAGATGTTCACCTCAAGATCTATATTTTTGGGTAGTTTGCAAGGGCTTCCTTTCCTGAATTGAATATGATGTACACAACAGAGTTGATAACCTTGAAAAGATGTCCTTGACATATTTGAAAACCACTACTTAGGAGAATACTCTTCCCCCATGCATCTCCATGGACTGTCTCAATCTACAACATCCTTATTTTCCAGGTCTTTTCCAGATCCATGTAATTTTCACCTCGCTATCAGTCTACATTAGCTTGCTTAGGTTAATAATAAGGTCATTAGAACTGAAATGTACTTTAAGTCATTTTATAATTGTGAGTTGAGTTAATTACCTTTTTGGGTGACCTAATTCCTCACTATATAATGTACCTTCCTATGTAATTTTTGGCTAATGAGTTAATGCATCAATGAACAATTTCTTGACTATTGAAGACAAGTTTCTTCCTTTTGATTTTTTGGATTTCACTGCTACACTAAGGGTTTTCTTCATGCATTTGATCCTATTCAATCATGATCCTCAATTGTGGCCCACTTTGACATGGTATCAAAGTATTCTGGTAGCTGAATGTCATAACCTATGTTGTGAGATCTAAATTCTAGCTCGTTCGATGTTTTTTTCATTGATTTCAGTTTTCTAGGGTTTGGTGGGGTTTCTAGTAAATACATGCAAATCCCATCCTTCGAATTCTCTAAATGAAAAATAGACAACGTTGTAGAATTCAAAAGGTGACAAAACCCTAGATTCAGCTGTAAACATGACCTAGTTTTGTGACAAGCAATTTCATCTATTTTTTGGGCTTTGAAGGTTGTTTTTTGAATTCTGCAAAATTCATCCAGTTTGGTGCTCGAAGAGAAAACCCATTTTTGGTTTTTTCAAAACACTTGGTGGGTATTTGTTGTTTTGTGTGGAAAGGATGTACAAATTTAAATCAAGATATGGATAAGTTTTCCTTGTAGTTTTCTCACCATCTAACATTGCTAAAATTCAGGTCTTAACAAGTGCTCAAAGACCTGAATCAATATTTTTGGGTTTTTCACAAATAATAGGTTGATCAACAAGGTGAAAAACTTGACATATGCTTTTTGGGCTTTGATATGTTGATCAACAAGGTGCAAAACCCGACTTGACATTTTAGGAATTTTCAGGCTGTTTATAGGCAAGTTGAAAACTCTGAAGGTTGCACATGCCTCCACCAAAATTTCTAGATTTCAGGGAATCGGGACATCAAGACATCTCAACACGATTACATGTTGGATGTTTCCTAAACCCCCCAAACCATGAAATAAAAAGCAAATCAGTACTGCAGACTTTCAGGTTTTTAGAAAACACTCAACATAATATACATTTCGTTGCAAAACCTTGGACCCCCATGTTCAATGCAGTCTATTTCATGTTTTTGGATGTGTTAAGCAAGGACCTCAAAAACTCCACTTTACCAATGCATTTCAATATTTTGCATATGTTGAAGCAGGGATTTAAAATCCCGATGATAAGTTTTTGGGTATTTGTGTAAGGTTGGGTTTCAACACTTTTTTTCAAGCAGTCAGACGTTAAGTGGCACACCATCATTTTTCAAGCATCAAGTTTCGACACCTATTTTATCACATGTCAGACACAAAATCACTGACACTTGGGGACATTTATAGGTGCCTAAAACATACTAGCATTTTAGGATTCCTAAGGTGTCAAGAAAACTAGTAATTGACAAAACTTTGACCCCTTTTCTAAGGTGTTTCTTGTTATCTTTACTTGATTTATGGAATCTGTGACACTCCTAAATCAAACCATAGTTGGATTTGTGCTTATTTAGGGTATTTATGACTTCAGTGACACCAGCTCACTATAAAAGGATAGAAGCGCCTAATCCTGCCCTTATCCCCTTTGAGGCACCGCTGACCCTTTCTTTGTGACTCTTACTCCTTTTTGGGCTTCTTTTATCATTTTGGGCATCTTTTTTACTTATGGGCCGGCCTTTTAATTTTTAATTATGCAAAGTTCAATTAAGGTAATCATATAAATACATAGTCTATGTGTTCAAAATCAAGAACCAAAACTAAACCATTACTATCATCACCTAAGTTTGCATCCAAGAGCATTAGTCTTTTGAGACAAAGGCATCCATCTAACATCCATTCAAGGGACAAGGGACTACATTTTTGCATACACTCATATAGTTTCAAGGGGAAGTTCATTCTAATCCATCACACAAATTCTACTACATATCCTACATTTAGCTAGTAAGCCAATTCAAGTGCAACTTACACAAGGGCACCCTAGGGCATGATTTCTAAGACACACTCACAAGAACTACATGGAGTTTGAGATGTAGTGTAAATGACTTTCGATAAGATTCACTATATCAGGGTGACTATCAGAGGTCAATCCAATTCCTCATATTGCATCTGGTATTTTTAGGTTTGACGAACAATTATGTTGTTGGTTGATAGTATATGATGTGCAAAAAACTATCTAAATTTTTAAAGGTTCAGGTTTATGACATTAACAGTTAAAAGTGTGACACTAGGTGAAATCTGACCTCCCAAAATATGGTCATGAATTTTTTTCGAAACATCAGAGATGATACGAAGATTTTGAACAAATGTCACGATTTCCCCAAGTGCCCTTGTCTAGCCATGGGCATTTTTTTTGAAATTGTTTGATGAAAAGTTAAAATGACTTACAGAGGTGAAAAATACGATCGTCAAAAATATGGCTTAAGAAATCTTTTCCTATGCTCTGTTTCCCTTCTAAGATGGATTGTTACTGGTTGCTAGAATAGAAAAATCATATCGGATGGCAATCACACAAAAATGCTATCGACTGGTAACAATGAAAACAAAAAATTCTACCAGGGTTTCAAACATTAAATGGGATATTCTATTGTGTAAAAATATTCACCAACTGGTCAACATCAAAAATTCTATCGACATGAAACATCTTGTGTTATTGTGTGACAACATCAAAACTACTACCTACACCGGTAGAAATGTTGTCAGGTACGCCAACATTTCTTGACACACTTAAGTTTTGCCATGTGGTAACACATGCTTCGAGTTCCAACTTTCTTGAATGCTTCGGGTTCCACCACCTGGTAATCAACATGTTTCATGTTTGGAAACCTTTTCCTGATACAGTCAAGGTTCCAAACTTTTGCTCGACAAACATCAAATTTATGCAAAGTGGAGATTATTTTTTTGAGAAAGAAACTTCAAACTTGCACACATAACTTTCAAACTCGACGACTCCTTTTTCAGGTGTCCATTTTTTTTGAAAGTATGAATTTTTTTCAGATCTATGCACATAAGTGGTAAAACCTTTGTGCCATTATGCACAAAAGGGGGCTTAACCTCTATAGTTTCATGAGGGGTTACATATCCAAAATTTTAAGCACACACAGTTCAAACACATATCCACTTACTTTTAATGGATTCATCTCAAGTTCTGCTTCTTACACCATTCAACTATCACGAGTGGAAATTAAAAATATAAATCCTCTACCATGGGTACAAAAACAATAACCACACTGGATGCAAAGAAGGTGAAGTGGTACAACAAAAGTGACGAAGCATGTGGTCTATTATGCTTGTCAATGTCTCCCAACTTGTTCTTTCATATTGAATCTACAACTAATCCTAATGAAGTATGGACCACTTTGGAAAGACTCTTTGGGAAGCAAGACATAATGAGAGGTCATGAGTTGGAAAATGAGCTCATTAGTTTGAGCCTGGAAACTTTGACACAATACATGACTTCTTCACCAAATTCAAATCACTTAGGTTACGGTTGAAAATGTGCAACATAGATAAAAAGGATGATCAATTGATTCTTTCCATCCTTTCCAAATTGGGTTACGACTATTCTGTCTTCATTTCTACCTTCCATGCCACCAAGCACACCATTGGAGCTACATGGACCATGTCATCCTTGGACGAGTTTTTTGCTAACTTGACTCGAGAGCAAGACAAGCTTATTCAAATGGGTGCAATGAGGTCCTCTAAATCACATGCCTTAATTGTGAATCATGAAAAATAGAAGGCTCTTGACAGTAAGGAGAAGAAACAAAACAAGAAATACTAAGAGCAACGAAAGGGTAAAAAATATGATGCTAAGTCCAAAGCATCAACCAAGTTCTCCTCTTTATGTGGGAAACCTAAGAAAGAGAGACTCACATGTGCCTATTGCAAGAAATATGGGCATGATGAAACCAAATGCATGAAGAAGTAGATTGACCAATGGATAAAGATGATAAAGAAGCACAATATTAGTGTCATTGATTTAACCAATTAGAGTTCATCAACACAAGGGTCTTCAAAGGCCAAAGGCAATAAAAAGGGAAAAGATAAGGGCAAATTACTTACTACAGTTGCATCCCAAAGTTCCACATGGGTTATTGATTCTGGTACTTCACACCACATGGCTTCATCTCAAGACCGATTCTCATCCTTGGAGCCTTGTTTTATGCCTTCCATCTTGTTGGGTGACAAGACTTTTGGAAAAGTTAGTGGGAGAGGGTCATTTGAAGTGGATGATGGGACATTTCATGATGTTCTATGTGTTCCCTCATTGTCCACCAATCTCCTATATATTTATCATATCACTCAAATCCATTCAGGAAAGAGAGTTGACTTCACACCAGATTATGTGGTTATTAGGTAAGCTAACAGTGACTCCTTAGTTACATTTGGGAAATCAGATCACCAATCCAGGTTGTACACTTTCTCACATTTTTCTCTTGATCAACCCTCTACTGCATTTCTCACTCATACAAATGGAGTGAGTAAATTATGGCATGAGTGATTTCGCCATCTTAACTATCACTACCTAGAGCAAATCAGTCATCATGACATGGTTTCAGGGTTTCCACATGTTCATTTTTATGATGGTGTTTTCCAGGGTTGCATTCTTGGTAAGCATCCTAAAGAGAAGCATGACAAAGGAAAATTATGCATATGTACACAGATATTGGAGCTAGTTCACAGTGATATTGTTGGTCCTTTTCCAACCAACACCTTCATTCAATAAGAAAAAATACATGCTTACCTTCATTCATGAATTTTCGAGGTATACTTGGGTGTACTTTCTTAAGTAGAAATTTGAGGTCTTTGATCATTTTTAGGACTTCAAGGTGCTTGTAGAAAAATAGTTAGGTAAATCCATCAAGATTTTGTGCACTAAAAATGGTGGTGAGTATGTCAGTAACCATTTTGAGAAATTATGCACTTCATAGGGGATTGAACTATAGTGTATAGTTCCATACAGTCCTCAACAGAATGACATTACAGAGTGCAAGAACAAGTCCTTGAAGGAAATGGCCAACTTTATGCTACACTCCAAGTCTCTTGCACCTCAATATTAGGTCGAGGCCATTAAATGTGCTCGTTATATACAAAACAGGGTTCTTCACAAAGAATTGAAGGGATTCACTCTTTTTGAAGTATGGAACAATCAGAAACCCATAGTTAAGCACTTTTGAGTTTTTGGTTCTCCTGTTATAGCCTGCATTCCTAAGAAGAAATGTAAGGCAATGGAACCTCAAAGTCAAAATTACATCTTCGTGGGATATCCTGGGGGTGTTAAGGGATACATGCTTCTCCATCCCACCACTCATGAGTTGTTCATTGAGAGAAGTGTTCACTTTCAAGAGGGTCCTTCAGACTCTACACTTGACACTTCTCGCTCTTCCTTGGATGCACTAGGATTTGATGACAATTCTGATGATTCAAATCCACCTGAGCAACTTCCTGATGATACAGATTCTTCTTCTAGTTCTGATGATGAGAGTAGTGATGGGGACTCACCTCCTCCTCCCAAAATATCTTCAAAGGATGAGGAATCTCCTCCTTGAAATCTCTGAATTCTGGTCCTCTTTGGGCTAGACAGACACTACAAAGTGTTGGTAATTGGGTTGGAAATCCATCAGACAATAGGAAAACATGTTCACAATTCCAGAATGCCCCACATGCATTCATTGCATCTGCTTCCGATCCACATTCATTTTTCATGAGGCATCAGGCACTCCTGAGGGAGATATTTCTATGGAAGAGAAATATGGTTCTTTACTGAGGAACATCACTTGGGATTTAGTCCCTCTTCCTAAATGAAGAAAACTTATTCAATGTAGATGGATTTATCGAACAAAATTTGTAACATATGGGTCCGTAGACAAGTTCAAAGCACGTTTCGTAGCAAAGGTTTTTTCTCAAGTACCTTGCATTGACTGTGCTAAGAATTTTTCCCTAGTTTCCAAAATGAACTCAATCTGACTCACTCTTGCCGTTTCCGCAGCATATTGTTGGGATGTTCATCAAATAGATGTGAAATTGCCTTTCTTCACGGTGACCTTGAAGAGGAAATATACATAGAGAAAATACAAGGAATTTTCAAAGATTCTTCATTGGTTTGTAAACTTTGGAATTATATTTATGGCCTCAACCAAGCCCCTCGAGCTTGATATGCCAAAATGGACTCTTTTCTTCTTTCAGTTGGGTGCACTAGATGTCATTCTGATCTAAATGTCTACATTTTATGGTGGGATGATTCACTGTTGATTTTGGTTCTCTATGTGGATGATGTATTGATCACAGGGAGTTCTTCATCCACCATCACAGCAGTGAAAATTATTTGTTGATAGGTTCTCAATGACTGACTTGGGCTTGTTGCATTACTTCCTCGGGATTGAAATTTCTCAGTCTGACTCAGGATCACTATTGCACAATCCAAGTATGCTTCTTGATTTTCTTGCACAATTTAACATGGCTGATTGTAAGCCAACTCCAACTCCCTTTGTATCTGGTGTGAAGCTTGAGGCTGATTGTCCATCTCCTTTGGTTGATGCTACCTTGTATCAACAACTTGTTGGCAGTCTCATCTATTTTACACAAACTAGACTTGATATTTCATATGTACTATGCATGGTCTCTATATTTATGCAAGAACCACATGATTTTCACTAGAAAACTAGTAAGTGCATTCTCCACTACATTCAGGGTACTCATAGTTTTGGGATTCACTATGGAGCAGGCATTGATATTGACTTGATTGGATATACAGATTCAGATTGGGATGGAGATATTCAAAATCATAAGTCTACGTCAGGCTACAATTTCTCACTTGGTTTAGGACTGATTAGTTGGTCAAGCAAGAAGCATAATGCTATTGCTTTAGCTTCTACAAAGGAAGAATACAAGGGAGCTATTGATGTTGCTACTGAGGCTATTTGGCTTCAAAGGATTCTAACTGAGTTTGGTATCTAGTTTCAATGACCAGTAGTCATCTTCTATGACAATCAAAGCACAACCTAGATTTGTAAGAATCCAATCCTCTGTCAATGGACCAAGCATATAGAGATTCACATGTATTTCATTCGGGAACTTATTCATGAGAAACTCATTGATCTCCACTACATCCAGACAATGGAGAAAATTGCTGATATATTCACCAAACCTTTCACGATTGTGGATGCTCTTGAGTGCTCTCCAAACTTTGAATGCAAATGTTACCAACACATTGAATTCATAAGAGTTTTTATATGTCAGATTCAAGAGGATTTGTAAGGAAGGTAAGCCTGTAATTTATAGAGGCAAAAGGTAGTTGAAATTGGTTACACACGGATAAATGAGTATGCTAAAAATAGCAGTGTGGGAAGTTACAATAGTGTCGGGGGCAGTAAATGAATTAATTGCAAAAAAATTGCATCCAGAAAGGTGGTTGTACATGCAATTTAATTTCCCCCACCTTTCTAGGATTCTAGAAGTGCAGTTAACTAGGATAAGGATAGGGAGTCCAAGTGGAGTCTAAGTGGAGTCTAGGTGGAGTTTGATCAAGTGGAAGATGACTAGGATGTGCACACACTTAATTAATTAATTATTTAATTAATAAATAATAATTAATTTAGCTAAAGGGGTACAAAGGATACATGGGATTAATTTAATTAATCCAAAGGGGTACAATGTGTATTAATTAATTAATTTAATCAATTAATCACAAATGGGTGAATAACAGGGTGTACTAGGATAACACTGGGAACAAGTGGAAACAAAAGTGTAATTTTGGGGTGTCTACATTTTTCCCCTCTTTAAAGTGCTATTGCAAAGTAATAGTGCTTTAAAGATAGTAGACGCATGCAGATTGGCGAGCGGAAAAATTGTGAAGCATTGGGATGCCCCAACAAGCAGAATGGTAGAGGAATGCCCCCTCAAGTGGGTGGATGATGCAGCAAGGCGGCAAACAACCACTTGATAGGAAGAAAACAAGGGATTAGAACAAGGATGGGAAAGGACTGTGTTCATAGCATGAGCATTATTTGGAGAGTAATTTTTAGAGCAACCTGATTTTTGTTGTTGCACAATAGAGTTGTCACCATGATTATGAAAGAATCAAGATGGTTAACCCAGATGCACGTAAACAAACACACACAACAAAGAAAAGATAAAAAGGAAAACAAACCCAATATACAAAGTAGGTGCCGACACCAGGGTTATAAAGGAACCAAGATGTAATCACACTACTTGTAAGTGGTCCAAAAAGAGTAAACATCAACAATGCAACACAAAGTCGAAAAAGAAGACAATCAACTATGCCCCTAATGCGTGCCACAATGATGATTAAGTAGATACAAATGCTCCCAAGTGGGAATAGGATCAGACTGGAAGAGCGGAGTTAAAGCGACTCCTTATGACACTCTTGTTGAATCCATTGTGCAAATGATCAAAGTTGAAATTTCCCTAGGTGAAGTTATATCACGAAGGAAAAACAATTTTGTGACTTGCCCCAAGCAGAGTTAGCATATCATGCAAAGGGAAGAAAGTGATAGTTGTAAGATTGGCACAATCACTAGGGTAATAGATAAAAGTATGACATTTATCAAGATTGTATTGAGATGTTGAATGATTCACTTTAAGTGTTTTCCAATTGTAGGATTTCTGTGATAAGTGAATGTTTGTTCGAAAGTTTTGTGATTTTTTTTTTTTTTTTGGATTTTTGAAATTTTTTTTTTGGATTTTTTTGTGGATTTTTTTTATTTGATTTTTGTGAGTTTTGAAATACAAATGCAAACAAAAATGAAGACATTCCATGGCTTAAATAAACCAGGAGGAAAACACAACACATGCAAATGAAAAAAAGATATAAAACAAGTAATAGAAAGAAACCCAATATGAACAGGAAGGAACCACACCAAAGTTATATGTGAACTAGGATGTAAATAAATTTCCTGTAATTGGTCTATGAAGTGCATTCCAGATACATAGAGTACTGGTTATTCAAACTATCAAACATAAGAAACTAAGCTAAGAATAAACAATACAAAAATTCCATATGTACAATTGTTAAACAAGCAAACAAGCTAGTGAACAAAAACACACTAATGTAAAAAATCTAATAAAGAAGTGAATATATACAGATGTCAAGTTGCCCCCAAGAGAAAGCCAAAGCCAAGTGATGTCCCTATGCAAAGTTACATTGCAAAGAGTGGCTTGATTGATTGGAAAAGATGATTGGGAACAATCAGATGAAGAAAATGGTGAACAAAATTACATAGTTGCAAGAGTTTTTTTTTTTGGAAAGCATTTTCGAAACATTTTGTATGTTTTTTTTTGTATTTTCTGAACAATTTTATATTGTTTTTTTAGGATTTTTGAACAATTTTATATTGTTTTTGTAGTTTTTTGATTTTTTTTGGTTTTTTTGGAATTTTGAACCACACGCCAAAGAAGAGGGAAAGGAAATTCCCAAGTCAAAACCAACATGCTACGTATGAAGGAAGTGAATGAAAGCATAATGGAAGGTGAACAATAGTGGTAGACAATGGGCATGACAACCTAACAAGGAAACATGTGACACACGACAAGGTGAAAAGTTACAAGTGGGAAACAAAGTGAAATGACAAAACAGGTGGATGCACTGATATGCCCCCAGTACAAGGGTTACTCTTCGGAGACTCAGGAGTAGAACTTCTTCAGATGAATGGCATTCATAGGCTCCTTCAACTCTTTTCCATCCTCGGTAGACAGTTTGTATGCACCAGATCCAAATTTAGCAGTTATAACATAAGGACCCAACCAATTAGGCTCAAATTTTCCCTATTTTTCTCGTGGTTTAGTTGTGTTCTTTTGATTTTCCTTTAGGACCAAATCACCAATTTCAAACTGTCAAGGTTTGATCTTGTGATTATAATTACGACACAGTCTATTCTGATATACCTGCATATGGTCTAAGGCACGAAGTCATCTCTCATCCAGTAATTCTAGCTCGAAAAGGCATGCAACATGGTAATCCTCTTCATGAATGAGATGTTGGAGGGAGACACAAAGTGAAGGCAGTTCAACTTCGATAGGTAATATGGCTTCAGAGCCATATACTAGGGAAAAAGGAGTAGCTCCTGTAGGTGTATGGAAGGAAGTGCGGTAGGCCCAGAGGGTAGGATATAACTGTGTATGCCAATTACGTCCATGTTTATTGACTGTCTTTTCCAGAATGGACTTGATAGTCTTGTTTGATGCTTCAGATTGGCCATTGCATTGTGGATAATAGGGTGTAGCCCTTTTTAGGTGGATACTATATTTCTTAGCTAGGGCCTTGAGATGCTTATTTTTGAAAGAACCCCCATTATCAGTGACAATAGCAGTGGGGATGCCAAAATGACAGATAATATGGTTGAAGATGAATTTAGAAATATTGCACCCAGTAACATTAGTAAGAGGCATAGCCTCAACCCACTTGGTGAAATACTTAGTGGCAGTTATAATAAATGTGTGGCCATCAGAAGATGTGGGCTTTATTTTTCCAATTAAATCGAGTCCCCATTTTGAAAAAGGCCAAGGTGAAGTAATAGGCTGTAAGGCTTGGGATGGTGCATGAATGAGATTACCATGTTTTTGGCAAGCCTGACATTTCTTCACAAAGTTGCATGCATCTTCCTCCATTGTGGGCCAGTAGTATCCAATGCATAAAATATTCTTTGCAAGGACTATTCCACTGGTATGGGCACCACAAATACCCAAATGTACTTCAGCTAGCATCTGATTAGCTTCATCCTGATTGAGACATCTTAAGAGAGTCCCATCATAGCCTCTTCGATACAAGGTGTCAGCAAGAAGGGTGTAGCACGAAGCACATTGTGCTAAGGCTCTTTTATTAGCTGAATTAAAATTAGGAGGATAGGCTTTAGTTTGAATGAAGGTGTATATATCATGGTACCAGGGATGATCAGGACCAAAAATCTCACAAACCATGGTGGACTCTGACAATTCATATGCGGGCACCAAAATATGTTCAACAAGGAACTCGTTGTGAGTTTGATTAGTGTTGAATGAAAGAAGGGAAGTGATAGTTTCCATGGCATCCACTGCTTTGTTTTGTATGTGAGGAACTTGTTCAAAATTGATAATCCAGAAATACCCTCTAAGGCTATCAACCATTCTTTTATAAGGTAAGATATTTTCATCTTTTACCTGATATTCTCCATTAACTTGATTAATGACTAGAAGAGAATCACCAAGAACTGTCAATTCTTGCAGGCACCATGAGATAGAAAACCCTAAGCCTGTTATCAGTGCTTCATACTCTGCTATGTTATTTGTGCAAGGGAAGTTGATACGATAAGATTTAGGTATGAGGTCTCCATCTGGTGTACACAAGACAATTCCTGCTCCAGAACCATGGATATTGCAAGATCCATCAAAGAATAATGTCCATAAGGGTGTTGCTTCTATGTACAACAAGTCTTCATCTGGAAATTCAAAATTTAGTGGTTGTGAACCTGGTAGTGGTGTTGTGGCCAGTTGATCTTCCAGTGCTTGACCTTTGATAGCCTTTTGATTGACAATTTCAATGTCAAATTCACTAAGTAGTGCAATCCAGCTAGACATTCGTCCTGTTATGACTGGTCTCGAAAGTAGGTACTTAAGAGGATCAACCCTTGAAATTAGCTTGGTGGTATGATTTAGGAGATAGTGTCACAGCTTGCCAAAAGTATAAGCAACTGCTAAACAAGCCTTTTCAACCTGCGAGTACTTGGTCTCATGTTCAAGAAGAGTTCTGCTCAAGTAATACACAGCTTGTTCCTGACCCTTATCATTGTGTTGCACCAATAATGCCCCAATGGCATGTTGTGTTGCAGATGTATACAACAACATAGGCTTATCCTGTATAGGTGGCATGAGTACCGGTGGAGATGTCAGGTATTCTTTCAATTTTGCAAAGGCATCTTGACAGTCTTGTGTCCATTTGAACTGGACATCCTTTTTAAGCAGCTGGTTGAAATGATGGCACTTATCTGCCAATTGAGAGATGAAGTGATGAATAGACTGTATTTTTCCTTGTAGGCCCCTTAGTTGTCAAAGGTTCTGAGGAGGTGGCATATCTATTATAGCTTTGACCTTGGTAGGGTCCACTTCAATTCCTCTTCGTGAGACAATGAATCCCAGAAGTTTCCCTGAAGTGACACCAAAGACACATTTTTTTGGATTAAGGCGAACCTTGTACTCCCTTAACCACTCAAATATACACCTAAGAACTATTGGATGATCCACCCTAGTCTTTGATTTAGCAAGAATATCATCGACATAATCTTCCATTATGTCATGAAGAAGGTCATGGAAAATAACAGTCATGACACGTTGATAAGTTGCACCAACATTTTTAAGGCCAAAAGGCATGACCTTGTAACAAAATGTTCCCCATGGGGTTGTAAAAGCTATTTTATGTTGGTCTTCTTCAGCAATTTGAATTTGGTTATACCCAGAAAATCCATCCATAAGGGATAACATCTCATGGCCCGCAGTAGAATCGACAATCATGTCAATATTAGGCAAAGGGAAATCATCCTTAGGACATGCCTTGTTAATGTCACAGAAATCTGTACAAATACAGATTTCGGGGGTCTTCTTCACAACTGGTACCATATTAGATATCCACTCTGAGTAGTCAATGCACCGTATGAAGCCTGCATCCAATAATTTTTGTAGTTCAGCCTTAACAAGCAATGCAACCTTGGGATGCATTTTACATAGTTTTTGCTTGACAGGTTTAACATCTGGGTGCACCATAAGGTGATGAACCACAAGAGAAGGATCAAGACCTGGCATATCTTTGTAAGACAAAGTGAATACATCCAGAAAATTAGTTAGAAGTGTTGTGAAGGATTTGAAATCAGTTTCTAATAAACTGGAACCTAGTTGTAATAATTTTGGTTGGTCTTCAGTTCCAATGTTAATGGTTGTCGTCTCTTCTACCAACAACTTAGAAGTGTCATTATCTTGAAATGATGTTGGAGGCTTGTGTAGATTGTCAGATATTTCTAGAATCCAAATCTCCTCTCTCTAGTGCCTCTGAAAGGTTTTCACTAGGAGATGCATCCTTTTCTTTCTTTTTCTTTTTCATTTTTTTCTTCTCGTATAATGCCTCAGAAAGGTTTTCACTATGCGAGATATAATTTGTTTTTTTTCTGTGTTTAATTTCTTTTTCTTTAGGACTGGAGATTGTAAGTTCTTCACCAAAGTAGGTGGTAGCATCAAGGTTTATATCAAAACCCTTCTTGTGATCCGACAAGGGAAAAGGGTCCCGAGCCCCGAGGAACTCCTGGATGGCCTCATCATTTTGAAAGAGATCCATGGAAATATGACACTGTTGGTCCTGATCAATGAGGGAAGGATAAACAACATCAAGGGTTTGAATGGATAAGTATTCTAGGAAAAGTGTAGTTTCAGCTAGGTCTTCGAAGAGGCTATGTGTGGAACCGGTCTCAATTTCAGAATCTGAGTCCTCATCGCTAGGTAATACATCAAAGACTATAGGCCTCTTCTCATATGTCTCATATCCTAGACCATATGTGTAAAGTTTAGACTTGATATTCATAGGTTCAAGAACACCATGCCCTTGTGGGCCAAGGCCTCTTCCTTTCCAGTTCATGTTTTTCATCATTTTATGGCCCTTGGTGTAATAAGTGGATTCATAGCATTCTGTCATCCTGTCATCATATATCCAAGATTCATCAGAGATTGGAATATGTTCATCTTATAGCTATCCATATCATCTCCAAAGAGTGTTTCCTGAGATAGTAAGCTGGAGGTTCTTGTAAATGAGGAGCGTTAGGATGCCCATAGCTGTGAGGTGATAATGGGAGTTTTCCAACAAGAAATGTATTGTCAAGTGTGTACTCACCTAAGCCTTTATGAGAGAATGTAACTTCAGGTGACACCTTAGATGTAGATGCTTCAGAGGAAGATGTGGAGGCATGAGGAATATCCTCAGGTGACACTTTAGACGTAGATTCTTCAGAAGAAGATGCGGAAGCATGAGGGTCAATATTACATTGGATCAATACGGTTGGTAACAATAGGAGTTGCGCTAGATCCAGTTGTGCTATCAGTAGATGGACAATAATTTTCCTTTTTGTACCTTGCTTCGAAAAACTTACAGTATTCAAAGGGGTCAGTATCACCACACAAGGTGAACTCTCTATCATTATGTGGAAACTTTATGCATTGATGGAAAGTGGAAGGTACTGCATGCATCACATGTATCCAAGGTCTACCCAAAAGAAGGTTATATGACGTGTCTACATCAACTACATGACACATAGTGTCAAGGAGCTGTGGGCCTACTTGTATGGGAAGAGTGATGGTACCACAGGACTGGCACTCAGTATTATCATAACCATGAATGGTAATGATATTAGCATCTAAGTCATCTATTGTATGACCAAGGCAACAGAGCATTTTTATAGAACAAATGTTAAGAGCCACTCCATTGTCGATAAGAACTCTCTTGACTTTATGATCGTAACATAGGCTTCGATGTACAAGGAGTTATTGTTAATCAGATTTGGGTTCAACATATCTTGAGGGCCAAAAGATAGGATAGGAGTTTCAGGCGTAAGGTTTGCGATCATAGCCTGAAACTGTTGAACATTGAGAGTATGAGGAACACACGATTCATTTAGAGCACGAGTGAGAATATCCTGAAAGCTAGGTGACTCTTTCAGTAGTTCCATGAGAGAGATATGTGCTGGCATGGTTGCTAATTGTTTGATGAAGTCATACTGACCTGGAGTGGAAGATTTGGCATTAGAATTTGACTTTTGATTTGAAGGAGTTGTTGGTTTGGACGTTTGAGGTTCTGCAGAAGACGTAGAAGGTTGGTTTGCCACAGGAACCCATATCTTCCTTTGGCATGTGGTCACAACATTACTCAAAGGTTTGAATTTAATGGTCACCATTGTAGATGGTACTTCCTCAATAAATGAGATAATTGAACTAAAATCAGCGTTATTGGCAGAGGGACCTTTGTCAACATTTTTATTGTCACCGCCATGTTTGGGAAATGGGTTTGAGAACACCTTAAGATTGTCATTGGGTGTTTTATTTGGTGATGGTTCTTCAACAGTGATATCTCCACTATCAATGAGGTCTTGGACAAAGTGACGTAAGTGAAAGCATCGATCAGTTGGGTGACCGTCAATGCGATGAAAATCACAATAAGTATCAACTTTATACCAAGTAGGCTTGGGTTCTCCCTCAACCCAAGGTCTGGTGATGGGATAAGTAACCATGTTTGCATTAACGAGTTGTTGAAGGACATTTGATAGAGGTTCTCCCAAAGGAGTGAAATGACATCATTTAGAATCAGGAGAGGAGGAAACCTCTTTGCTAGAAACAACAAGAGGTTGTTTACCTTTGTTTGGTCTAGTCTGAGTGTTTTGGATGTTGTGGACATTGCGGTTGTCTGTAATACCATCATTGACCATATTACGATTGTGGTTAACATGTTTAGATTTGTCTTGGTGAGAGCTATTAGGATGGTTACTATGTTTCCCATTGTCTTTTGAATGAGGTTTAATCAAACCTTTTGCGACAAGGGATTTTTCAATCTGTGATCCTTTCTCAATAACTTCTTCAAAAGTATTAAGGCAATGCATTTGCATGTGAAAGGATAGCTCACTGTTGAGATTAGGTACAAAGATGCTCACAAGCTGCTTCTCAGGCATGGAGCATGGGAAACGGCTAGCAATCCCACATGCCATCTTTGTAGGAATTGTGTGAAGGTTTCATTTGTTCATTGTTTGGCATTACACAAGTCCATCATTGTAATTTCAGAGTCTAGGTTGAATGAGAAATGTTTGACGAACTTCTCTGAGAGGTCCGTGAAAGTTTGTATAGAGCCCTTGGGGAGGTGTAGGAACCAGTCCAAGGCTTGTCCTCCTAGACTTCATGGAAAGAGACACATTAAGAAGACATCACTATAGGCCACCTCTTGGCAAGCCATATAAAACTCCTTGATATGCTCTCTAGGATCATTCTTGCCCTTGTATTTGTCAAATTTGGGCATCTCAAAAGATTTTGGAAAAGGAACACGCAAAATGTCCTTATCGAAGGGGTAAGGACACAATTCTTCAAAGTTGAATTGTTTGCATTGATGTTGCATACCTGAGATGGTGTCCTTCATCATTTTCCATTCTTGGGAAAATGGTGAGTTGTTCTGTAAGAAAGATAAGGAACCATCACTTGTAGAGTTGTTGTTATCTTTGGTGTGCGTGGTATGACTCTTAAATGAAGCATCACTAGATTTCTTTGGTGCCTCATTGTCATGGGATTCATTGGTGACTTTGGAATTTAAGATAGCAAGTTGTTTAGCCATGTCATTAATTTGATTCATGAGGGCTTGAGTAGGATCAGTGGCCGAATCAGTTGATTTTCCTTTGTTCCTTTCATCATATTTTTCTTTGTTTGATTCATTTCCTTTGGTGTTGTTCAAGGTGGACTTGTTTCGATCATCATTATTCATGTGACTAGGGCCTGCCTCATCATCATTATTTTTTGAAATGAAAGGTTCACCCTTGTTAGGTGGTGGTTTGCCAAGTAATGTTTGTAGGCTATCTTCATCAAAATCAGAGGGTAATTTTTCTCCCATCTCAAGGAGACGAAGAAAAAATTGGTCTTTATTCATACGTAAAATATTTTCAACATGGGATTGTTCTTCGAGTGAGATGTCATTCTGATCATCCTCAAAGTTTTGGTCATTATCACTATCAAAATTTCCAAAAGGATTTCGATGTCATTCACCCTTCCAAAAGGACTATAATCTCTGTGTCATGTTCCCACCATTTTTAAAAGAGGGAGGGAGAAAAAGAGATATGTGAAAGATAACTCAACCCATAGCAAAGTGAATGCGACGATGGAAGAGAGGTGTGTGATTAAGTTTGATAATAACTTGTCCCTTAACAAAGTGAATGCTAAGATGGGAAAGAGGTTTGGAAGATATGAGTGATGCAACCCTTAACAAAGTGAATGTCAAGATGGAAGCATGTGAAAGTGTTTGATAAACTCAACCCTTGACAAAGTGAATGCCAAGATGGAAGAGTGGTGTGATGTGATGAAGGTTCTCATCCTCTAACAAAGTGAATGCTAGAATGGAGGAGGGTTATAGTGACAAAATTCCAAATGTGTTCAACCTCTAACAATGTGAATGCTAGAGTGAAGAAGCGAGGATAGATTGATTGCAAATGCACTCTACCACTTAGCAAAAGTGAATGCTAAATGGGAAGAGGGTATGAAAAAGGAGTCAAATCGTATGTGATGTGCTCAACCCTTAACAAGAATTAGTTAAGAAGGAAGAGGCTAATGAAGGGATAAGACTCAAATATTGATAACGTAAGCATGTTGAAAAAGAAGATATGATGAAGTGTCTAGAACACAACAAATATGTTGTCAAGTTAGAGACGTGAAGAAAGAAAACGTATACAGTTTAACAATGATGTTGTCAAACTAAAGGATGCAAGAGGAGAATGAAGATAAAATGTGATGAAATTGAGTTGTGACAAAGTGGAACACAACACCATTAAGATGTGAGTCGTAAGATGAAAGTGCTTGAGCGAGGACGTGGATATCCACAACTCAAGACTTGATGTCGAAAAGAAGATGAAAACTTAAACTTTGGGAAATGTAATCCAAATGTTTAAGTGTTGAATGAAATGGGAGATAAACTCAAAATGAAGTGAGTATGAAAGATAGAAGAATTTGATGACTGTGAAAGGGGAAAAATCAAATAAGTGAATAAAACTCCAAATGAATGAAAGAAGATCAAATGGAGAAGGAAATGAGGATGAAAAGAAGAGAAGATTGAAATAATGAAAAAGAGATGAAAGTTCTGAAAAGGGGAAATTTGAGAGTAAAATGAAGGTTAGTGAATGACTGATGACAAGAAGAAAAGAAGACGAGAAGAGATGAAATGAGGATGAAAGCATAATCCAAACAAGGATAGTTTAGAAAATGACAAAAAAGATAAGAAAATTGAAAGATGGATCACAAACAAGGATTGTTTGGGAAAAAGTGAATGTGGAACACTACTACAAAAAGAAAGAAAAACAAAAGAAGAAAATCAAAAAAGAATTTTTTGTTTGAATGTTTGTTTGTGGCCTCTACCTTAGATTGGCTTGGACAATGTTTGGCTTCCTGGGTGGCTCTCTCAACTAGGTGTCAGCAAAATATCCAAGCGAGCACGACGCTATTGCTAGCTGATGGCTTTACTTAACCCCCTTTGAAACCCTGAGCAAAGATCTTGCTCAGAATGAATCGCACTGGGGTCGCCACTAAGGATATCCGTGACTCTAACTCACAAAGGCTTTACTAGTCAGGTAGGATAAAAAGGTTCCCATTTTCATCCACCAGTTCCCTCAAGGTGTGGACTACTTTGGGGTTCCTAGAACCACCCCCTTTGTTGTAGCTTAAGGCTTATGCCAAGGGGGTTATGTTCTAGTTAAGCGGTCGAGCCGTAGCTCTTAACCGAACCTGCAAATCAAGTGTTTTGAATGTGGTGTTTTTTTAATCTTTTGATTTAAATGTGGTTTGGTTGAACTCCTTTGGCAACCTGTAGTTAGTAGTTTTTGAATGTTTTATCCACCTTGTGTGAGAGAAGGTCCTACAAACAATGATTAGAAATTTTTTCAGAATGAGGTAAAAAAAAAAAAACAAATAAACAAGACAACAGAAGCAAACCCACATTTCTGATTTCCAAGATCGCTTAAAAAGCATGAGGAAAGAGCATACGTGTGGGTTGGCTTTGGTTAAGTGAAACGTTAATTCCCCAAAAACAAAAAAAAAAAGAAATGACCACGTTTCTGATTCCCAAGATCACTTTAAAAAGTGCGAGGGAAGAGCATATGCGTGAGTGATTTGTGTTAGTTGCAGAAAAACAAAAGAAAATGACAAGCAAGAAGCATGCAAAACACATTAGAAAGGGTTAGTCTAGTTTGCAAAAAATGACTAAACATGGACAAGAAAGGTGAAAAAATCATGAAAAATTGGACCAAAACATCCAATAACACTAAGTTGGCAACCTGCACAGTTAGTCCAAGAAAAATAAATAAAGAAACTAATTTAATTGTAACTTAAACTACAAATAAGAAATTATAAATAAAATTAAATAAAATAAAAACCTAACCCTAAAACTAAAACTATAAACATGTTCAAAAGAAATGGAAAAACCTAATTGATTGTATGTTTGTCTGTGTGCAGGTGGAAAGAGTGGAAGGAGCTCGGTGTGGAGAAGGGTGAGCCAGGGATGGCTCGGTCAGGGTGGAAGGGCTCGATTCTGAGGGGGAAGGTGGGAGTGAGGGGGTTGGGGTGAGGAAATGGGTGGGATCAGTTAGAGGGGTAGGGCTTGGGTAGGCTCAGGGGTGGAGTTAGGTGGGTAGGGTCAGGGAGTGTGAGGGTTGGGGAGAGGGGGTGGGGTTGGGAGTGGGGATGGAGTTGAGGTGGGGAATGGGGGGTTGGGGCAGAGTGGGAGGGGTGGGCGAGTGAGCAGAGGGGATGGGGAATGGGGTCTTGTGGGCTCGATATGGGTTGGGTGTGCTCATGGGGAGGGGAGAGGAGGGGAGTCTAGGGGGAGGGTAGGTCGGGAGGGTGAGCTGGGATGGGTGGAGTAGGGAGGGGTAGAAGGGTATGGGTCAGGACGGGGAGTAGGGGGTAGGAGTTCGACTGGGAATGAGATAGGTGGGGGGGGTCGAGGTAGGGAGTGGGTGAACTAGGGGGTTGATTTAGGTGGGTAGTGGGGAGTGGGTTGTGAGGTGGCTCGGCCGAGCTGGCCAGAGGGTAGGGAGGGGGAGATGGGTAGGGTAGGGGTTTTAAAAGGGTTTTATTATTTTTTTTTTTTTTTTTTTTTTGTTTTTTTCATTTATTTAATTAATTGTTTAAAATTTGTAAAATTTATAAAGAAAATAAAACTAATTATATAAATAAAAAATAAAAATCTAATCTAAGCTTGTTTTTTTTTTGTGCAGGTGTATTACAAAAAAATGATCAAATCAATTTGTTTTGTGCACTTAAAAATTTCTACAAACCAAATTTTTTGATTCTTGCACTCACAAAAAAATCAACAGAAACTAAAAATACAAAAATAAGCCATTTTAGCACAAGTACAACTTTTTTGCAAATGGGAAACAGTTGCTTCAAAACCTGCAAACACTTAACTTCCAAACCTGCAAAACAACAAAAAAAGAATTTTTGAAAAATAAAAACACAAAGTTAGACAAACAAAATGAAACAAACATGAAAGAGGAGGGGTGTGAGTCCCACCGGGTGCCAAAATGTAAGCTATGAAAAATCACAGTAATGAAAGAAAAACAAATAATTTGCAAACCTTCCAGTAACCTTCCAATGCAAACCTCAATAAGGGTCTCCTGTGAAACCTTGCAAATGAATGTCAGAAATGATTGTGGATGCTCTTGAGTACTCTCTAAACTTTGAATGCAAATGCTACCAACACAGTGAATTCAACAGAGTTTTTGTACTTCAAATTCAAGAGGATTTGTAAGGAAGGTAAGCCTGTAATTTATAGAGGCAAAAGTAGTTGAAATTGGTTACAAACGGATGAATGAATATGCTAAAAATAACATTGTGGGAAGTTACAATAGTGTCGGGGGCAGTAAATGAATTAATTGCAAAAAGTTTGCATCTGGAAAGGTGGTTGTACGTGTAATTTAATTGCCCCCACCTTTCTAGGATTCTAGAAGTGCAGTTAACTAGGATAAGGCTAAGGAGTCCAAGTGGAGTCTAAGTGGAGTCTAGGTGGATTTGAGCAAGTGGCATATGACTAGGATGTGCACACAATTAATTAATTAATTATTTAATTAATAAATAATAATTAATTTAGCTAAAGGGGTACAAAGGATACATGGGATTAATTTAATTAATCCAAAGGGGTACAATGTGTATTAATTAATTAATTTAATCAATTAATCACAAATGGGTGAATAACAGGGTGTACTAGGATAACACTGTGTAATTTTGGGTGTCTATAGTACTTAGGTATCTCATTAGGTTTTATTGTCGATACTCAATTTTGCTACCCACATAAGTTACACTTAAGGGGGGTATTAGTGTAGGCTTTCCCGCTATGTGGTTATACCTACACAATCTAATTATATTGGTTATGCTAATAATATGCGACAAAGGGAATTTACTTTAATTCATTTTCTAATTATGAGTTGAATTAATTACCTTTTTGGGTGACATATTTCTCACTACATACTATAACTTCCTATTTACTGTTTGGAGAATGAGTTTATGCATTAATGAATAATTTCTTAATTGTTGAAGACAAGATTCTTTCTTTTGAGTTTTTTGGATTTCATTGTTACACACAAGGTTTTGCTTTGTGCATTTGATCATATCTAGTCATGGTCCTTGATTATGGCCCACTCTAACACACACACAACTAGAGTTATCCCGAATGATGGATTATAGAGGTTGGGATATGTAGATTTATTCTTGCAAGTCTCCATAAAAGAAGACACTTTTGAGAACCATATGATGAAATTACCATCCCTATGTTGTAGCCAAGAGTAGTATCTAGATGGAGTTCATCTTGTCTACTTGAGAAAAGGTTTTATGGTAATCAACAACTTCAACATTCGATAAACCTTTTGTTACAAGCTAGGATTTTTACATTTCAATGGAACTATTTTCTACATATATATTTTGGTACACACACTTACACCGAACTATTTTATCACTTTTAAAATTGGAACCAAGTCCCATGTCTTGTTATTGTTTAAAGAGAGATGTTATTTTTCCATACCTTTATACCATTTAGGATGCTTATAAGCTTGATGATAAGTACATGTATTATGTTGGATTATAAAATTTGCAAAACCATAGGGTGTAAGCACAATAGTGTGTCCCACTTCTTGTTCCAAAAACACGAGTGGGTGGAAGCATAATATGTATGAAAGTTATGATCTCATCCTACTTAGATATCTTAGATCCCCTATAATTTCATTAGCCTCGGGGTGAAATAAGTGGACCCATTTTTGTGGAGGTTGTGTAGATGAATTTTTAATGTATTCTATCACTAGTGGTGAAGATTTTGGTTTCCTATATTAATCATCACCTAAAATATACTAAATCTCATAATGGGAACATTGGAACTACCTTGTTCTTCATAAAAAAACACCATAAGTAATTTCTATCTTTATAGAAACAAATGAAAGAGGTGTAGATGATTTCTCATAAGATTAAGAATGTTCATAAAGTAATACATCCCATTGGTAAAATATTTTAGTGGTTCCTAGAACAAGAATATAATGTGACTTCACATATTCATAATGGAAAAAAAATATACAAGGGCATACTTTAATTTCTATTTCTTTATTCTTGTCATATAGGATATGCACCCATGCATTGCAACCAAAAAACCTCAAATATGATACACCAAGCTTAAAACTAGGCCATTTCTCTCTAAAGTCATGGCTTATAGTATTAAGTAGTGATTGTATTTTGAATGTAGTTTTCAAACTAAAATAATTCTTCCCATAGCTAAGGAGGCAAGTTTTTGGAATGTACCATGCATCTGACCATTTCCTTTAGTGTGCGGTTTAAATTCTTTAGTATACCATTTTATTGAGGGTTGTAAGGTACAATATGTTACATTTGAATTGCTTGATGTTTAGGGAAGAAATGATTTTTTTGTTGAAAAAATATCCTCTATTATCAATTTTGAGACATTGTAGTTTTCTCTCTTGTAGATATTTCAGCAAGGACCTTGACAAAGTTGAAGTGTTCAAAGAATTCAATTTTATTTTACAAATTGTACACCTAACTTATGGGAGAGAAAAAATAAATGAATGTATGAAAATATTTATGTTTCTAAAAATAAATAAATGGGAATTACATGAGGTTAACATTATCCAACAAATTTTTTTCACTTTACCTCCAAGATTTTCCTTTGGGAAATGGATCACGATGCTATTTTCCAATTTTGCAATATGAACAAACTCCACCTACAAAGGAAACCTATGGAAACCCTCTAAATATATTATGCTTATTGATATTTTTCAATGATTGATAGTTTAATTGAAAAAAATGCCCATTCCAAAGTTTACTTAAGTTATTTTCATGTTGAATCACGACTTGATGAGGTTGATCAAACACAAAGTTTTGAAAATTGTATAATTTCACTTGTTGATTGACATTCTTAGTGGTTGCATAAAGAGACTAGTATTTTTCATGTATGATAAAAACATAATTTGAGGTAAAATCAACAATTTTTCCTTCACCAATATGAGTGGTCTACTAGATGGATAATAATTTTGTAGATAAAGATAGAACATGGAGAAAGTTATTGATGCAAGAGCATCAAATTAAACAAGGAATAACATCAAATTTGGTCTATTAACTCCTTAGGAGGGTCAAAGTAGGCTTATAGAGGCAAATTTAGGTCTTTTGAGGAATTCAAGTCTCCAAGTTTGGTTTATTAGTGTTTTCCCTCCAAAAGTCCAATTTGAATTTTTTGAAGAGGGAATATTCACTTTTTGACAATTTTGAATTTTTTTGTGTCCTAATGAGAGTCTAGGTTGATTAGGAAGTGAATATATAATGTGTAAAGTCCATTCTTGAGGGTAAAATGCTATCCTTTAGGGGGTTTGTATGTAACTATGTTTTTAGCTTCTTAACTCAAACTTATAACTTGAGTTAGTGGTCTTGTTGAGAAAGAGTTAGTTGAAATTAAATGGTTTAAGTTAGTTAGGGTGAGATAATTCGAATGGGATAAGTTTTCATAGAGGTAGAGGAGGATAAAATTTAGGAGAGATAGAAAATTCTTGGAAAAGAAGGAAGAAAAGTCTTGATGAGGCAGATTTTGGCAAAACTGTATAATGATAAGTGAATCCTATATGAAGAAAAGCTCATATTCTCTGATTGTGTTTATGGTTTCTTGTTTGAATTCTTTGAAGTATATGAAGGGAGGCATGTTTCAAGGTATGAATTCTTGAATATATGATTATATGTAGGTGAAAGGTGAAAAACTTGGAAAACTTGGACTGTAACCCTGTTTTAGAAGAATATATGCATTTTTGGACTGGTAAAACATGTGTAGCTTTTGTTTTTGAAATTATTAGAACATGAAATTTGGTCTATAGAAGGAAGGGGTCAGGGAAGACCCCAAAAATTTGACTTGAGGATTAGAAACTTTTTAAAACTATAGATATGAATTTTCGAATGCTCTTGGCTAAGACAGGGAATTATGTTTGGAAAAATTACTAAATCTTGATCTGTGAATGCTTAAATCTATTCCAAGGGCTTAAACTTGGTGTGAACTATTACTAGAATCCATTAAGAATGAATCAATATGTTTTAAATTCATTTGATACATGCAAGCAGGAGAACTTATAAACTACCTTGCTAAGAGACCTAATTATTAGTCTTTAAAATTATGATTTTTGAAGTTTTAGAAGGGTTTCATTGGGAACAAAGACCTGAGATTAATGGAGAAAATTAATGGCCATAATGGGTGTCTAAAATGTCTTTTATATTGTTTGGAAACCCTCTGAATCAAAAATTATACCTAGAAAACATTTGTGGAAGGGCTACTAAGAAAGAGCCATAGTAAAAACTAAGACAAGTAAGATAAAGGTATTCCCTTTTGAGTTGAAGTCTAAAATTTCTTGTGAATTTGTATCTACTAAAAGGGTACCTAGAACAGTGATTATATTATTTAGGAGCCTTATAGTTATCTCCCAACTATAAGCTTTGGGCCTTAAGAAGGTTAGTGTTAAACACGCCTAAAAAAAGGATAGATAAGGTTTTTGAAGAACTTATTGAGAAATCTACCAAGTTAGGGGTATGAATGCATGGAAATGGACTATTAGAAGGATTTCATGAATCCTAAATTCTAAAAGGAAGACTTTTATACCAAATTATTAGTTTTAAGGAAACCACTTTTAGTTAAGAAACCCATTGACTTCAAGAACAAAAGTATAATAAATGGTTGTGGCTAACCGAGCAATTTTTTTAAATTGTTTTACTATCCTAACCCCTTGCATCAGGTGGTATTAGAGTAGGTTTTTATCTTGAAATAGAAATAAAAGGTTGTTAAGAAGCCAAGAAAGACAAGTTGAGTGAAGAAACAAACTGTGAAACAAAAGTTTGTAATAAGAGAAAAAAACAAGATAGCTAACATAGAAAGGATGAGAAGAAGAGGTCAGAGAGGACAACCTAGAGAGAATGAGTGGGTTTCCATATTAAGAAATATACAAGACAAATTGGGAGCTTTAGAGGTTTCTCAGAGAAGAGGTATGGTCTTAGTAGAGGAAAGTGATAAAGAGGAAGAGGTAGAAGAAGAAGTGGTATAAGAAACAATTGCAGAAGAAGGACCATATGTGAGACTTTTGAAATCACTCATGGGATCATCTTCTAAGCCAAAAATGAAGTTTGTGGAGTATGGAGGAAGTCTACATCCAAAAGACTTGATTGATTGGATCACTAAAATGGACATATACTTTTTTTGAGGGAATAAATGAAGACAAAAAGGTAAATTTTGTTTGTATTAAATTGATAGGTTATTCAACTATTTGGTGGGACTTTGTGCAAGAATAAAGAAGGAGTAGAGGAAAGGATAAAATCAGATATTGGGATAGGATGGTTGCTAAGTTAAGAGGTAAGTTCATTCCAATTGATTATTAGACAAGTTTATTTAAGAAATTGCAAAATTTAAGGCTAAGAGAGATGAGTGTGAGTGATTATACTAAGGAATTTTATAAGTTAGCTATGAGATTAGGTCATATAGAGGGAGACACTAAAGAAGTGGAAATATATTTGAATGGGTTAAGGCTTAACATTCAATATGAAATCAACTTGTTCACCTTGAGAACAATGGAATAAGCTTATCAAACAGCCTTGAAAGCATAGGACAATTTTTCTAGAAGGAAATTGCAATATTCTAGAGGCAGAGCTAGAGGAATCAAAGGTAACAAACAAATAGAGGACAATAGCAACAAAATCAAGAAGAGGAAACAAACAACTCACAAGAGCAAAGCACTTCAAGAGGTGGTTATTCAAGAGGCAATTATTCCTATAGAGGAAGAGGTAACTTTGGAAGAGGAAGAGGAGAGATTCAAGGTAAGTGTTTCAAATGTAATAAGTTTTATGGTCATAGGTCATATGAGTGTCTAGAGAACCCTCAAAAAGTGGTAGTAGGGTAAGTGAAGTAAGAAATCAAATCGTGTGCATGTTGATGAAGAAGAAAGTGTGGGATCACCATCACACATAGAAGAACTTGAAACATGAGAGGCATTGATGATGATAACAATATTGTTGAAACCAAGCCAAAAAGATGATGAACCAACCTAAAGAAGAACCTTATTTAAGACCATGTGCAAGTCCAAAGGTAAGCATTGTAAGCTCATTGTTGATAATGGTAGCATAGACAATTTATTGTCTTATGAAATGGTAGAAAAGCTAAAATTGTAAAATTTGATGCATCCTAAACCATATAGAGTGTATTGGGTTCAAAGAAATCATCAAGTGTTGGTAAATGAACAATGTCTTGTTAGATTTCAGATTTGTAGTCATAAGGATGCAGTTCTTTGTGACATGATGCCCATGGATGCTTGTAATGGCTTAATAGGAAGACCTTGGTAGTTTGATAGGAGATATATTCATGATGGTTAGGAAAATACATATACTCTAATAAAGAATGATGTTAATCACACACTAAAACCTCTCAAAGACAAAAATGCATGGAATGAAATCTACTCAAGAGTCATGTTAATGAATAAAAAATATTATTTGCATCAGGAACAGTGAGATGGTCTTGAAACATCAAGAACTATAAATGAAAGGAATCATAGTATGAAGAAAAATAAATTAAGTATAATCAAGAAGCTTTGGAAATGGTTAGTTGGAGAAGAAGAATATAGGGAAAACCTTCAAAGAAGAAGGAAAAAAAGATAAAAATGATGAATCTGCAGACCTTACATGAAAGAAGGATAAAAAAGAGATCTCAAGGGCACAAGAAATAAATAAGAAGAAGAAATTTTTTGAGCTTGAGAACATCATGGAGCAATCAAATGTTAAAAAAGAAAATGATAGTCTAAAGAAGAAGATTGAAACATCTAAGAATGATGATGAAGCTCAAATTCAAGACGACCAAGAAAACATGGTTCAAGAATGGAGAGAAGAAGTGATAGAGAAGACCAAGATGGTTGCACTAGATATAAAATTTCAATATAATACTTATTTTAGTGATGATTGTGCATGTATATCAGTTGAGGTAGAGATGATGTAGTTAGTGGAGAGTGATTTGTTCAAGCAAAAGACTCCATTTTCATACCTCAAGGCTATAAAACATCAAGAAAGACAAAAAAGAGTGGAAAATATGATATAATAGTCATAATAAGCCAAGAAATACTTCATATATAGCTGGAGCAGGGGTGGAATTTAGAACAAGAGATGAAGAAGTTAACATTCTATCCAAGCATTATCATTTCACAAGAACACAAGCTCATTCACATAGCAAACAAGATGGTACAAATCATGGAATTCATCATGAATATAGTATATTCATGGAGTGGGATCATGAACAAGTGTAAGGGGGTTTATTAAAACTATAAAACTAGAAAGAAGAAGAAAACACTTTGTTTAACACATAATGTGAAACCTTTTTGTTCATGGGAGAATGATGTAGGAACATCATACATCAAACAAGGTAATATCAAGACAAATTTTTCTATTAACTCCTTAGGAGGGTCAAAGTAGGGTTATAGAGGTGGCTTGAGGTCCATTAGGGCTTCCTTCAAGGGTTCAAACTTTGGTTTATTCAAGTGTTTTATCCAATAAGTCCAATTTGAAGTGTTCTTGAAAATGGATATATTCACTTTTTGACAATTTTGGCTTTGTTTGTGTTAATGAGAGCTAGGTTGATTACGAAGTGCATAGCTACAATTGTATAGTCCCTGAGCTTGAGGGTCAAATGCTGATCTTTAAATGTTTTGTATACAACTATGTTTTTAGCTTTTTGGCACTCAAACCTAAACTTAAGTTTAGATGTAAATTCTTGACAGAAGAGTTAGTTGAAATTAAATGGTAGAAACCTAGTTAGGGTAAATATTTCAAATGAGAATTTTCATCTATAGAGGAGGATAATCTTTAATAATAGAGATTTCTTACTACCAAAATAAGGAAGAAAACTCTTGATGATCATAAATTTTGATAAAATCGAATAAAATGATACGTGACTCCTAATGAAGAATCCCATTTTCCTTGAACATTGTTTATGCTTTGTTATTTAAATGTTTTGAAGGGTATGAAGGGAGATTATTTCAGTTTATTGAAGGCTTGAATTGATGATTCTATGTAAAGTGAATACATGAAAATTATGAAAATTTGATCCTAACCCTGTTGACCCCAAATATGCACTTATTAGAGTAAGTAAAACGTGTATACCTTAGATTTTGGGATTTTTATACCTAAAATTGGTCTGTAAGAAGGAAAGGGGTCATGGTAGACCCCAAAAAGTTTACTTTGGTATTTAAACTTTCTAAAAAATCTATATGAATTTTTGCAATGTTCACCTAGACAGGAGACAAGGAACTATGTTTGGCAAATTTACTAAATCTTGATTTGTGAATCGCTAAAATCCATTATGATGAAACTTGGTGTGAACCATGGCTATAATCCCTCTAAGAATGAATCAATTATGTTTTAAATTCCAACATGTGATGTCTAGGAGAACCCATAAGGACCACCTTGCTAAGAGAGGTCTTGAAAATTATGGGCACAAGTTTTAGAAGGGTTTCATTGGTCTTATCATCCTTGAGGTTAAACCATGGAGAACCTTAATAGGAAATAATAGTTTTCTAAAATGTGATTTAGGATATGTTTGGAAACTCCTTTTAATCATAATCATTTTACCTAGGAAACCCTTGTGGAAGGGCTATTAATAAAGAGACCTAGTGAGAACTAAGATAAGTAAGTTGTCTTCCCTTTTAAGTTGAAGTCAAAATTTCTTGTGATCCCATATAAATTGTATCTCCAAATCTATGACACTTAAAATTGACCATAGATTATCTTAAGAACCCTATAGTTATCTCCCAACTATGCAATAAGCTTGTGGAGTCAGTCTTAAAAGGCTAGTGTTAAACAACATCCTCATGTTTTCTGAAGAGATTGTTTGAATGAATCTTGTTGAGAAATCTACCATGTTAGGGTATGAATTCATCTGAATGGGTCATACCATTATAAGGATTCTTGATGAAGCCTAAATCCTTCAAAGGATCTTCCCATGTGGAAGACTCTCGCTAGACCAAATTCTATAGTTTGAAGGAATCCATTTTGAGTTAAGAAACCATTACATCAAGAATAAAAGCCAACCAAACACTGATCATTTTCTTCCATTGACTATCCTAAATTGCAAAAATTATTTAAACATTCATTATTTATCTCAATAGATCCTCCTTCTAATTCATCACCGGTGAGAGGATAGTTATTTCCCACAAAAATGAGTTGTATATGATGTTTACAATAGTTTAAAATAGTGAACCCTAATTTTCCATTGGTTTAAGGGTCCTAATATAAAATACATTCATTTACAAGATACAGGCATTAATATTTTTTTATGGAGAAAGCGAAGTTACTTGTCTTAGAGGAGAGGAAGCTTTATTTTTCATCTCTTACTTCCAAGAGTATGCCTATATTTCTCAAAGAATCATTACACTCTACTGTCCTCTTCACCATAAAATTTGTGGCAAAATTTTTCACCTTTCGTAGTCATTTTCCATTCTTCTTTATCCTACCAAAGTGTCCAAATGTAGATGATTAATTGAAACATATGATTCCCCACCTGATTTTAGTTACTTTAAGTTGGTAATAAGTAGGTTCATTTAGGAATACCAAATATACTAACCGATACTACATTGAATATTACCATTCAATTACTAAATCATACTAAAATTATGCCACCTTAAGGTTAGATACCACCAATTAAAATATGTTTACACTTTGCTCTTCAAAGTTTCTTATAGAACTTATTAAGGTTAGTACTAGATATGCAATTACCAAAGACTATTGATCTATGTGTAATAGTTATCAGATCTCAAAATGAGTTTCTTCCTGACACAATTTAGATAATATAGTCATAATTTTACTATCACCATTTTCTTTCACTATATTTAACTAGTATAATCACAAAGGGCTTCACTTGAGTTATGAGATCCTAAGTATCCAAAGATAGAAATATGGATTAAGAGAAAAAATCTCATCTCTATGTTGGAAAAGCCCACATACCCATATATGCTTTCAAGAAGGTCTTTCAATTTAACCCGTAAAAACTATATCTATTCCATTTCAGCATAAAAATTAAAATTCAACTAAGGGGATAGTGATTGTCCAATAACACATATAGCTTCATCAATCAAGGTATCCCAATTTTTACACTTTGATAGGGTCAAGATGTTCCTTATTTTCAATTCATTACAATGTATTAAGACCCATTCTAAGGAGGAAATCATTTCAAAATGACTTAATTTGAACTTATGAATTTCCCTTTTTCAACCATAGTGAAGCATTTCAGGGAAAACTTGCTACATGTCAATTAGAGTTAAAGGAACGATAAGAAGATTGTTCCAAGCCACGATCTCAGATGATAATAGCACACCACATTAGATTTGTAAAACAAAAGAGCTAAAATACCATATATGGAAATCCATCATAATCCATAATGCTCAATACATTACAATACAATACAATGACTTGAATTATTCAATAAGAAAGATGTACATATAGGAGGAGGGAAGTGCAACTACTACCTAAATCAGTGGTGAAGAACTCCCACTAACTGATACTGGTAGTTAAGTTAACTCCATAAGACTAGTAAGCTAACTCCACATAACTAGAAGCTAACTCAACACAACTAGAAAGCTAACTCCACACAACTAGTACACCTAAGCAAGCTAACCCAACAAGTGTAGGGCTAACACAAGTGTAAGAATTATCCTAATAAATAAATAAAAGGATAAATAATAACCTACACTAACACCCTCCCGTAAGCATAGCTTAGGTGGGTGGAAAATAAGGTGGGTCCCGACAACAAGGCCTGATGAGGTACCCACATACAATAACTGGGAAAATTGGACACCGCAAGGTACCCAAAACCAGTAATAACAAAGTAGAGAGAGAAAAATCCTGCTGCAAGATATCCTCAGAAGCTCGGCTCCAAAAACTTGTACAATGCTGAAGAAGTTTGGTGTGCATATGTGGTCTGAATCCACTGCTCGATCATAGAACTCAAAAACAACTGACACTGGGCTTCACCAGAATAGCTCCATGCAAGGAGACTGTCAATGGAGTGATGTCGAAAGTGAAAAACAAACACCAAACATAATTTGATCAACTGCTACAAATAGGTGTGCCACGATCCAAGAACAACCAAGGCAACAAGGTAAGGACATGAGATCCAAATAAATAGGAGTGCCATGATCCAAGAAAAGCCAAGGTAACAAGGCAAGGACACAAAACCTGAAGAAGCAGTATCAACACCACACCCTCTACTAGAATGGGTAGAAGTGACACCCACAAATCTATATGAGTTGTCAAAATCAACTACTCGAACACTAAAAACTAACACTGGGTCACCAGAGTTGTAAAGACTATTAACATGCCAAAGATCATAGTGTTGAGATGCCAAAATTCTCAATATCTGAGTTGCATTAAATAACACTTAGATAAAAATAATCTAAAGTATTTTAGAGACTTCTACCAGAATAGTCTCCCCCATATAGGTTGTGAATGTTAATTGTCAGATACCATTATAAGCACAGCTAGATTCAAGTGTGAAAATCATATAGATATATGGTCCACATAACCATAATGCAATATTACAATGATAAGGAACAATAAGAAGATGTGTTCCAAGCCATGATTAAATCAGATGATAATAGCACACCACATTATATTTGTTAAGAACTGCAAAAGACCTAAAATACCATATATGGAAATCCATCATAATCCATAATGCTCAATACATTACAATAGAATGACTTGAATTAATCAATAAGAAACACTATGTACATATAGGAGGAGGGAAGTGCAACTACTAGCTAAATCATTGGTGAAATAACTTCTATACCATTGAGTGATCCAAAAGTGTAAGCTAACTAGCACAACTCAACACAACTAGAAGGAAACATCCACACTACTATGTACATCTTTCTTATAACATGAAGTGAAGAATTATCCTAATTAAGTCATAGCTTATGGAGACTGAAATTGGGGTCTAGAAAGGCTATGGATCAACAACTGAGGAAAATGAACCGCAAGGTTCTAATAAAAGTATCCTTCTGCAAGATATCTCAGAAGCTAAAAATACTGAAGAAGTGTGGTGCTTGGTCTGAATCCAAATCATAATGAAAACAACTGACATGGTGACCTTAAATGCTGAAGGATGATGTCTTAGATCACCAAGTCATAATTTGATGGATAGGTGTGCCATGATCCAAGAACAACCAAGGCAACAAGATGGATTTCCAAATAAATAGGAGTGCCACGATCTTTAAGGTAACAAGGCAAGGACACTGAAACCCAAAGAAGCAATATCAACACCACACCCTCCCATACTGTAGAATGGGTAGAGTGACACCACAGATCTGTATGAGTTGTCAAAATCAACTACTCGAACACTGACAAACTAACACTGGGCTCCACCAGAATAGCTCCCCCACAAGAGAGACTGTCAACATGCCAAAAAAAAGTGTCGAAAATACAGATCCAAAATATCTCAACAAACAAGAGAGATATAAATGTATACACCCATAGATACAAGAATGCAACACCCAAAATTTTAGGACGTCGGGCTCAACCGAAATTGCATCCACAAGTGATCACAACACCCTCCCAAATTTGACACTTTATAATTGAGTGCATGTAAATATTACAATGAGTAACAATACCTTTTACATTTGAAATATGTGTATAAAAATGTCACCAATGCGTAGATCTCGAAAAAATACACAATTTCAAAAAAAAAATCACCTTAATCTGAGCTACAGATCAAAAGTTATGAGCTCTAGAAGGTTTTGCTATTAAAATAATATTTTAATGCTGATCTTTTTTTAAAAGGTACACGTGACACCCAAATGTCCAAAGGGTAAAAGAGTGCATCCACACGATACATGCTTGTGACCAAAGGATAAAACCCTGCGCCCAAAACCTAAAATGTCCAGAGGGTAAATCATTGCATCCAGAGGGTACACGCTTATATCCAATGGATAAAAGAATGCACCCAGAGGGTACAGATCTGCGTCCAATGGATAAAAGACTGCATCCAAAACAAAATATCCAGAGGGTAAAAGAATGCATCCAGAAGGTACATGCTTATATCCAATGGATAAAAGAATGCACCCAGAGGGTACAGATCTACGTCCAGTGGATAAAAGACTGCATCCAAAACTAAAATATCCAGAGGGTAAAAGAATGCATCCCAGAAGGTACAGGCTTATATCCAATGGATAAAAGAATGCACCTAATGGTACAGATCTGCGTCCAGTGGATAAAAGACTGCATCCAAAACCGCTGCAAAATATCCAGAGGGTAAAAGAATGCACATCTTGAAGGTACACGTCATATCCAATGGATAAAAGAATGCATCTGAAATTACAAATCTGCGTCTAGTGGATAAAAGACTGCATCCAAAACCAAAATATTCAGAGGGTAAAAGAATGCATTCCAGGAAGGTACACGCTTATATCCAATGGATAAAAGAATGCACCCAGAGGGTACATTGGTCGAGTTAGAAGTGGATAAAAGACTTGCACATCCAAAACTGAAATATCCAGAGGGTAAAAGAATGCATCCGGAAGGTACACACTTTTATCTAATGGATAAAAGAATGCACCCAGAGGGTACATATCTGCATCCAGATTTGACTGTCTCAAAACATGGTCATGTTTACAGTTGATTCTATGGTTTTGGCACCTTCCAAATCCAATGGTGCACTCCATTTTGCATAAAAATGCATGTTACAAAAAGTGCTAACAAATTCCAAATACATGAAAATAATAAACCCTTGCTTGCAAAGAAAAACTTACATATGGATGTCTACATCATCTATAGCTCTGATACCATGAAAGGAACGATAAGAAGATTGTTCCAAGCCATGATCTTAGATGATAATAGCACACCACATTAGATTTGCAAAACAGAAGAGCTAAAATACCATATATGGAAATCCATCATAATCCATAATGCTCAATACATTACAATACAATGACTTGAATTATTCAATAAGAAAGATGTACATATAGGAGGAGGGAAGTGCAACTACTACCTAAATCAGTGGTGAAGAACTCCCACTAACTGATACTGGTAGTTAAGTTAACTCCAAAAGACTAGTAAGCTAACTCCACATAACTGAGAAGCTAACTCAACACAACTAGTAAGCTAACTCCACACAACTAGTACACCTAAGCAAGCTAACCCAACAAGTGTAGGGCTAACACAAGTGTAAGGATTATCCTAATAAATAAATAAAAGGATAAATTATAACCTACACTAACATAAAAAAAAATAAATGATTTTGGGTCAAAAAATTTTCAACCATTTTTAATTTTACACACAATTTTTTAAAAATTAAGTTCTATTTCTGAAGATTCTGATTTCAAGGTGTATTGAATGGATTTAGGTTCCATAATTCTAAAATTTCTTGGCATGTCTTTAATTCCAATAAACTATATTAATTATTAATGTGTTCAAAACTATGATTCCTAGTAACTATTTTCACTAAAACATGGTATTAAAACTATATTACCCATGTAGGTTTAACATTTGGAATTAATTTGTGTATAGAATCTAAAAATAGTTGTATTATTGAAAAATGGATTATAAAATGCACACAAACAAAATAAGTACATAAAACTACAAATCGGTTTGGGTCTTGTTTCTTTTATAGTTGAAAATTGTGTTATAAATCAACTAATTTTTTAATCTGAAACTAAAATGGTAAATTTATACAACCAAAATATATAAATATCTTAAAAAGTTCTAAGTATACCTCTTGTATTTATAATTATCAGGTTAGGGAGTGTTTAATTTTGTAGGATTTTTATTTTTTTCTTTTTTAATATTACTCACTCCACATTACTTGTAAAGCATATAATAAACAAGACTACTTAGGCAGAGCTGAATACAAAGGTTCCATGAGCATTTTAGACAATAATCTGATGTGGGTGAACTTCTTACAATTCCTAGGGATTAATATTTTTTCCATCAAATAGAATAAATAAATAAAATCTATTTATATTATTAGATCAAATAAATCACTAACTTAGAGAAATTGTGATGCTATGGAATTTATCAAATAAGCATACAAGTAAGAATCCATAGATGTATAAAATTAAATGTATCAGATATGCAACACAATAATTTTTTATACAATGGTTGGTTACTCTTTATGTACCAATATAATTAGAAATGGGAAAAACTAAAGAGAACAACATATTTTTGTAACTCAATAAAAATTCTTAGGTAGCTCCCATAGTTTTGTGAAGAGTGGTATTTGGATCAAGCCTACTAATTCCTTCATGAAGGGAAAGGTGAGATGTATTTCCCGTAGTTATTTGTAGTAGTAGAAAATAAAGAAATAATTGAATCAACTTGCTTTAGCTACACTAGTGACATTATAAAAGATACATGAACCTTTTCTAAAAAGATGAAAAATTATACATTTGAAGCTACGTTAGAGCATAGGTAACAATACTGAACAATATTGTATGATCTTAAACCATATTAAAGTTGCATAGTGTATCCTTACTTGCAAAAATATTATAGTATATTGATTTAATGTGTATGTGAATGAAATTTATTGTTAACTTTATAATAAATCGATAAAATAATAAATTATAGTGATTTCAAGAAAAAAACATTGACATTAAATTCTAACCCTATAGTCAAAAGGGAGACAAGATACTTATAGATTTAGAGTGCCCCTTAGGAATGATCTGATGAATCTAGAACAAACTTGAAGCTTAACATCTTAGGACCTAGGTTTTGAATCCCCCCTTGCAAGGGCTTATTGAGTGCCCAGGCAAGTACTTAATACCTAGAAGATATTTTTTGTTTGAAATCTGACATCATAGACTGCCATTCCATGGGTTAGGTGGGCAGATTTCTGGTCTACGACTAAGGATTGTCACTTTGGTTTTATTCCTTGCCAAATGTACCTGTAACTTGGGCTACGAAGTCTTGCACATCATCCCATAAACACATCAAACCTTTGTCTCAGGAAAAATTGGAATGGTGGAGCTCTTTGACTGAACCAAGAACGGTCACCAATGAGTGCCAACGACCATGTCGATACCTATAAATATTTAGAATGCAAACCCATTAAGTGACAAGATATTATAATTTGTAATTTCCATACATACATAAAGTTATATATATTTAGAAATGTAGAAATATAAAGAATGATTTTGACATGAAATAACCAATTCAAGATGTTAGCCATCTTAATTATGTTTTATCTCCAACAAGTTTTAATCCCTTGTTCTTAAGTGTATGCACTATATAACGATTCTTGAAATGCTCTTAACCTTATTAAGATGTTAGCCATCTAGGTGATGATAGATAATTCCAGTGCTTGACCTCTCATTTTGGAAGCATAAATATGTATTTATATGATTCCCTTGTTTGAATTTTGTAATTGACAACATAAGGAAGAGCCGAGCCCAATGGTAATGTGCACCCTAAGTTGAGAATTGACAAGGTTCCCAAAAGGGTAATACCAAAATGTTGAAAGGGACAACCACTTTAATAGACATAAGCGCCTGACGTTAATTTTTAACTAGGCGCTCATGTCCGAGGCCATGGAAAAATAAAAAAGTATTGTACGGACAAGAGTGCACGCTATAAGGTATTTAAATAAGTAGTTTTCCATAAGAAGAAAGTTTAGGGTGGACCATTTAGGGCATTATGTCATGCAATTACTATTTTTCTTTCTTATGTGGCATCATTTAAATGCTAGGTGATTTTTAAGACCTACAAATGTACCTTTTGCATAGGCTACTTTGTTTCTCAAATTATAAGTGGAAATAAATGTATATCCTTGAATTTATATTTACCTACTAGATGTAGAACACATTAATATGACTCCATTTCCACTATTGAATGTTCCTTGACTTATAATTACCTATATAATTCTCTTTACTAGCAATGAAAGTTAAATCAATAGCTCTATGAATATTTGTTGAGTAAGGATGAACCTAAGGCTACATTTAGTATCATGAAGAATAAATATCATAACTAGAGTTCCATCTCATTTAAAAGAAAAATTACATCCCCCTAAATATAAATTATCTCGACCATTAATATATAAATAGAGTAAATACACAGATCTTAAATCATGTCATGAGTAAATATGAAAAAAATATAAGCTCTTGAAACCTAGAAAAAATAAATATAGGTTTGATTTATTAGTTTAGATAGAGTGATAAAGATACAAGAGTGTGTAGGAAGATTGTATAGAGTGTCATTTATCTATCCTAAATATTTGGGGATCTAAATTTTAGAGGAGGAATTTGCTTATCTAGAATGAATTCACCAATACGAATTCATCTTTAGTGGATGGAGTTTTTTTGTGTATGATTTAGAATAATATTTCCTTTGGAACTATGATCCTACATGTCTATATGTTCACTTCATATGTTCATAATTTCGTGATCATAGTTATGTACCAAATTAGGGATTCTTATTCTTCAACCCCTAGCTCTACTTTTTGAAGATCTAAAAAGGGATTATTATGATTGAGTCGAGTTTCCCTTGTAGTTACTATGTATAAATAATCTAAATAGGAACCAAACCCTCATAGTTCCCCACATAATAAATGTGTGCAAGATGTCCATATCAATGTGTTTTTACAATAAAGACCCTAATAGGACCTCTAACACTTGAAAATGATCTTTGGTGTAAAATTTAGCTTTGAAAAAATGCCTATGATAACTTTATACAATGTATGTAGACTTAGTACTATATGATATGCTTGAGAGAGTGATTTGGAAATTGGGTGCTTTATTGTGATCTCCTATGTAATCACCAAAAGTGTTAGATAAGTGAAACTTTGAATGGGAAGGATAAATATACTTATAGTTTATTTTTGTAAAACAAATTCCATCTCAAATGAAAATAGTATGAATGGTATAGCTTATGAATTTTAAAAAGTGACCATTAAGAATTTGGAGTATGAAGTTGTCGGCTTAGAAAAGAACTACCCAAAACTCTTTTGTCATGGCTGACTTATTCATGTTATGGTGAAAATTTAATTATGTTAGTCAGTTATAGTGGCTAGATGTATGAATATATGTAATATATTTAGAGAGTATATTTTTTACTGGTCAATAATGAGTAACAAGTGTGACCTACTGGCCAAGAGTGCTAATTAAACAAGATGAGTATATGAACTAGTCATTTAACTGCAAAATTATCAATAGGTTGAGATAAATACCAATAATTAATTGCTAAATTCCAGTTGTCTAGATTTATGTATCCACATTTGACCCCATTTTTATCTAGTAATTTTTTTTTAAGAATTAAAATAAATAACTCAAAATGTAAACCTCCAATAAGGATAAAACATGTGTGATATTGGAATATGTGTGTTCCCTTGTCCTTTGTGTTTTTTTTTCTTATATGTGAACTTGTGTGCTACATGGAAAAAAAGTATTTAATTCCAACTTTAAGATGTTTATACAATATTGCAGAAGGTATGAAACGTGTACACATATTTCCCCTAGTGTCACATGTGATAGAATACAAATTTGAACATAGGATAAATATAGAAATTGATCCTACTGTGTGAAGCCATCTCTAACAATTTTTCTTGTCAAGTGAATTGTTTATCTACCAATCAAGCCTACTACATGAAGTTCTCTCTAGAAATTATGACTTCTAAGTGAATCCTTTCTCTAATAATTGATCTAAGCTAAGTGAATCCATGTAGACTTCTTAATACAATGGATCAAAATAGTTGTTTGCATATTTTCATATGGTTTCGTATAATGCAATTTATCTAAAATAAGCTCGAATATGTTATATAAAACCAATAATATTCCCCCTTTTGAGATGAGGGATGCTAAAAAGGATTGTTTATATCAAAAGAGAAAGTGTTAGACACATAAAATTTGATAAGAAACATCATCAATCGGTATAAAACAAAATTAGATTATCAACTAACATTATATAATGTATAATTTGTAAGATATAAGCATTTTTAAGCAGACATTCGTAATATTAAATAATTATAAGTATAGTACTTGTAGTCACTAAATCACACACTTACTATGTACATCTAGCCTCTAAATACTTCATTCATATGCATGATTCCTAAGCAAGAGAATTATTCATTAATAACACTTATTTTTCTTTGATATTTTTTTTATCCTTCTTATCTTTGTTACTTGTCCCTTTTGGATTTACACCTTACAATTTTTCACACTAGCCGACATCCTATTCAACTATGATTCTAATATTTTATATTTATAGCACCATGTACAAAACCACCCATTAGGGACAAGATCACTCGAGCACTACTGTCCCCTATGGGAACTTCTATCCTCCTTCTCCCTTTTTCTATATTTTTAGATGTTACACATTTCATGTCTTTGTTTACTACCCTAGGCTGGCCTTTCACTTGTTAATGATGAAACTTAAGAAAAGGAATCATATATATATATGTATTATTTAACTTCATTATGGGGCAAGCATTCAAGAACACATATACTTCTACAAAGAACTAACATTTTCTATCTACTGCATACATGAATGCATTTTGGGACTTCATACTTCCCTGATATAGAAGGGTCTATTCTGAATTCCATACCACACAGTTTGCATTGGTACAAAGTAGTTATAACTTGATATTATTTGTGAGACTAACACTAGGGCATCCTAGCTTAAGGGACAGTATTCCAATCACACACACACACACACACACACACACACACACACACACACACACACACAAGAACTACATTAAGTGTAAAATGTAATGCAACACGTAGTGAAAATCACATTGGGGTGACCTTTGAGCTCATTCTGAATCAAGAATATGCATATTTTTATTTAGTTAATGTGCGCTTAAGTATTGTGTAGGTATTTAGGGTTTCTTTTACATGTATAAGTGTGACCGAGTAAAATTGTAGTGAACCCGACATGACCTCAAGTGAACAAGAAGTGACACAAAAATAACAATGATCATAACTATCCCTCAGACACTAATTCCTAGAATAGATGCCAGTGCCCAAGAAACCCTGTCTTATTCCATGTGCTTCTGTCCTTGAGATCGTCACATTCTAGTTTATGACATAGAGCTCACATAATCCAAAATATGTCTTCCCAGCCTATTCATCAGTCCAAAATCAATTCAAACATTTAGTTACAAGATGAGTTGCTTTTATCTTCTATCTTTTTCTCTTACCCGCACTTCTTTAGCTATATATTGCATATTTATTGTTATATTTATCTGATCAATAGTGTCCTCACATAGATTTAAAATTTTACTAAATAAATACTATGTATCAAAAAATGAGTGAAATGTGTTATGATAATGTTCATGATAGATAAGCAATTAAGCATATGTAATGTGTAAAACTCATTAGATAAGAGAATTTTAAGCACAAATGTCTATCTATCATCAAAGGAGTGGAACATGTCATGAAAGTGTTCAAGAAATATTTGACAATATAACATATCAATGATATAATGAGTGACATGGTCAAAACTCATGAATCAACCCCTAATGGATCCATAGTTACCTAATACATGACATGATAGGCCCATCGTAACAAGACATGATTGATAAGACATGATAAATTTTACCAATGTTAGTAATATTAGTTGTTAGTTCATGTTTGTAAGAAAAAAAATGCAAAAAGCAACAATATACAAAAAATACGTAATAAGAATGATATAGCCATGAATTATAATAAGTAATTAGTCCAAATAAATGTGTAATAAATATTTATGATACCCACGAGGTAATAAAATAAAATTTCCCATATAAATATGTAAAAAATAGTGAGCATATCACTCAAGATACTAAAATCCAATGTGTGAGAAGAAATGATAATAAGAAATAATCAAAGTTTAATTCAACCATAGGGCCTAGATACAAAAAATTAATCAAGAAATGTATGTTAATAAATTATGACAATAATCCATGTGTGTTATTCAACGTATACAAGATGTAGTGTGTATCAAAGCACTATATGTCATAACCATATGTATCTAATATAAATAATGCAATCAAGTCAAGCAATATGGCATATGGTGTTTGATCATGTCAAATATATAACAAGTAATGTGTTTTAGGATGTTTGTTCCATTATAAAGGTATATCTAATAATGTATCATAGGAATAAAATGAGGTATTAAGTCTCCAATGTGAATGACATAAAGAAAATAAGAATTGGAAATCACACATAGACATTCATAGTATATGAGAAAACAAAACATAGAGCATACAAGTGCACAAAGAAACACAAAATAGAGTACACATTTTTTTTAAAAATCATTACATTTAACATTTA
Organism: Taxus chinensis; assembly: GCA_019776745.2. Lineage (NCBI taxonomy): Eukaryota > Viridiplantae > Streptophyta > Pinopsida > Cupressales > Taxaceae > Taxus > Taxus chinensis. The sequence goes on along the minus strand of JAHRHJ020002341.1, from coordinate 201,549 downwards.
AGAAGAGATCAAACATAAAAAATAGTGACAAGATATCATATAATTGCATGAAGTAATAAGATAAGACACTATTCTATCTCAAAAAAGAGTCTAAATAAATCAAAGAATATAATATCATAAAAGTGCAAAAAAAATTAAATAAAATAAATGTCATACAAAAATAAAGGAATACAACACAAAAGAGTAAGAAAAAATTGAGTCAATAAATATAATATAGTTGTTAGGGAATACAACATGAAATAACAAAAAAATAGTCAAGTCAATCAATGTCATACAATAGTAAAGGAATACAACACACAAGATCACAAAGTAATTAAATCAAGAAATTCCATACAAAAATTGAATCATATATAAAACAAGTATATAGAGGATTCAAAGCATGCAATGTCCTAAATCCATTTGTGAATATAACACTAAAAAGCACGGAGTAGTCAAATAAATCAATTTCATGAAGCAACTAATGGTGTACGAAAGTAGTGTAGTGTCTACAATCAATGGTGTAAGAAAGCAATGTATTATAACAAATCAATGGTGTAAGAAAATAATGTGGTGCAAGAAATTAATGATAGCTAAAACAAGATTCTGAGGCTAATAGTAAGTAACTAGTAATAATAATAAAAGTAAGTAAGAAATGATCATAATCAAGTTAGTGTCTAGAAGTAAGAAATCTAATCATTAAATAGAGCATGGTATTACACGTGCCATAAGAATTAAAGACCTATGTTGCACAAAATGAAATATTGTTAAGATATGTGATCATGATAACATTGTTTGTATAAATAGTACCCCAATATAGGTATGCCTCCAATGTGGTTGGAATTCCTCGAGATAGAAGGATTTAATAAGTTGGAATATGCTAAATATGTAATCAAAATAGGATCAATATGTAAGATTCCCACGAAATGAATATAAACCTTGGGTAGTAATGTGTATAATGTTTGTGGGTTGTAACTAATTAATGTGTTATATAAAGTTCTAGTGTTAATGTAGTATAGATTTCTAAATTTAAATGATCATAAATCTTGAAGATAGGAAAGGACTGAACATGTCATATGTAGGTTCTAATTGTTTTTTTGTGATGTTATACTTTCTTCTTCTTCTGATTTTTAGAGTAGTAGATGTGAAAGCTAAATGTGATACTAATGGACCTAAAGAATTGAGGGGAAATAATGAAAAAGGAAAGGTGGGGCTCTAGGTAAGTATTTCTCCCTCAATAATCACATCAAACTTGTGATAATGTATTGCATCATTAGGTAAATACTTACTTGAGACCTGGGAAAGGAAATGTGAATCAATATATACAAATGTTATAATGTGTGTGTAAGAGGTGATATAGTCATGATAAGCTAACCAATGATTGTGTTAAAGTGATATCCTATACCATGTCATAGAAAATGTGAAGAAGTTGTGTCTAGTGATGGCTAATGATCTCATACATATATGAAAAAATCATGTACAACCCCATGTATAAACACTAGACATTATTTTCAAAATCAAGCTCAAGTAAATTTTTTCTTTAGAATCCCTTAATTTAATGTTAAATAACTTCCTACAACCATTTTATATACTCACATTATCTCAATAATAGGTAAACCATATGTTTATCCTTTGATGCCTTATATATCATAATCTATTATCCAATGATAAATTTATGAGCTAATGCCCATATCGAAAGAAATATTTGAAGTACACATATTATATTATCTAGTAAAGAAAATAAGTAAACAAGGACACTTTTTATAGTGAATGGGATATAATAATATTGAAATTTATCATGCACATAATATAATCTACTAGCGAAACTTGTCATATCTACACAACTACTCTCGAACTACTATGTGTTTCATAAGGCTAGATAATAGAAAACATACATGAGGATGAATAGGATATATAATGCATTGGTGTTGATTCTTCATTATGGAGTTTTGTGGAATTTGTTAAGGGAGATGATCAATACTCAATATAACATGTTGTAACAATTGTGTCTTAGTATGAGGCATCAATTGGATGATAAGAACTAAATTAGGTTTTAGAGTAGAGATAATATGGTACTCATATGGTATAATAGGTATAGTCAAAACCATATTTTGTATAATAACTACAAGAATATATATATTGTCGATGGAATAACACACGTATCATGGATCAAAGGGAATTTGAGTAACATATTGAATATTTTGTTAGAAGGTACTAAAAGAAACAAGGTGGCCATCCTATTAAAACTAACTTGTACTATTAAAAGTATGCCTCTAAGTAGTTATTAGTGTTCTCCATAAAATCCCTAACCCTAAATGTTTTTATTAATGTTAGTGAGGTCTCATGTAGTATAAACAAGATATTTGAGAAGTGTCATTATGCAAATATTGTGGCTAGTTCCATTTCCTACCATAACACTTTAGATTGGTTTTGAATCTACATATGCAAGAATTAATATAGGTACAAATTGAGATAATTTTAAGAATGGAACAATTTAAACTTCTATAATATCTTACCAAATCTTAGAAAAATATCATAATTCAATTGGCTAATCTTTGGAAAAATCACCATGAAAGGGTAAACCAACTAGATATTACATCAGATCTTTTTAAAAGTCATAATTATACTGGGAATCAATTTTCAAACTACAAAAAGGTACGATCTTTTGACAACAATCCAATAGAGTAAAGTTTTAATGATTGAGTAAATCAACACATTAATACATACAATTTATAAAAAACATGCATTTAATCTAACCAAATTACATTTTCCATCGTCTTAATTTTCACTTAATAGTTTATTTTTGTAATTTGAAAAGTCAACAAAAATAGTGATAACGTCATCATATGGTAGATTTTAGGGCCCTTTATTTTTTAGGAATTTTTTTATCACCATCTAGTGATGAATATGAAGAAAATGTCATGAAATTATTAATCAATGTGATATGCATACAATCCAAGATAATAGCCTTGATATTGATATCTATCGATATTTTTCAAATAGATGTATTTAATATATTTATACTAGGATAATGATAATGTGAAATTATATTGGATGATATTTCATAGATATAATTAAAAATGGATCTATAAAATCTCACTTCATATGATAATCCTAATGTAGAATTTTTGTATGGGAAGTCACCATAAAAATCATTTGTCATTATACCACACTCTGGTTCTCTGTTATCTCCTATTGTCACCAATTTATTCATGTAAATTTTGAGAATAAGGATCTTAATTCAAACCCACTTAACCTTGATTGGTGCGATTATTTTTTTAATGATACCAATGATAAGTGGTCCCATAGAAATGAAGAAATTGATAATTTTCTTGCACATTTGAATTTGAGATTGGAGCAAATCTAGTTTACCATGGAAAAAGAAGAAGGTCAAAACTTATCTTTCCTTAATTTCATTACTTTGAAAAGACTTGAAGAAACTTTATATCATGAGGTTAATAGAGATAAAACATAAAAAAAATATTATCTCTAAGTTGACTCCTATCATGATCCATGTCACAAGATTGTTGTCCTTTACTCTATACAAAATAGGGCTATTAGAATCTTGAATTTTGATCCCCTGAAACATGAGAAAAATAATCTCATTAGTGCGTTGATAGTAAATGATTATAAGAGATGGGAAATTTAAATATCATTCCATAAACAAGCATGAAAAGACTAAGAGAAAATAATGGAAATTTAGATGCAATGATTACATCCCCTATATAAAAGGAATTTCGTAAAAGTTGGCAAGGATCGTTAAGAGGGTAGGAATACAAATGAATTTCAAATAAACAATGCTGTCTACACATCTTTAGAGTTCACTAAAGATCCAATAGATCCTAAATATCAAAAAGGTGTTTACATCATACCTTGTTCACGCAATATACCATATATAGGGAAAACTAGTCGATTTATTCAAAAGAAACTTAAAGAACATAAAAATGACATGCATAATTCTCATTTGGAAATATCCTCCCTTATAAACACACCCATTTCACGAAACACCATATTTTCATTAATTAGGTTAAACTTATCATGAAGGAGGAATATTTTTGTAAAATAAATTAAAAAGGAATAGCTATATAAAAGAAAGCTAAGGTTTACCTTTTTGTATTATTTAGAAATTAATTGTCTGAAGGAAACCAATATATATCCTTTTAATTATCCACATTATTATTTAAGGGATAACTTTTGTTGTAATTCTTTAAGAAATTTAATCTTATTCTCCCCAAATATGGGTACACTTAGAGTACCCAAACTGTTGGATTCTTTTTCTTATTACAAAATGTTTGTATAAACCGATCCTTACTAATTTTAGCATCATGTACATATACACAATATTATTTTATCCATATATGGAGGGGATGTTTATAAAGAGTTAAGCCACTCTCAAAAATTTAAGTTGAAATTTCCTAGAGTTATTGTAGCACTATTTTTCCTAAAAAGGTTTAGGGATTGTATAGTCTTCTCACCTTTGATTCCATTTCACATCACCATATTAATAGAAATAAAATTTTATTTCATCGTATCATACTAGGTATGGTTAAAAATGAAATCCATAAAACGATGAATGTCTTATAAAATATTTTAGAACAAGTACTTAGTCTCCATTTTAAATTAGGACATATAATTAAAAAAGATATCTGCTCTCATATTGATGGCAATATTGTAGTGAGAAATGACTTGGAAATGCAAAGAGCCATTATAAGGAAAAAGAATAACTTTAAAAAATTATTTGAGAAGAAAAGAAATTTGATCCCAACTTGTGCTCCAATATCTTCTTCTAATACATTTTGCAACACATGGATTATTACTAATGGTGCTCATTCCTTAGTAAATTATTTTGATTTATTCTCTAAATTTTATAGTTTCTCCAATGAATATAAAAATGGGGCCATTAAATTACATTATTCATGACCATCTTAATGGATTTAAAAAACCCCCAACGCTTATCGTGAAGTTTATCAATCATAGCCATAATTATTGTGATCACATTAGATTAGAAACTTAACCTATAACACCTAAAATGAAGGTAGTTATCCATATCAAGTCATTACAAAATGGTTTGGTAGTGTCACCTTTTCACATTACCATTTTTTTCATCCCACTAATCAAAGTGTTTATAATTTAAGACCAAGAAGAAATAAGATTATCACTGTGAGATATCATGTACCTGAATTAACCTCCTGTAGAAACTCATTTTTCGGGACCTCCTGTGCCTTCACCTTGCATTCGCCCCTCATCATCACCTAACATGTTCATCCTTCCCTTCCCTATTTCAATTATTCACTTTCCATCCTAAAAGTTTTGTCCTCCATAATTCCCCCTTTCCCCATTTAAAATTAATTATTAAATCCTCTATTCCCCTCTCCCCTTAAACCTATTTAATTAACCCTTAATCCCCATCTCTACCCTAATCACCCTTCATTTACTACCCCCCTTGGATCACAAATACCTCTCATCATTAGGCCTCATTCAATATTCCCTAAGACTCCCCCATTACTTTCTTTAACTCCCTCATCATTTCATCCTCTATTACTCTCCCCCGTGCCTCATTAAAACACCTTGAAATGATCAAACATCGCCCTAAAACCTATTTTTGGCCTCATTTGCATCAGGATCTAAATTTTCCTTGCAAGGCCCTCCTTTTTTGTTGCAATTGCTGACAACTGACCCGGGTCACCGTCGACCCTACTTAATCACATGCACCCCTCCTTTCTCTAGTCTAAAACTTGGAGATTTCTAATATTCTTTGTGATTACTAATTTACGTATCATCCTTTGAGCTTCTATAACCACCTGGATCATCTTGTTATCCCCTTGCAAGTCATATTTAGAGCTTGGAGTAGTGTGAATATTATTTAGAGATTTTATTTTTTCATGTTTTCCTTCTATTTTATAGGTTTACAGGTATTATTGGAGCTCTACCTAGCCTTTTAGACATTTCTGATTGTCTGTAGATAATCCCCATATCCTATCAGTTTATCAAGTTCCCATACCCTACTTAGGTGGTTGTTGAACCTTCCTGATTTTTGTCAACCCTACCTAGTCACCGTTAACCCATCTCCTATCCTCATCAAATCAACCATCTATAGCATCTTGCTCATCCCATCTCCCTCCTAAGATCTATCCCAACATCCATCCATCAAAATTTGGATCTATTCATACAGATTCTATACCATCTCTACTCTGGTCACTGTTGATTGTAACAGTCAGGCCCAGGTTGCCGTCGACTCGTACAGGTTTGATTTTCTTACTTTACATTTTCATTATCAAGTTATCACTTCAGTATCTCTCAATATATCAGATTTCTATTTCTGTTTATCTGCATCCTTCCATTTGCTATCGATTACCAATATATTTTTGTTACGATGGTTGAAATCCATTCAAGGAATTTCTAACTTCTTAGGACCAATTTTGTCAAGCAACCCTCCATCTCTATTACTAATAATTTTTCATGTTGTAGATATCTTTGCTATATAGATTATCGAAGCCCACAAGGGAGAGGAGCTCTTCTTTTGTGCACGTACCATCCTCATCATCATCCACATCATGAGGTCTCTTAAACCCTCCCATATTTTGAGGTTTCTTGATTTATTGTGTGGTTTTCACTAATCCGAAACAGGAAGCACGAAAATATTGTTAAACATTATGGCATGCCGGTGGGATGTGAACCTTCTTTGGCGAGTATTTTCTTTAGTTTTCATCTTTTTTGTTTTATTTTCCATCTCTCTTTTTGATAATCTTGTAGGTAGTTCTCGCTATTTCGTGTGTTTGGTGGGTGGCTTGCGTGGGTCACTGGTGTTACACTTTGGAAATCAAAAATAAAAAAGGAATATCATCATCCAAGTATTCCTTATTTTTTTCTCCCCGTATTCTTTTTCTTTTCTTTACATCTCTTGTCTACTATCTTCATTGAATCTCCACACTCTATTTTGGATCATAAAAAGGACACCCTCATTGATTTGTTGCTCACATAATATAACTAAGGGGGTAATCCTTTACATCTACCTTCTTACACACACATATGAACTCACACATTAATTTAAACATTTGAGACATCATCTTCCCAGATGGAACTATCGGGATTTCATCACCCAATAGGAAATCTACCGCGGTACTCTGACCGTGTTACAATTTTTTTGACTATTGGTATATTGGCTAAGTGCCTGACACCCTTATCATTGCAGTACGTGAAGTGCAAGGGTAGGACACTATATCAGGCCATGTACTAGAAGTCATCATAGAATCTAGCCTCACATACCTTTAGGTATATTGAGGAATCTAACCAAAACATCCTGAAACCAGCCTTAGATAGACCATTTCCTAGGTTCCCTCTATTCCTTCTTATTTTATTTTTCATACTTCTTCTAATAATCAAGATAATTAAATTGTGCTGTATGACTTGCTTGTTTTAGTAATATACATCATAGGATTTTGGTTGGTTGTTTCATTCTTATTCTTACGCGGTCAATGACTAAAAAAATGGAACACACCTCTTCATCTAACATTCCCCTCTTTAGTACACTTCATTAACAAACATCAACCCTCACTATCATTTCCTCTTATGTGGCTACCTAACCTATCACTTCTTTCACTCCTTCTAGTGAGCCACTCATGGTTCAAGCACATTCTCATAATGAGACTAACCCCTTCCTCTATCATCATTCGATCCCTTCCAGACCAACTACACCCCCATATTCCACTTCCATAGAGGCCTCTAGGCCTCCTGTTATCCCTCATGAATGTGTGGAGTTTTAGGAACTCTTAGACTCTAACCCTGTGGCCCTTTATGAATATCTCATCCGTAAATCCATACACCTTCTGTTGGTCCTCAAATCTACACCCCCTATTAGATTGATAACAACTCTACTCTAGGGAAGGGAGGAACTATTTGGAATGGTTGTAGACTAGGTGGTGGTGTGTAGTTTTGTATCACGAAAGGGGTCTAACACTTTCCTTTAGATCAAGGCTTGGGATGGTTTAGGGGCATGTAAAAAGGAGATGACTTTTTCCTAATACTTTTGGTCCTACCTAGAACCAGGGTAAGAGGTCCCACATTGTAACCTGAATACAGAGTGAGAGATGGGATCTTTGTTCCCTCAAGTTCTTTAAATAATGGGTTAGTCTGGGATAAACATGTCCATGTACACAACACTTCACTCTCATGAGTTTTCAGAAAAAGTACTACATATGCTTGCCTCACCAGAAACATGTTACTAAAGACAGTAGAGATCGATTGCTCTTGCATTCTCTTGATAAAAGCTAAAGGGTACTTTTAATGATAGTTAGAGACATGACAACAAAAGCAACGAATGGAAGTATGGAGTGGGATTTATTGTGTATTTTTAATGGAAATTTGGAGGGGAGAGGGAAATTGCTTTTATGACCTTGGTATAATAGTGTTCCCATGGAATGAATCCATCCTTAACTGTGATGCTTGAAAAGAATAATAAATTTAACATGATCTGTGAAATAAAATTTGCATTCATTGATACTCAGCATGTACAAATATTATCTACAGTTTTCACAATCCTAACTACAAATCATGGAGTTAGAGCTACGATAAAACACTTGAGATATTTGTCTTATACACCCAAAAGATCCTTAAGGGATTTACAAAAACTCTTCAAAAGTGATGCTGCCTTTAAGATTTTATAACCAGACTGAACTATTACAAAATATACACTATTTTGCAATGCTCTCACAATGTCCAGAAGAATACGAAAACTAAGAAAGAGCCTTGCGTACTTAACAAATTAACGCCAATGCAAGATACTAAAAATAATATTGCCTCATTCATTTATTTAAAAAATGAGAAATGGGAAAGTATAGCTTTATCAAAATAGTCAATCGTATTCATATAAGTTTTGGCTAGGGGACATAAACAAATGCCCTCAAAACCTACTAATGACTGTACAATGCAACCACATTATCTCTTCCTCACAAAACTCAAATATAGCAATGAGATAACCGCAAATGTCACAAGAAATGGCACCAATCACGTGTTGGTACTAAAATATACACCCCTTATTGGATTGACAACAAATCTCCTATAGGGAAGGGGGAACTGCTTGGAAAGGTGGTAGATCGGGTGGTGATGTGTTGTTTTATAGCTAGGGAGGGGTTTAGTAATTTCTTTGGGATCAAGCCTCAGGATGGTTGAGGGGCATGTACAAAGGAGATGACCTTTTTCTGCTACTTTTGGTCTTGACTTAAACTAGGGTGAGAGGACCTGTGGTGTAACCTGAATGCAAAGGGAGACATGTGATCTTTATTCCCTCAAGTTCCTTAAATGATAGGTTATTTTGGGATAAACATGGCCATGGAAACAACACTTCACTCTCACGTGTTGTCACATAAAGTGTTTTATATGCTTACATCACCAGACATAGGTTACTAAAGACAATAGAGATCAGTTGCTCTTGCATTCTCTTGATAAAAGCTAAAGGGAACTTTCACTAATAGTTAGAGACATGACAAAAAAAAACAATGAATGGAAGTATGGGAGGGATTTATTGTGTAGTTTTAATGAAAATTTGGAGGGGAGAGGGAAGTTTCTTTTATGAACTTGGTATAATAGTGTTCCCATAGAATGAATCCATCCTTAACTGTGATGCTTGAAAAGAACAATCAATTTAACATGATCATTGATAATCAACATGTAAAAATGTCATCTACAGTCTTCACAATCCTAACTACAAATCATGGAGATAGAGTTATGATAAAGCACTTGCTATATTTATCTTATACACCCAAAATAACCTTAAAGGATTTACAAAAACTCTTCAAAAGTTATGTTGTCGTTAGGATTTTACAACTAGACTGAACTATTGCAAAATATACACTATTTTGCAAGAGTCTCAAAGTGACCAGAAGAATACAACAACTAAGAAAGACCCTTGCATACTTAACAAAGAAAATATAATGCATGATAGTATTAAAACCAATATTACCTCATTCATTCATCTAAAACATAAGAAACATGAAAGTATAGATTTATCAAAACAATCAGAATATTATTCACATAAGTTTTGGCTAGGGGACATAAAATAATTCCCTCAAAACTTGCTAATGGATGTACAACGCAACCACCTTAGCTCTTCCTCATAGAACTTGACAGATATAGATGTTTTGCAAGAAAACTAGAAGTTGGAACCTCAAAATTTAATAAAAAATTCTACAACTACCCCCTAATCCACCTCCTGCACAAAATGGAAGACCTTCATAATATATAACAAATGAGAGAGAGAAAGAGGAAAAATCTAATCTCCCTCTTCACCCACCAAAAATCTACATTAAATTTTTACAAAGGAGTATGGGTATCCTACTAAAATCATTCATTCCTTCTGTCTATCATGTGAAGAGAAGAACCATACACCATACTTCATTAAGACGGGTGGTTGACCAACATTGGGACTGCAACGTGAATGATGAAGATGTTTTATGGTGTTTTCTCCAAAAAACTACCATTAATTTCTAAATTTGATGATTCCAAAGTGAAGGGATTGAAGAAACCTTTCCAATGATATAAATTTTTCAAGATTTGAAGCTATGGATCGAAATATATGGCCCTCTGAAGTTTTGCATGTCGAGATGAACAGGAGCTTGACACTTGGAAACCTCTGATTAGCTCAGGGATTGCCTCTGCCAACATGTACATTATTTTTCCTTTACCACGTGTTAGTCGTTTGTTGGTTGTGGGGTTAGGATTTGCTTATACATCCATTTGCTTTGTCTTTTGACTACTCCTTCCTTCTTCCGGACCCGAAACCCTCTTATCAATTTTTGTTCATTCCGTAGAGTTTACGTCCGTGGGAGTCAATTGCCTAAAGTTATGAAGGAATTCCACCACATGACATACTTGAACTTTTGATTTTCTATCACATGTCACCTTCTGATTGCACCATCTATCTACTTTCTCTACTGACCGTTCAACCCAAACATGGACCCAAAATTTTTATAAATTTCAGCTCATTCCACGAGCTTGAGGTCCACTGAAGCCCTTATGCTTGAAGAGTACCAGAATGCTGACATATGTCCATCACTGGTTGTTGATCTTGTGCCATCTGTCATCTTCTTCACCATCCATGTGTTCTTTGACCTTTGCTGACCTATTTACTTAGTGCACCACCATGATATGGACCGGAAGAATTATTTGACACAATTTAATCCAGGGACTTAAGGTCCATGGAGTCCGAATTCTTTGAGGAGAGCAAGAATCCTACAATGTGGCCCCTCCTTCCTCCCTTGAGATTCTGATATGTGTCCTTACTGACATTGGCATTGAATATGATAGGTAAATGGACATCAAATGAATTTTAAAATATAACCCACTTATGAATTATCCTTAGTCTCTCATGGGTTTTTATAAATGCTAATGACCAATGCCTTTGAGAGGTGGAATTTGATAGCGTATCAACATTTTATTCTTTATTGAAATGGCTAAGTCCATTTTAAATGAGTTTTCTTAACCAGTTTTACAGATTGATACTTCATGGTCAGGTTGTATGTTTTTTGAGCCTTCGTAAATTCAAATTTTGGGAGTAGTTTGGACATTTTATGTTGAGTGTCAGTTATTTGTGAAAATGTAGATACAACCCCAATCACCAATGATCCTACAACTTTCATACATTGATAAACCATACCATTAAAGCAATCCCCTGTCATTTTTGCCAAATCTTCTCTTTTATATTGCTAAAGCACGAGATTTACCCCAAACTGACGCTTCTTCTTGACTCAGACTGATATTTGAAGCACAGGGAACAATATAAATCACACGAAATCAGTTAAACATACGGGGAGTCCATGAAAAATACTAGCTCAATCTAAGGAACTAGATTGAGCTCCAACACCTTCCCCTCGATAGGCCTTCCCTTCAATAAATATATGCTTACCATTCTTAGCCTGATTCAACTCATGTGCTTACCTCACAACTCATTGTATTTTTCTCTCGTGCCATGAACGAGTTGTCCTTGGCCCAATAAGAGCATGGCTCCCTCGAATATTCTACTCACCCATCCAATCACTTGGTGACCCCCATCCCATCTAGTTTACCTTGTATCAATTACCACCATCCCATCCTCTATCCCCACTACCTCCCCCTCTTCTGCCCATAGATACTTCCACATCAATATCTTCATCTGTATCTATATCTGAACCTATCTCCACATCAAACCTTATTTTGACTACCCCATTGGCACCCATGCCCACATCTACATCTAAATCTTCACCATCTCCCATCCCTACAACTTCCATTGACTCTAAAAAGCTTTAATTTTGTCCTCGTCTTCTAAAGACTTAACCACCCCCATCCAACCATCTATCCCATCTTATCATCTCATCCAAGAATCATATTCTCCTTCCACTCTTGCATATACCACACCATCTAAACCTATGTAATCTAGATCCACCTCTAAAGATGACCCTCCCGTTAAAATTATTGTCATCCTCGCTAAGGGTAAAACCTTGTAGCTTAAGTCTGAAAACCTTAGTGCTCCCATCTAGAAGTATCTCACACATCCTCTTAATAAAGTGGAGCTTTGTTCCTCTAAGCCCCATCGATCCAAATGATCCAGCATCTAAACATACATCTTGGGACTTCCCCCCTCTATTTAGGGTCTGACCATTTATCCAAAATACCCACCATCACCCAATCAAAATCCAAATCCTCTCCCCATCCTCCTAAATATGCATCCAAACCATCTACCCCATCTACATCCAAGCCCTGTAATCATCTTACCTCATCCAAATCTAACTCATCTATCCCTCCATTAGGGATAATTTTAGTGGCGAATATTCGTAATATGGTAAAAATTTCATTTTAGGAAAATTTGAAAAGGTGAGTTTTTCGGAGCGGGTCGGTGTCCTGTTCACCTAAAATATATAGTATATTTTTTTGGGGGGGTTGGCTTCGCCATCATGTGAAAACATCTCCTATAAAAACCTAGGTGATTCGTCGTGTAGTATACCTCAAGTAGCTTACCATACTCGCATACTATTAAGCACCAGAGATTATTGTTAGGCTATGAGGGTTAGTGTTAGCATGTGAGGGTTAGTTGTTGACACGCGACAGGGACATTGTTGATGTGCGATAAAGAGTTATTGTAGATGCGTGAAAAATAGATATTAGAGACGTGTGAAAAAGAAATAGGTTTGATGCACGATAAAGAGAGTTGAAACTTGACGCGCGACAGAGCATAGCAGTTGACGTGCGACAAGGGTAGTGTTGACGTGCGACAGTGACTTCATAAAGTGGATGCACGATAGGGAATAGGCTATTGAAACATGACAATTGTAGAGTTGACACGCGACAAAGACCTCACATGATAGTGGAAAATCGCTGCTTGGTTCTTTTGCTGACGTAGGAATCTCTTTAGAATAATGGAAGGTGCTAGCTCAAAGAATGCGAAGAACTTGAAAGTAATTAAGAAATCTCAGAAATCACTCTTCAAGTATTTTGGAAACTTTGCGGATACAGATATTGAAAATACCAACCATATAGATTCCACCACAAAGAATAAGAATACTGACTGTGTGGAAGGTATTATTGAGGTGGACATGCATTCTGCATAGTATCAAAGTCAAACAAATGAAACCTACGATAATATGCCAGATCTTGAAGATATTGTTCCTATTGGGGTGCAACCAGAAGTGCACCAAGATAACTCACACATACAAATACTCAGCAAAATGGAACACATAAATCAAATTCGAACTCTGGTCCAAGAAAGAGGAAACCAGGTGATTATGATATTGCTCAAAATTCTACTCAAAAAAGTAAAGTATTGAAAACAAAAAAGAATATGTGGACCATTGGCAGCCCTTTGACATACAAGTTTGATTGGGCAACTAAATTTCATTTTATTGAACCTATACAATCATCTAATTTTGAAGAGATCCCATATGAATGTACATGTACAATATGTACGTGGAAATTGGGAAAGCAACAGAAAATGCAACTGAAGCTGGACACTATAGAAAAACATTGTGGAAAACAATATTTAACTGTAACAGGGGCAAATGGCCAGAAAATCAAAACAAATAGGTGGAAAATTGAAAAATAATGCATGCATGTTAGATACGAAGCATGAATATGAGGCAGAGCAGAAAAAGCACAGACATCTCTTGGAAAAGGGAGGAACGATCACATCGCATATTGGTAAGATGAAAGAAACAAATCTACATGCAAAATTCATAAAATTCTCTACTCTATTTCACATACTAAAAAAAGGAATACCAATTTTGAATTTCCTCGATTTCAAAATTTTGTATCAATTTAATGGAATGCTGAATGTACCTCAGTCTCATTGGTCTGAAAGTAGTGGTTGGTAAATGGAAAAATTCCTTTCGATGATAGAGAAGGAAGATTTGAAAGAGAATGTAAAAAAACAAAGTTTATCTCTCTTTCAATTGATGAAGTGACAGCCGTCGACAATACTGCATGGGTATGTATCCACATCTATACTTTAGAAAATCATATAAGGATGTACGTACCTAAAATTGTAGGGTACTGCACCGTCGGAACAACGTAACACGTACCCCAATGATGATACAGGTCTCCTCGCAAGGTGTTCGGGATCCGGAAAAGCTCTCCAAGTGTGCGTTAACATCCCGCATGCCCCGCTTAGCCCCCACGTGCTTTGTTTTTCTCTTTTCCCCTCTTTTCTTGGCCTTTTGCTCTTCAGTTACGAAACCGCCGCCCTGCCTGGGCGGCGGTCTCGTGACCGCCGCCCTAAGCAGGGCGGCGGTCCTGTAACCGCCGCCCTGCTCAGGGCGGCGGTCCTTTACGCATTTTCTAGAATGCTCTTTTAACACGACTCACGTAAATTTCAACGTTTACCAGCTTTTTTTCACCGCCATAAGCTTGCATTAATGATTCTGGTTCCCTGGAATAGTGTTTTGCCATTGTTTATAGTTTAAGAGTTCTATTTGGTTTTTACCTTGGGTAAATGCAAATGCTATAAATAGTTGGCTTGTGCTCAAGCAAATGGCCCCTCAAATTTGCCTCTGAATTTCTCATTGCAATAGATTAGTCTTTCATTTTATTTAGAATTCTTAGTTTCTTTCATTGCATGCCTAGTTAGTGTTGTTTTGCTGTTAGGAAGCCACATATCCATCTTGTGCAAGTGCTGTTGATATTTCATCCAATCCATTGGAGTAGAATAGTTTGTTTTCAATAGGAAGCCATTAAAGTTGCAGGTTTTGTTCTTCAAACAGGATAGTTTCAGGTTCTGGACGTTTTATGTTGCATGACTCGCAATAAATCCCGCTAGGAATTGCATAAGCCAAGCTCTGTACTCTTGCGCTATCTCTCTCCTACTCGCATTGTATTCAGTCTGTATCCTAAGCTGCCTTTGTCCCAATATCTACTTCTGTTGATGCTAGCATTACACGCTTTTCTGGATCCACGTGAACACGAAGGAACGAGGAGATCACACTGAGGGGACAAGATCACACACACCATCGGATTCGCCACTATTCTGCAGAATCCAGGTTCTAGCTTTCAAAGTTCTAATTAGAAGCATATCAAGTAGAGTAGCCAATCACTTTATTTCAGTCAATTTTACTTTCGATATTGCCAGGGAAGCTGTGGGGATTGATAGTTTCTGAGAAACTATGATTCATTTCCTCACTTCTGAGGTAGGATCGAGAGTCTTGCAAATAGATTAGATCAGTTATTTCATTGTTTAGAATAGATTTACAGTTGCACAGACAAATAGCTATACTCGGTTATCTTGTTTGTTTTAATTTTATTTTAAACTTGTCAATTCTAGATATATTAGATAGTTGTTCTTTAAATTCTAGTATAGATATATCAGATTAGGAAGAGGATATACATAGACATATCTTTCACAATTAGTTTATTCTTAGTTAGATTTTTATATAACTTTCTTTTGTATGAGAATCATAGAGAGCCCAAAATATATTCGAGCCAATCGTGCCCCAACCCAATCTCATCATAGCAATAACTGATATAGATCAGAATCTTAGGATCCAAGTCTTCCAAACAACGGTTTACAACAAATTAGTTGCAGTTAAGCGGGTTTAGAAGACATTTTGGTCAAATTTTACAGTATGACAATCACGGGACCTAGGTTGAGCCCAGGGAATAGGGGATACTGTATTCAAGCCAATCAGGTGCCCAAACCCAATCTCGTCACTGAGAAGCTGAAAATTCATAATTGATATAGATCAGAATCTTAGGATCCAAGTCTTCCAAACAAACGGTAAACTTACAACAAATCAGTTTCCAACTGCACGGGTTAAACATAGAAGACGACCAAGCACACACATTTTGGTCAAATCAACCAAACTACAGATTACCCTAGATTCATATCCACATGACTGTAGAAGGGTTTGAAAGAGAGCAGACCTTTGGTTGTGATCCTTTGGTCCCACAGCCAGACGCAGGAGACACTCTCACAGATATAGATACCAGCTTGAGAATTCAGGTTGCACAAATGCCTGTAAGATATTCTGAGAAGATCGCACAATTATTAATTCTGAATATAGAAGCTGAAAAGGCATATGACTATTGGATACTAGGGATTAGGGATTGATTCCACACATGACCATAGCAGGACCACAACAAATACGAATCTACGGTTGTGACCCACAAATCCCACAGCCCAACGAGCCCATAGGTGAATCAGACATAGATGCTGGCCTACGTACACTAGTATTCAGATCTACTCCACTTCCACCTATCATCATCGAACAATTATCCTTATTAGACATAACAGCTAACAAAGCTAAGGAGTTCTGGACTAGGCCAGAGAATCACCCATAGAGTCAATTATATTTACCATCCGTCCTATGACCTTATCTGGAGATATACACGAAACTATCCCAGGTCATTTTCCATGTACTCCACAACCCATAGACCGAATCACGCCAGAGCTCGATATTGATTGGAGCCTTTGAGCAGTCATCCTTGCTGATCGATCTATCACACCAGTTCAGGTTAGGAGGGCCTTCTTTGCCTTAGATTCACAATTTCCACTAGTGCGCGTCGAAGACATCAGATTGCCTAATTAGCTTGTCTGCATCCCACACATATTCAATCCCCACCGGCTGTCTCGGCACGACCTCGGGAGGTCGGGTGCGAGGAAAAGTTACTTGTAGATTCCCACGCTCGCTTGTCACTTTTCCATCGTACAAAATTGGTGAACCCGATTGAACTTCCACACTTAGTCAGGAGTCAGATTTCAATGACTTTCAACAAATTTTATCATTCATGGTTGTCACCACCAATCCCATAGCCCACATGAGGACATTATTCTGCGGGTATAGATACCCCAGACATAAATTGCTGAACCTATGACATACTCTGAATTCAGATCACTCATACTGACTTCACCTATGAGTCAATCATCACTTAGGGACTCTTTCAGACAGGGGTGAAACCTAATAAATCTATACAGGTAAAGACCCACAGTTAGGCCAACGAGTCCATAGGTTTCACCATAGATCAATATATTTACATCTTTCAAACCTATGGATCAGTTAATCCAGATCTTGGAGTATAATTAAACTATCAGCCAGAGATTTCCATAGAGCACTATTCCAATGAAGGAGTTCTGGACTAGGCCAGAAATCAATTCCTCTCCTGGTAATTATATACTCAACCACAAAGACAACCAAACTATCGCCAGAGCTTGATTCACCTGCTAGAGGTTGACATTGATTGGAGCCTTCGAGTAGTATCCTTCTGATCGATCTATCACACAGTTCATGTTAGGAGGGCCTTCTTTTCCTTAGATTTGACAATTTCCACTAGTGCGTGTCGAAGACATCAGATTCCCAACTAGTTTGTCTACATCCCACGCATATTCAATCCCCA
The DNA here is from genome assembly GCA_019776745.2 of Taxus chinensis. Lineage (NCBI taxonomy): Eukaryota > Viridiplantae > Streptophyta > Pinopsida > Cupressales > Taxaceae > Taxus > Taxus chinensis. The sequence continues at coordinate 183,726 of JAHRHJ020002341.1, read as the reverse complement.
CCGGCTGTCTCGGCATGACCTCGGGAGGTCGGGTGTGAGGAAGAGTTACTTGTAGATTCCTAAGCTCACTTGTCACTTTTCCATCGTACAAAATTGGTGAACCCGACGTGAAATTTCTACTTTCTGGTCTGGAGTCAGATTTCTACTGGTTCTTTCAAATTAAAAATGACTCTTTCATCTTTACTACCTCATTAGCTTTCACCATCACCTTCGCTCCTTCCCATTATTCTGCGGGTATTCATATACCCCCCGAATATGTCAGGATTCGATGCATATGGTAGGCCTCTCTTAGGTCTTGAGGCATACTACACTCAACTGAATAGACAATCATCACCCTCGCTCTCAGTATGGGGTGACAACTACTCAACTAACCAATTGTCAACACAAACTCCAAGGGTCAGATATAGCTCATCTTTCCAAACAGAGGAGTTGGATCAGTTCGCTCAAACACAACAAACAGAGCCTTCAGGCTCGAACAATATGACGCTCACAGGAGAATCTAGTTCGTCTCCTCAGGTACTACTTAGACCACAAATTAGTAGACAATCAGACCCATACCTGGGTTTAGATGATGAACATTCGGTACGTTATGCCAGGAATGAACAACGTTCTCGAAGTATGTACCCACCTATAGGAGGTTTACAAACACAACCCGAGGTCTCTTTTCAAGGAAATACCTCCATGCCACTACATATAGGAAATGCCCTCGAGGAAACTTGGCATGGCAGCGATCAATTCATAGCAGGATATCACATGCCTATACAACACCATGATATACAACAAACGCCGCTAAGGAAAAATACCGTGACTTCACCAAATGAAGTCATTTCAACGTTAGTAGAAAAAGTGAGGGGGTTAGAACTTGCTCAGGCAAATCACCATTCTCAACTCATGCAGGCAGGAAATTCCAATCCTCCACACCATCCTAGCCAAATAGACCTCCTCACAGGAATAGGTACGTTAGGCATGACCCCTCAGTATTCACAACAAACACCAACTAGAACCACATTTCTAACACCGTTCTGACACCTCCCGGTCTAGTACAAAATAATCCATTCTTGGACAATACCCCTTCATACTTAAACATGTACTCCAAATCACCACAAGGGGATATGTTCTCCTCTCCTGGTATTTTTACTCAACCACAGGGGTTCCCTTATGCCCCCGCCAATGCATATGCAACTATGCCATATCAACAACCCATTCCACCTCCACTCCCTCAACAGGCACCATCAATGGTCGAAACCTATGCGATAGGGACATATTCAGAATACTTGAAAGAGCCCTTAGATTTCACCATACGAAGCGTCATGCTTCCAAGACCTCTTCCCGATTTTCCCAAATACAAAGGTGAGGGAGATCCAAATGCACATATCAAAGCTTACGCTACAGCCATTCGAGAACTACTCCCTTGGGATGGGGTTGTTGCTAAAATATTTCCCAAAACCTTTGGAAGGTATCGCTCTCGATTGGTATTATAGAATACCTGAGGCTTCCATCCATTCATTCAAGCAACTCGTGTCAGAGTTCATCAAGGCCTTTGACATGAACAAACTATTAAGAACAGGAATCAGGGAATTCTTGCACATTAAGCAAGAACACAATGAATCTGTCACCCATTTCATCCAGAGGTGGCGTACAGTTCTTTATTCTTCGGCAAGTGCTCCAAATATGGATCAAATGGAACTATGTGATTTATTCCTTCATTCTCTCAGCAGAGAAGTGAAGGAAGAAGTCCAGAAGTTCCCACTAAGAACTTACGATGAAGTACTTGAGAGTGCTCTCCGAATAGATCAAGCGGCAATTGATAGTGGTCGCAAGACATATGGAGCAAACGGGAGGTTAATCACCTCCAACCAAAACACTACAACTTATCCTACTACCACGAATGTCAATCAAGGACCTAAAATCCTTAATAAAAATCACGGAGTGACAACAGATGGAGTAACTGATCAGGCTAGAAAGGTAAATGTTGTGAATACTCCACCACAAATAAACAATCAACGAAACAACAACTTTACTCCAACAATCAATACAGTGGATTTTAATCATCCACAACAACAACAACAACAACAACGGCGAAGCCCTACACAGGGTCCAAACCAAAATTCAACTGGGTATCAAAACCAGAATTCAAACCAAAAACAACAAACAAATGAAAAACTTTAATAGGCAACGGTTTGATCAAAGTTTTAGGCCACAATATACACCAAGCCAACAAACTAGGAATTACAATCCTAACTCGTATTGTGGTTTTCACAAAATTCGAGGCCATGACACTAGAACATGCCGTGACTACAATAAATTCATGCAACGTTTTCCAGAGGAATAAAGATAAATTTTTCATAGATATGTTCTTGGCAGATCCTACGTCACCAGCACCAAATACTTTTATAGGGGCAGTTTCCCCTCAAAATGCACCCCTCAATATCTTCAATGATCCGCTCCCAAATCACAACAATAACAAGTTAAATCCAAATGGGACAAACAAGGGTGTAATTACAGGAAACAATGATCATGAAGCTTCAACTTCACTAAATCCATTAGTTGCGCCACAATTAGGAAGTCAGCCACGACCTAAGATAGTCGGTTTAGTGGAGTTAGATGCCGAACTACCTATAGAAGCTGTAACAAGGACACGAGAGTATTCCTCTCAGCTAAGTCCAAACTACTTGCTAGAAACAAACAATATCCAACAAGTATTAATAAAACCCGTGGGTGCTTATGATTTAATTAATGATCTAACAAAAACCTTCTCGCACATCTCCTTTTTGGATTTATTGAAGAACTCCCCTGCTCACAGGGCTACTCTTTTAGAAGCATTGGGTTTAGGTCATCTAATTAGCATCACTCCACCTCCCGAAACACAGGTAAACCATATAGACTTTGATATCCATCCTCCGGGGCAGCCGGATAGGGACACCGAATTCATATTCGAAATAAACAAAATGCCAACAGATGCTGAGATTGCACGCCGAGGTGATCCAGCCTTACACTTGCAAGTGTGGGTTTATAACAATTATGTGAAACGCGCAATGGTTGACGATGGGGCAGCAGTTAACATAGTCCATTTTTCTTTCCTTCAAAAGCTAGGGTATGGAGAAACCAATTGTTCCACAACTCAAAAAACACTAAGAGGCTATGACAGCCTTAAAGCCACTTCAATTGGAACTATAATGCTACCGGTCACCTTAGGACCCAAAACAATCCTGACTGAGTTTTATATTATAGATCGGGAAACTAACTATAATATGATCCTCGGCCGACCATGGATACACCGTATGAAGGCAATCCCTTCTACGCTATTTCAAGAAGTAAGATTCTTGCATTTAGGAAAGGTGTTCATAGCCAAAGGTGATCCAAAACCATTCGATGTACACCTGGCTAACCTAAAGAAAAGACCAGGCATGCACTCGGAGTTTGAACTCCCAAAAAACCAACTTAATAAACCTACCGACGCAAAACCAGAAGAAAAGTTGGTACCTACGACAGATCTTGAAACTATGAGCCTAGCCAAGGCAACCCCAGCCCCCAAAGATGAGGCTAACACTGTAGAAACAGTATCATTAGGAACTACTGCAAAAATTGTTGAATTACTAGAACAGGATCTACCAATGTTCCTACCATTTGATTCTGTAGGCATGGGGTGCACCCTAGGTGTTGGTTCTCTTCCAGCAGTAGATCTCTGCATGGTAGAGGTAGAAGATGTTAACACAACAAATATCCCAGCATCCCATATTCCCAGCTAAGTATTGGACTCTCCATTTCGATGGAGCTAGATGTAGTTACGGAGCTGGGGTAGGAGTAATCCTTACTTCTCCCGAGGGAAAAGTCCTACCATTTTCCTTTAAACTAAAATTTGAATGCACAAACAACAGCGCTGAGTATGAAGCCCTCCTCCTTGGCCTCATCTTAGCTAAGAGAATCGGTGTTGATAACATCAGAGTGTTAGGAGACTCACAATTGGTAGCAAACCAAGTCTCTGAGATATATGAAACCAAAGCCGAGCACTTACAACTCTACAAAATAGCTGTATTGAATTTAAGCAAGGAGTTTGACTTCATATCAATTGAAGCAATCCCACGAGAACAAAATCTTCTCGCCGATTCAATAGCAACCTCAGCATCACGCTTTACTCCAAACAGTAAGTTAGAGGATACCCGTTTCATGGTATCCCTTCGTGATGAACCATTGATAAAAACAATGTCAAATCCTCTTTTAAATGGAAATGAAAACAAATCTACTATCCTAGACCACATCGATAGTGATACAACCACTCTTGATTTCTTAAACGCCTATGCGGCATTACATCTCACCCATCATGTGATAGATTTATCTTTAATCCCACATTCATCTTCCTACTTCGGGAATCCCATGATAGAGCTTCCCCCACAAAAGGAACTCAGCATATACACAGTCGAGAATGGAGATGACCTGGAACTACCTCCAGCCCCGCCTGAGTTTGAAGAAGGTAACGCTTCTTTAATCGAAGAAACAATTGATATTAACATCGGAACGGAAGATGAACCAAGGATATTGAAGTTAGGATCCTCGTTAACTCCATTAGAAGTAGAAATACACACTCGGATCCTCAAGGAACATCAGAAGGCTTTTACATTTAATTATAAAGAAATGACAGGGGTTGCACCACACATTGTGGTGCACAACCTCGTCACTAAATCAGATGCAAAACCGATTAAACAAAAATCAAGACCAATGAAACCCAAGGTAGCTCTCATGGTAAAAGAGGAGGTAATAAAACTCCTCCAAGTAGGATTCATCAAACCAGTCGATTACTCTCAGTGGGTATCTAATATCGTTCCCGTTCTCAAAAAGAATGGAAAGATACGCATCTGCATAGACTTCCGAGACATTAACAAGGCATGTCCTAAAGACGACTTCCCATTACCATCCATAGATGTCATTGTTGATGCAACAGCTGGATTTGAGCTTTTGTCTCTCATGGATGGATTCTCGGGATACAATCAAATCAGAATATCTGAACAAGATCAAGCTAAAACCACATTTATAACTCCTTGGGGAACCTATTGCTATGTTGTTATGCCATTCGGTCTCAAGAACGCTGGCGCTACATACCAGCGGGCTATGACGTATATATTTCATGATCTTATTCATAAAATTGTGGAATCCTACGTAGATGACTTGTTGGCCAAGGCCAAGAAGCGTTGTGACCATCCGGAAGTGCTTCGCGTCATTCTTTCACGTCTGATAGAATACGGAGTCACGCTAAATCCAGAAAAATGTGTCTTTGGTGTGACAGGAGGGAAGCTCCTAGGTTACATTATATCATCACGCGGGATCGATGTTGACCCAACCAAAATTAAGGCTGTTCTCGAAATGGTTCCACCTTCGGATGAATCTGGAATCAGATCATTTCTCGAAAAACTTGGTGCAATCTGGAGATTCATCCCGGACTTAAGTTTCGCCATTCATCCAATCAACAATCTACTCAAGAAAGATTATAGCATTGATTGGACCGAAGACTGCAATGAAGCTTTCAACGCAGTTAAGCGTTTCTTGTTATCACCACCTACGCTAATGCCACCTAAGCCAGATCACCCGTTAATTTTATATTCGCGAGCCACCAATGTCTCGCTAGCCTGTATGCTGGCTCAAGAAGATGATGACAATAGAGAACGTGTGATCTATTTCATTAGCCAGACATTGCTCGACTATGAAACACGCTACACACAAGCAGAACGAGAATGCCTCACCATAGTCTTTGCAACCAAACGCTTAAGACATTACATGTTAAATCAAGAAACAAAGGTCATTGTAAAAACAGACCATTTACGAACTTTCCTCACGCAAGGGTCCTTGTCTAAAAAGGCTGGACGCTTTATAACCTTAATGGGTGAATTTGAATTAACATTCGTAAATCAGAAGTCGGTTAAAGGATAAATCATCACGGATTGGTTAGCTGATAATCCATTAGATGGAGGTGATCTAGTAGATCTGGACTTTCCAGATGAGTGCGTATACTACATCGAAACCCGACCTTCTATCTCTGAGTGTCCTTGGTACACTGATATCATTAATTATATCATGGACCATACATATCCAGAAGGTGCTACACCACAACAAAGAAGGTGGTTACGCATTATTGTAGCTAAATACGTCATCATAGAGCAAGTGCTCTATCGAAAAGCAATCGATGGAATGCTTCTAAGATGTGTCAACACAAAAGAATCCAAGAAGATTCTCCACGAATCTCACAGTGGAATGTGTGGAGGCCACTTCGGTGGCCATGCCACCGCTCGTAAAATACAGCGAATGGGCTATTTCTGGCCCACTCTAGAACACGACGCAGTAGAGTTTGTACGAAGGTGTCATAAGTGCCAAGAATTCTCCCACGAGATTCACATGCTGACACAAGCTCTAGAACCAATCGCTACTCCATGGCCCTTTTCTACGTGGGGCCTAGATTTAATAGGGAAATTCTCTCCCTCATCTACAGATGGCCATAATTTTATAATCACGGCCACTAAATATTTTACCAAGTGGGTAGAGGCTATGCCTCTTACTACTGTACCGGGTTCTGTAATCGCCAAGTTCATTTTGAACCAAATCATTTGCAGGTACGGTGTCCCGCAAGTCATTATCTCAGATAATGGGACTTCTTTTAAGAATGACGAAGTTCACGAATTATGCAATAAATTTAAAATAAGCCATCATACAGCCTCCTTGTATTACCCTCAAGCCAATGGACAGGCTGAGGCGACAAACAAAACATTAAAAGCCATTCTCCTTAAAACGGTGAAAGAAAACAAACGAGATTGGCATTTGAAGTTATATCCGGCCTTATGGGCCCACCGAACCTCAATAAGAACACCAACAGGAGTGACTCCTTTCTCGCTAGTATTCGGGGCAGAAGCAGTTCTCCCGCTTGAGGTTGAAATACCCAGTCTCCGCATTTCATTACAAGGGATTCTAGATGAAGACGCTTATAGAGAAGCACGTCTCTCCCAACTAGAAAGCCTAGATGAAGCTAGGTTAGATGCTGAACAGTGGCACAGAGTCTATGCTGACCGGATGTGCCGGCAGTATAACAAGAAGGTCTATGAACGCGACATATATGAAGGTGATCTAGTTCTAAGGCTAGACAACCGGATCGACAAAAAGACCGGCGAAGGAAGGAAGTTCCGGCCCAAATGGTTGGGCCCATACCGAGTCATGAAGGACTATGGAAATGGTGCATATCTCCTATGTACGCTGGAAGGTGAGGAATTTGGTGAAACAGTCAATTCCCTACACCTCAAACGATTCTACGCGTAAGCAACTAGCACTACTTGTATAATTATATCTACATTGCATCTTCATATAGATTAGGATCATTTTGTCCGCTTGTTTCGTACAAAAATTGTGATCAAGGAATTTGTTCTCAAAGCAATTCATTACAAACTCATGATGTTGTTGGCATAAACACTCTAATCATACTTCTCTATTTCCATGATATCATCAAACTATTTCGGAATCATTTCATCAAATAAAGCTAGATATGACAAGGTCTTAACGGTAACCATGCCAAGATCTGCAGGTTTATTCTCACTTTTGGTTTCTTCTTAGGATAGGTGTCTTGCCTATGGTCTGTTCTAGAAGCTTCATGGTGTCACATCTATCCCGTATGTATATCTCTTTGGAAATAAGAACACACTGACATTTTGCTCAAGTAAACAAGTCAAATATAGATCAAACAGAAAATTTTAAATTTACACATTTCCTTGCCCCACCAACCTTTGGTGATGAGCTTGCATCTCTTACTAGTGACGTAGGGTTGGGAAAGGATGGAAATGCCCTTACTCGCCTATGCCTTGCCTATGGTGATAAACCCACGCTTCTTACTAGTAGCATGGGGCAAGGTGTAGGGGGTCCTCTTGACAAACAAACGTAAAAGGTCATAAACAAACAATTCAAATCTTGAAGTCTTGAGTCAAAAACAAATGAATCAGATGTCCAAAATTCCAAGAGAATTAAAAATCCTAAAAACCCAGATTTTGTCTACCATGTGGCCATCTACGGATCTAAGTCTAGATAAACCGCAAAGCAAGTTGCATCCCAAAACTATGAAGTCACTCGAGTGGAGTAAGCTTGTAGCATCCTAATTTGGTTCCACAAAAGCTTTTTCTATCTTTCATCACTATCATTTTAACACATTTCATAACTTGTGCCCTTTCTAGCTCTCGGTGATGAGCCCTCGCATCTTACTAGTTGTGTGGGTTAGGAGAGGGGCAAGTCTATCTGCTCATCATACCAGCTTATCTTCACCACTTTGCCAAAACAAATATGAGGCATCCAAAATTTCTTACAGAAACTAAGATTCAAAATCACATTGTATCTACATTATCATATATCAGCATCATAAAATACAAAAAGAAAGTAAACACTTGCATCATTTGTTCTCCATTGCATACATTCTAAAAAGCATATAAGCATAACATCATAGTTCACATGAGGAAACTGGAAAGGAAACAAAGCCATAAATGCCAAAAGTCTGATCCAAAAAGAATATATATATATATATCAAAATTCTGTACAATGCCATCATGCGCTAAGCATGGTCAAAACGCTCAAAGAGCCCGGGATATACAAAAGAATATATCATACAAAATCTAGGAGAGCCAAGTGGCTTCTCAACCCCTATGAGACCCCTCTGAAGGTGCACGCCCACGCCTAGGACTCCGGCTACGCCGGCGCTCTGAGTGCACGGAGGGCTCAGGATCCCGAGGGGCAGCCGCAGTCTCGCCACGAGAATGACTCCTCATCAGGCGCTCGGCTGTCCTATACCCCGCTAGCTCCGTGCGGAGAGTCGATACCATCCTGGCCACATGCCAGACTGGGGAAAAGACGTCAGTGTGTCTACCAGCTGCTGAGGGCTCCCCAGCATCCACAGACAACTCTGCACGGGTCCTCTCCATGGGGATCATCAGGGTATCGGTGCATACCCTGCGAATCAGGTCTCGCCACTCATCGGCGGTCTCTGCAAACAAAGGAGAAAACAAATTAGAAATAAAACAAGAGATAAAATACAAGAGTAAACAAAAGGAGAGATAGCAACTAAGGAAATCCTAATTAAAAACAAACATTAAAAGGAAGGATGGTAACTTACTCGGATCACCCGACCTCCAGGATGGAGCTCTAGGGTCAGCAACTGCCACAGATGCCGCCGCTGACTGAGGTGCTTCCCCATGGCTGGAGCAACGTAGCATCCTACAACGGACTCGTCCTCCCCACCATGGCCCTGGGAGAGTGGCTCCTCTGAAACCAGAGTAACTCTCTCTGCACTCTGCTCGGCCCTCTCTGCCTGCATGATATCCTGAGTGTCATGCCACTCAGGATCACTGTCCTCCTCAGTCTCCTCCTCTGTCTCTCCCCCTGTAAACTCCTCAGACTCAGAGTCTATGTCGATGGGGTCATCGCTGCTATGGGCAGGACCCGCGGCAATCTGAAAGCAAGGGTGCCTGAGGTGCACCTGCTCTCCCTCGGGCATGTACTACCCTCCTGGCCGCAATAGGAATGCCAGGAGTAACAACTGTCCAACCCCGGCCTCTAGGACCCCCTCTGGCCTCTCGAACTGACCTGTATACTGGCACTACCAGGGGAAGCATGCCCATGTAGGGTAGGCCAAACTGCTGAGGAACTCGGCCAAAGGGGTGTATCTCCACTCGCCCCACTCTGTCAATAAGCTGCCCTGTGGTGGAACAGGAGATCAAAGTAAGAGCCTCCTCGCCCCATATACCTGCCATGGTCTGATATGGTGTGGCCTCCATGTCATCGGTGGTCAGAGAAGCAACTGGCTGATGAGGTGCTCTGAGCACCGACATATCTGTCCATCTGGCTGCCCTCACAGCTCCGGGATCTGTCACCTCTACACCTCTACCATAAGGAATGAAGTGCTCATAAACCCAACTCATGACCAGGGTCGGGTGGCTCAAAGACTGCCCCTGTAAACGGACTACCCTGTATAAGTCATGGTAGGTAGTCCCAAGTATGTCTGCTCCCCAGGCATAAATCCGGCCATGGCCCTCGATCTGTGCAATGATGGGGGACCAGCAGTATAGTAGTGTGTCTCCTCCCTTGTCCCCGATCAATCTCGAGGCAAGGATCCCCATAATAGCCTGGCGAAGCAAGGGGATGGGAAAACTAGGAATAGACTGAACTCTGACCCCCTTCTTCGAACCCGTGGAGATGACTGCATCTCCCATATAAGAAGCCCATTGTGCTATCTGGGCCCGTGAACCTGCTGTCTCAAGGGTGAGTCGTCTCCCAATGATCGGGACCCCCAGGATACGGTAAACATCCTCTAGTGTGATGGTCCACTCACCTCGGACCCCTGGTAATCGGAAGGTGTTCCGATCAGCATCCCAATAGGAGAATAAGTCACAAAGAATGTGACTGGATGGTGCAACATGTGGAACGCGTGAGATACGTAGTATCCCGGCCCTCTGAAGAGTGTCCTCCTCATCCTGTGAAAGTGCATCTAGTACTGCTGGGAGCCAGTCACACTCCCTCTCTCGGCTCCACCGAATGTACTCCTCTCTCACCTGCATACACCCAAAAACACACAAAATAAAGCAAGTTAGCATCCAAGTGATATTAGAAAAATCATGAAAACACATAGAAATGCTAAAAATGCAAAAACAATCTCAAACAGATGTTCTTTTGGCATTCTGTGCAAAACCGCCGCCCTGAGCAGGGAGGCGGTTTCGTAACCGCCGCCTTAAGGGCGGCGGTCTTGTAACCGCCACCCTGAACAGGGCGGCGGTCGTGTAACCGCCGCCCTGGGCAGGGCGGCGGTCGTGTCCCGAAAACCCACGCGGGTTTTATAACTTAAAAAGCCTAAAAAACACAAAAAAGGACCATTTTAACTAAAAACAAAGCCTACCCAGTAGGCGCCCCCCCTAGATGGACCTTTTGAACCTAACATTTTCAAAAATAACCCCCCCACGACAAAGATTTTAGCATTTTAAAATTTTGGAGGTAAAAACGATAAATTGAGGAAAACTAACCTATGATCTCGCGGGTCGATGATCTGCTCGCGGAGGCATGATCGCTATCTCGTCACGAATGTTTTGACTCTACTCTCGTAAGAAACCGTCACCGTGGGTCCCAGAGCTCAGAATCAATCAAATCAACACGCGCAAATGAATAGGAAAATGGGCCCACTTTCATATATATAGCAGCCTGACTTGTTTTGAATGTTTTTTTTTCGCAGGTTTGGAGCACCGACGGAGGTAAGTTCTTACCCCCGCACAAATGGTACGTCCTCATTTCCCATTATTTTAGCGTTTATTTTCCGATCTATCTTGTCTATCTGCACTTGAGTTCTCTTTTCATTTTGCAGGGAGCGGGAATTTTGGATGGCGTCATTTCGACACACGGACGTATCAGGTATAACTTCCAACTTCCCATTTCGGGACCGCCATACTCGGACCCACCGTTTTACGCCTCTTCATGGCTAAAACGCTTCTCCGAGGGGGCAATATGTACGTACCCAAAATTGTAGGGTACTGCACCATCGGAACAACGTAACACGTACCCCAATGATGATACAGGTCTCCTCGCAAGGTGTTCGGGATCCGGAAAAGCTCTCCAAGTGTGCGTTAACATCCCGCATGCCCCGCTTAGCCCCCGCGTGCTTTGTTTTTCTCTTTTCCCCTCTTTTCTTGGCCTTTTTCTCTTCAGTTACGAAACCGCCGCCCTGCCTGGGCGGCGGTCTCGTGACCGCCGCCCTAAGCAGGGCGGCGGTCCTGTAACCGCCGCCCTGCTCAGGGCGGCGGTCCTTTACGCATTTTCCAGAATGCTCTTTTAACACGACTCACGTAAATTTCAACGTTTACCAGCTTTTTTTCACCGCCATAAGCTTGCATTAATGATTCTGGTTCCCTGGAATAGTGTTTTGCCATTGTTTATAGTTTAAGAGATCAATTTGGTTTTTACCTTGGGTAAATGCAAATGCTATAAATAGTTGGCTTGTGCTCAAGCAAATGGCCCCTCAAATTTGCCTCTGAATTTCTCATTGCAATAGATTAGTCTTTCATTTTACTTAGAATTCTTAGTTTCTTTCATTGCATGCTTAGTTAGTGTTGTTTTGCTGTTAGGAAGCCACATATCCATCTTGTGCAAGTGCTGTTGATATTTCATCCAATCAATTGGAATAAGATAGTTTGTTTTCAATAGGAAGCCATTAAAGTTGCAGGTTTTTTTCTTCAAACAGGATAGTTTCAGGTTTTGGATGTTTTATGTTGCATGACTCGCAATAAATCCCGCTAGGAATTGCATAAGCCAAGCTCTGTACTCTTGCGCTATCTCTCTCCTACTCGCATTGTATTCAGTCTGTATCCTAAGCTGCCTTTGTCCCAATATCTACTTCTGTTGATGCTAGCATTACACGCTTTTCTGGATCCACGTGAACACGAAGGAACGAGGAGATCACACTGAGGGGACAAGATCACACACACCATCGGATTCGCCACTGTTCTGCAGAATCCAGGTTCTAGCTTTCAAAGTTCTAATTAGAATCATATCAAATAGAGTAGCCAATCACTTTATTTCAGTCAATTTTACTTTCGATATTGCCAGGGAAGCTGTGGGGATTGATAGTTTCTGAGAGACTATGATTCATTTCCTCACTTCTGAGGTAGGATCGAGAGTCTTTCAAATAGATTAGATCAGTTATTTCATTGTTTAGAATAGATTTACAACTGCACAGGCAAGTAGCTATACTCGGTTACTTTGTTTGTTTTAAAATTTGTTATTTAATTGTCAATTTCTAGATATATTAAAATAGTTGTTCTTTCAAATTCATTTTAAAATTCATCAGAAAATATCAAAAATATAGAAGTTATATGTTATAGACATACTTTCACATAGTTAATTTTATTTTGCTGCATTTTAGTTTACATTATTGCTTTTGTATGACAATCACGGGACCTAGAGAGCCCAGGGAATACGTATTCGAGCCAATCGTGCCCCAACCCAATCTCATCACAGCCATAACTGATATAGATCAGAATCTTAGGATCCAAGTCTTCCAAACAACGGTAAACTTACAACAAATCAGTTTCCAACTGCACGGGTTAAACATAGAAGACGACCAAGCACACACATTTTGGTCAAATCAACCAAACTACAGATTACCCTAGATTCATATCCACATGACTGTAGAAGGGTTTGAAAGAGAGCAGACCTTTGGTTGTGATCCTTTGGTCCCACAGCCAGACGCAGGAGACACTCTCACAGATATAGATACCAGCTTGAGAATTCAGGTTGCACAAACGCCTGTAAGATATTCTGAGAAGATCACACAATTATTAATTCTGAATATAGAAGCTGAAAAGGCATATGACTATTGGATACTAGGGATTAGGGATTGATTCCACACATGACCATAGCAGGACCACAACAAATACGAATCTACGGTTGTGACCCACAAATCCCACAGCCCAACGAGCCCATAGGTGAATCAGACATAGATGCTGGCCTACGTACACTAGTATTCAGATCTACTCCACTTCCACCTATCATCATCGAACAGTTATCCTTGTTAGACATAGCAGCTAACAAAGCTAAGGAGTTCTGGAATAGGCCAGAGAATCACCCATAGAGTCAATTATATTTACCATCCACCCTATGACCTTATCTAGAAATATACACGAAACTATCTCAGGTCATTTTCCACGTATTCCACAACCTATAGACCGAATCACGCCAGAGCTCGATATTGATTGGAGCCTTCGAGCAGTCATCCTTGCTGATCGATCTATCACACCAGTTCAGGTTAGGAGGGCCTTCTTTGCCTTAGATTCACAATTTCCACTAGTGCGCGTCAAAGACATCAGATAGCCTAATTAGCTTGTCTGCATCCCACACATATTTAACCCCTACCGGTTGGCTCGGTACGACCTCGGGAGGTCGGGTGCGAGGAAAAGTTACTTGTAGATTCCCATGCTCGCTTGTCACTTTTCCATTAAGAGAACTTCATGCCTATATGTCAAGCAGCCCAAAGTGATTTCTTGAGTTCCAAAAATTTGCAATTGGAATTACAGATGGCAAAAAACTTCTGAAGGATGTGGAGACTAGATGGATCTCTTTGTATGAACCTGCATGCAGAGTTCGTGAGGAGTATCCTTCGTTGGTTGGTTTCATGCACAAATATCATCATGAAGTTGATAGGGCGAGGGACTTGTTGTTCCGTTTAACTGATTTGGAGACATTGCTTACATTGGTTGGTATTATTCCAATGTTAAAGGAGATCAATACACTGATGAAGCATGCACAGGGTAGATTAATCTATATTGTGGATTTTATACGGATGAGAAAAATGGTATGTCAAAGTCTTGATATATTATACTATTCCCAAGATAGTTTTGATGCACCTATTTTTGAGAATTGGAAAGCTTTATTAGATCTTAAAAATCCTAGCACCTTTTTGAGATTTAATATCCATGATCACCTCTGCATCACTGTTAATGGGAGGGAAATACCACTGCACATTTTGTAAAAACGTCAAGATATTATAGGATCGAAACGAGAAGATGTTCCCATGACACGTAATCTCTTTGAGTCTGTTATAGTTGAAACAAGAATAAAGCTTAAAAAAATTCAGAAACCTTGTCATCAAAAATTAGGGAACGTTTCTGTAAAGATAAAATTCTGGAAGCCATGGGTGTGATGAATCCTAATTTTTGGAATACTGAAGGTGGCCATGCAGACTTTGTCAGAAAGCATTTCCATAAATCCATGGGTACAATAATGGAACAATTTACAAAGACTTCAGAGCTCAAGGGTATGGAAATCAAAGGTATACTGAATGCTGATTTATTAAAGTTTCAATCAACAAATTTTGCAACAACAATGAGGAACCAATATAAAATTTTAGACGAACCTTCTGAAAGTGGTGCTATTACAAGGCTGTGGTGAGGAATCTATCAAATTTCTATCTTACAAGAAGATATCAGTGAATATATTTGAGATTATATGAGTTATGCCAAACAATGATTTTGGGGTCTGTGGAGGACGAAAGGGTTTTCAGTGCATTAGCATTTATAAAATCAAAACTAAGAAACAGGTTGGATAAAAATTTAGAAAGTTGCATGAGGTGTTATGTTTCTCGATACTCCATCGAAACCTTTCCGTTCGACAGAGCAATTGCACATTGGAATTCCCTTTGCGAAAGAAGAGGTGTGAATAATACAGCTACAAGTACAAATATTCCCAACCTTGAGAGTGTAATTGGCTCATCATCACATTCTACAGAAGACAACATTGAGTTTGATGAAGCTATTGATAATGGATTGTTTCAACTTTAAATAGGTATCTTCTTTATCTTTATCTTAATATTATTGTTTGTCACTTCACATTTTTTTTTAGATCTTTTTATCATTAAAGATGTTACAGGTCTATATATTTAAATTTATTTAACTACAATCTTTTTATTGGTACTTCTCGGGAAGCTGGTACTGACAATGTCAGGCAATTCACCCATCTATCTACTAATCCATTTCTTGTGTTGGGTTTTCTTAAAACACAGATCTAGCACATTACCAGTGGCAGTGATGATTTCAACTTTAAAGAGGTATCTTCTTCAACTTAATCTTATTGTTTGTTACTTTTTTTTTAGCTCTTGTTATCATTAAATATGTTACAAGTCTATATATTTACATTTATTTAAATACAATATTTTTATTTTTTGAAAATGTGGGTTGACATCCATCTGAGGAAGCTATTACTTCTCGGGACTGACAATGTCAGGAAACTCACCCATCTATCTACTAATCCATTTCTTGTGTTGAATTTGTTTAAAACAAAGATCTAGCACATTACCAGTGATGATTTCAATTTTAAATAGGTATCTTCTTCACCTTAATCTTATTGTTTGTTACTTTACATTTTTTCAGCTCTTGTTATCATTAAAGATGTTACAGGTCTATATATTTACATTTATTCAAATACAATCTTTTATTTTTTTGGAAAACGTGGGTTGACATCCATCTGAGGAAGTTGGTACTTCTCAGGACTGACAATGTCAGGCAACTCACCCCTCTATCTACTAATCCATTTCTCGTGTTGAGTTTTTTTAAAACAAAGATCTAGCACATTACCATTGATGATTTCACAACAATCTAATACACAAGAGGTAGGTTAAACCCTATCATATTTGCAATTATGTTTATTTCTTACCAGTGATGATTCTTTCTTGATTTCTTACAATTATGTTTAATTTATTTATACTACACATAAAATTCAATAATCTACATAATACATTATACAATTTATAATATACGTCCACATAAAATTCATCATCATCCATATATATCATATCATCACCATATCATTATCATAATCCTGAGTCCTGACACTACAATTATTATTAAAACAATTATTTATCTAATTTAAATTTATTAAAACAATTCCATGTTTTTAAAACAATTCATAATCATATCATTACAAGTATATCCGTTCTAATTTCATCTATATCCATTCTAATCATTAATGTCATCTATATCCATTATAACACATTCCATTTATTTATCATCTATATCCATTCTAATGACATTATGATCATATCATTACAAGTATAGAGAAGAAGAATTATCTTAAAACAAGTTTAAATGTCTAGAGAAGAAGAGTTATTGTGGTTGAAGATAAATCTACGTCCACATTAAATTGATCATTGTTCATATATATCATATCATTATCATCACTCATCATATTTCATCATCATCTATCATCATTCCATATTTGTAAAATAATTATCCATTATCATCATTCATCATCTACGTCCACATACAATTCATGATAATCCAAGTAAACAAGAAACATACATATAATTCATGATAATCCCATCTAATGCAATCACCATTAAGAGTAAACCAAAAAGCATAAACTCCATCCATATCAAATCCATATGCAATCAAAATGAAAGATTATATAGTATTTCAAATTTTAAAAGGCTATCAAATCCATATAATTAAATTCAAGTACCATACCATACTCAATATTAAAAGTTTCCACACTCAATATTTAAAGTTTCCACAATAATAAAAGTTTCAAGTTTTCAACCCTCTTTTTCTTTATCCATTTCTACTCTTGTGCTCCTTTCCCCAATGGTTTCTTCCACTGTGGCTGTACCCCTTTCCCCAACAGCAGAAATAACCCCAGAACTTATAAGATCTTCCGTAGCACTGTCCAGATTTTTTAAAATTCTTTCTTCTTGATTTGTCGCATCTCCATGCGACAACAAATTTGGATCAGCTGCTGCCTTAGCTTTGAATAATATGTCAGGGTCGAAGCCGTGCTCTTTAATTATCTGCTTTAGTGTATTGTTTTATTTGTTAACAAAAACAATATTTTTCTTCAAATTCTTCGCTACAGATAAACTGTTCTTCGCTGTTTCCAAGTGAACTTGCAATACCTTTGCTTGACTCTTCAAATTTTCATATTTCAACTGCACAAAAAGAATAATGTCAATTCAAAATATTACTAAAAAATGAAAATTTCAAATTAACAAGAATGATTGTTTGAAAGTGTTAGTACTTACAACCGCTCTATCTCTTTCGGCATTTGTAATTGCTACCAAATCCTTGTCCTTAGACCATTTGTTAAAATATGCCTGGGCCTCGGCACTAATATTTTCCAATTTGTTTAATGACTTATCCAAAATGTCATCTTTATAGTTGTTGTTATACGTGATAGTCCCACTTCTTACTTGGGTAAGTAAGGAATCCATCTTCGCAGGTTGATTCTGGACTGCAGCGTATAAACTATCCCTTTGCCAATAATTTTCATAATGACTAATAATCTCATTGATAAGAACTTTAGCCCTTCTCTCCCATTCTATAAGCTGATTGATAAGAGGTAGAATAAACTCACTGACATGGGATTGACAATCATAACCAATTAAGTTCTCCAAAGGAAAAGGTAGCAACTGTTCACTATCTGAATCTGATGAAGATGATCTTGCTGGAGAAGTATGGGGGCTTTCAGCAAGATCAACTGCTACTTGTTTCTGCCTTTGGGTGGCTTGATCCTGTTTGTGATAAAATTAATCAAGATTCAGATAAATAAATTTAAATTGAAATGTAATTCAAAATTGTAAAGCATATTTAAATTGAAGTATACCTGTTGGCCTTGAATCATCTCACGGGTATTGAAAAAACCAGTTGGGTCATTGCTATCAATGCCCAAATAATCTTCATCTAAATTTATATTGTTCAAAACTGATATGCCCGTTGCACTGGGCAAGCCACCAAGTGAGAGAGTTGGAATTCGAAAGGAGGAGGCAATGTTTAGTGTCCCACTGGGGGCCAGAGCAATTGGCATGCATTTACCAATGTTCTTTTTCACTATTCCTCTGGTTGGCATTTTAAAAATTATTGGTTGAGTGGGTGTCAGTGCTGCTGGTTTGATCAAGGACTGCAATGTGCTGAAAAGTACAAGAAAAAACATGAAAAATAGGAAAACAATTCAAAAAGGCAAAAACTACGAAATTAAACGTACTATCAAAAAGTTGTACCTTGTTGTCGAGGGGTAGTTTTTCATGGTGTTAAGGGTGGCCATGTAGGAGTTATATTCAATGTTTGTTCAAAAGATACAAATGCATGTGACTGTATGGAGTGAGTTGGGGAAGAAGGTTGAGTTTCTGAAACACGTGTATGGTCTAAAGTCCCTGCAATGTCATCAACATTAAATTTTATGTCGATTCATTTGGTTAAAATTTAAATTGAAAAATAAAACTACAAATTTGGAATTTGTAAATAATATATGAGAAGGTATTACTTCTCTGGAATTTAACGAGTTCAAACTGTTGAGGGTTTGGAGAGGAGTGAGCTTCCATTTCAGATTGGGAATCTCTCGAAGCCTCAGCGTGTTGTTGGCCTCTTCCTCTTGATAACGCCTTTTTTCGGGGAAGGGATTCAAAGCAAAACATGTTAATAACTGTGCAGTGCAATGTCAAAAATTGAAATACAAACTAAATAGTTTATACCTGTTGTTCTTCAAATGGAATTGACAACTTCATCAACTCCTCGTCAGTGCAAGTAGGAATTTTTTTATCTTTTAAATTTAAAAGTGCCTCGTAATAAAGGCCAAGGAGATAGTTTGTGGAATAAATGACAGGTTTTTCTGAAATTTTTGAATTTGTTATGTCAGTTCTTTTTTTTTTGATAGATAGGTGCACCAATCGAATTTTTGTTTTGAGATAGTTGCAACTATGTATGCAATGGCCCAATTTGGTATATCTATTTGGCAACCCTGCAAAACTATTCTGGATTGAAAAAATGAAATAATTGCAGCAAGAAAGTGGTGTGCAATTGATTACGTATCCACACCATGCCTGGATTTATTGACATGGGCTGCAAATGCCAAACAATGAGAAATACTATAAATTTATAACACCAAATTTTATCAGAATAAAAAATAGAATTATAATAATGAATTAAAACGAATTATACTTACAATCAACATGGAAACCGAACATTGATTCGAGAAATTTCTTGTCTTCTTCCAGGAGTGTTGCCTTCGTTGTAACAATTGGTAAATTTTTGAACGGAAGGCCCGTAAACCGATGGATGTCATTTGCTTCGATACTGAATTGGAACATTTGGCCATCATTCAGAGTCACATAAAAAAGGCCGTCCTCTGAATTGTAGGACGAAAGAAGGTAATTCAAAATATCTTGATCTGTTTCAGAATGGAGCATATTAACGAGCCCTGTAAAGTCACATGCATCCATCAAATCTTTATATTCGGAAGACATCTTTAAAACAGTATGGATGTGAGGGCACAAGGGATTCCTGTAGATGAACTTGGCCATGTGGATTGTATAGGATTCTCTTCTTGATTTTTTTTTGAGCTTGCAGTTGGGAAGCATGTGAAGTCGACATTGTAGTTGTGCTGGTGTCTTTGACAATGAGGGAAAGTTGTAAAAAATTGAGAGCCTGAAAGTGTAAATGAGAAAATGACCAGCGGGAGGGTATTTATAGGCCAAATCCTACACAAGTGGCCTATGTTGACGTGCGTGTCAATGGCCTCTGTTGACATGCGTCAATGGCCTCTATTGACGTGTATCAATGGATTCTATTAACGCATGTCAACAACAACCATTGACGTGCATCAATAGTAGACCATTGACGCGCATCAATAGAAGCCATTGACGCACGTCAACAGAAGCCATTGACGCACGTCAACAGAAGCCATTGACGCGTGTCAATAGAAGCCATTGACGCACACCAACAAAAATGTGTCAACGCATGACAATGCTTTCTATTAACGTGCGTCAATGGCTTCTGTTGACGCACTTCAATGGTTTTTGTTGACGCGCGTCAAAAGGTCCTATTAACGCACGTCGATAGAAGCCATTGACACGCGTCAATAGAAGCTTTTGACGTGTGTCAAGAATAATTGTTGACGTCGTATTGTTACGCGTCAATGGTAAAACCATGACTAGAACTCTGATTTCTCCAGCTCAGAAAAACAGGTCAAAAATTCATCTTTAGAATACTGTCAAATTCACCTTTCGCTGAAACTAGTTCCAGGGATATTCACCAGGTATTTTCCAGCTACATTTTTATAGAGCTGTCTTAAAATGAACCCTGCCCTCGTGATCCCAATCTAAATAAAAATATACTCTTCCTTCCACATCTACATCTAGATTCAAAACCCCCAATAAGCTTCACAAGAGCAAGACCCCTCTTAGTATATTCAGCAACTATTTTCTCAAACCTTATTCTAAGTCCATAAGACTTCAACCTCTATCAGATGAGTGTATAAAAATATCATTCAATGTCTCCTCCATGATCCAAGATTTAAACCTTCCACCCATCAAACCTTTGAAACATGGGTTGAAGGACATGTGTTTGACCTAGCTGATAAAGTAAATGTTTGTGCTCGCCCTACCATCAGAGTTTTTGGCCATGCCACCCTAACAATATATAAGTCCTCTACGCCCTTATCGACCGTAATTTAGAAGAGATGAACTATTATCAGGTTTCCTCAGAAGATCACGCTCTTCCATCCCTCAACTTATTACACATATGAATTTGATTCCTCCAATAAGATCCACAACTTCTAAAATCGGCCTTCATCACTATCCCACTTCCGAATTCTCTGCACTTCAAAGGATGGCTAATCCTCAATAACGTAATGTTGTCTGTATCACCACCCAGTATTGGTTCCCTCATAAATTGGCCCCACCATTTATCCTCCATCTAAATCAAATTTCGTCATTGTTACTTCTCCCAGTAAGGCATCTAGCCCCAACTTCATCTAATAAGGCTAAGGAATGTCTATTGTTTGACACTCCTAATTATGGACCCCCATGTTAACCAACCATCATAAAAATATTACATCAAAAATATTAAGATGTAACTTTTTTATGCTCATCCAAAATATTCTGGCATCACATGTAGGCTTTTACTGAAACTTTTCTAGGGGAATCCCTAAATTGATGAAACTTTAAAGGTTTACAGAGGATCTTATAAAAAAAACGACGCTTGTCTTTTAGAGGATACTTGGAAATCCATGGACATTTCTAGAAGATGATTCATTTCTTCCTCATCAGTTAAAATAAGGTTCAAAGAGACCTTCAAGAATTATGATTGAAAATGGCCAAGGTAGTAGAAGACATATGAAGATCCCAAAAATACTTAAACTTCCAAGAAGACAATTATCTACCCAAGAAGAAAATATGAAGAAATTTCAAGAAGTTGTTTTAAGGAAGTCATGAAGTTTCAATCCTTCCCATTCGTAAATGAAAAGGCCATTTAAAATCGTCGATTCAAGGTCAAGGAGTGTCACAATCATTCTCTAAAACACGAGCATGTTTTCAATCATGTTTATGGCTTCCTTGGAGTTCACTTGGATTTTTGCACAATGAATTAGCATCCGAGTTTTAACTTACCATTTTAGTAGCATCAAAACATGAGCACGTTTAGAGTTGGAAGATTCAACCCTCAATGTGCATTGCATTGAAAATAACGCTTATCCCCATTGTATTCATTTAAAACACACCGACCATTGCGTGAGCAATTATGGTTCCAATAATATTCCAAAGAGTAGAATTGAGTCTCAAGTTTAGTGGCAACCCATCTTTGTGCATTACCCATCTCTATTAAAGGGGATAGGAAATTTGTATGGACCTCTCAACACATCCACCCTCATTAATAAATCCTAATGCCAATATGGTCTCATTATGGACTCCCATTTACATTAGCCCCACATATTTCTCAAATAAGTTGGCCAAGATACAACTTCCCTCAAGAAATGATGATTATTATCAGCTAATTTCGAGAAGTTTTCGTTGCAAGTGGAATTTTAAAGGTATGAATTCATGGCAATTACCTTGAAACAACCATGCGCAGTGTACCATGTATTCAAAAAAATAAACAAGAAATCCTTATAATTTTTCTAATGATGAAATCCAATGAGAAACTAATAAAAATATTTCTTTTATTTATTGAATCAAGTTGCACACTGATAAATATGGTTTACGCTTGTAAAAAAAAGTGGATATGAACTGTGAAGGAAATGATATTGTGAGCCTTCCTTATTAAAGAAAAAGTGTCAGGATATTAAAATTTCAAAAATGAAGGTGAAAAAATTAAAATTTTGAATTTAAGAGTACCTCATGAAGCTTCTAAAATTGTGAGGAAGCCTAAGGGGATAAACAACTTCAGAAATTTTGAGCTCTTTTGGAAACTTGAGACAAAATATAATGGATGATAAACAAGGATAACCAAATTTAAAAAGATTTTCTATGTAATACATTAACATAAGAATTATGAGTAATCGCTATAAGGCATTAAAAACAAGCCTTGAATGAACCTATTAAGACAAGTTTCAGTGCCCGCAGTTAGGTGAGAATGCATAGTGCAATAATACCAAGTAAACATTTGTTTAAGACCTCCAAGCCTATAAAATGTGATATTATTGCAAGTAAATATACCTACAATATAATGATGAAACGTACCATCAGTCTCTTTATAAATATCCTTTAAAAACCAAATAAATGCCATAAATGAAGTTATTGAATAATTATAAACCTAATACATAATCTTTCTTTACAATATTTTGCATCGCATTTATATATGGAAGTTTTTACTAACGACAGGTAAGCTCCATTCAAACGATTTCTCCATTCCAACTCAAGGAGAAAATTGAAGAGGTGGTAGGTACTCAATGCCGCTTTCCTATTCAATATAGGTAATATGAATAACTCAAAGTAACCTGAATTTCCTGACCTTTTGATGATCCCTATCATGATACTAACATCATCACTGCACCAACTATGCTAAACATGTTAAGGAAAATGATAGCACAATGTTGTATACAGTAATCAAAATTTATCAAGTAAATTGCTACAATTTATCCTTTCTGCTTTGTAATCCATACATAGATTGAATATTACACAATGTTTATACGAATAGTATATGTGGTCTTGAAGATAACCTCTAAAAACTCTTAATCTAGGGATGAGCTTTTTAGATAATATACTTCAATTTAAAACCTAAGTATGATTTTCATTAAGCATTAATCAGGGATCAAAACCTGATAAATGACCTATGAGATGCTCTATATCTACATGTGATGGTATTATGGCTACTGGTTCATAATCGATACTTATAGATTTATAAAGAAAGAACAAAGACCTTCTTCCCAAATCATTAAATTTTATATCTCAAGGACATTACTTCTAGTTAAGTCATGTATTTAGGTTTGTAAAATGCTAGAGAATACCCACTAATGTGCTTTATATGACCTATATCTTCCATGATCTTACAAATAAAATATAAGACGATTAAAATAAAATCGACCTCTTAGGTAGATTCCAGAGAATCGAATGACCATATTTCAATCCTTGAAATAATCTTTGATGGTCACCTATTTCCTTTCTTCAGGTACTAGTAATAACCATCCAAGTGAGAAAGGTTCAGCTATTTATCCTAACTAGGGAATTTCATGGAATCCTTAGCTTCATCATTTCTATTAGGGGTATTAAATTGAGGCATACCAGTGATAACGCCATCCTAGTTATTCCCTCTTATTCTAATTTAAGAAGCTTCATAGTATTCAAGGTATGTATACTATTACAATTAGTTTTTCAATTCATATATGTAACTCTCTGATCATTTATACAAGAAAATTCATCAGTCTCCTTCACAAAGACACCCATTGCTAAATGGGATTTCATATTCTAGAGGTCCTTCGATTATCTCAATAATTATTTTCTTATCCAACTTGTAAATCACACCTCCACGTGAGGGGGATTTTCTACCTCTACACACTACCTATGAAAATTCTCTAGGTTTTATGTTAGCATTCACTTTGATGGGAAAGGCAGGGAACATAGATTTTTCTAATATCAGCCATTACATGTTTTCGACTTTATGAAATTATTTACATTAGTTGAAAATTAATGTTGTGCCCCCTTATTTTCTCTAATGCCATCATGGTCTTTTTGATAAAAATTAATATCATATTGACCATTTTATTATCTTCTTAACAACCATGACCTTCTAAACCTTATCATAGTGATGTTACATCATTGTGGTCTCGATGACTTATGACCGAGTTTATTGCATTTTCTCTTTCAACAAACAATCAATGTGCTGGTATCTTAGTCAACTTTGTTGAAATATCTGTCCCAATATTTTAGATACTAAATCATGCACTTGGGTACATTTCTAGGTCCTAATCACATACATTGCATTCATATGATTCCTAAGGGAGAAAAGTACTAATTGACCACTATCTTTGGCCTTTTTGTTTTCTTTATATTTTCCTTCTCATCCTTACACATCCCACTACCCAGTCTGAACTTTTGATACTTTACCTTTTCTGGCTCTGGACACCAACCACCAGCCAGGATGCCAACACCTAGGTGCCATCATCCCCTCTGGGAACCCCTAGACCTCTTTGTATCTTACTCGCTCCTTTTGGGTCCTTTCTAGCTATTGGGCATCTTTATTACTTGGTGGTTGGCCTTTTAGTGGTTAATTACAAAATTCAAACAAGGGAATCATATAAATACAATGCTATGTGATCAAATTAAAGGACCAAGCTCTAAGCATCTACTACCATCACCTAAGGTTGCATCCAAAGGCATCTAAAGAGCATCAAAGCATCCATCTAGCTTCACACAAGGGACAAGGGACTGGTTATTCTGCATACACACATAGGAGGGGAAGTTCATTTTTCCATGCACACATCTATTTACATCTTCTACATCTAGCTATCACTTGTTATCATGTGAGTTATGCACAAGAGCTACCTAGGGCACGATTCTACACACACACACACAGAACTACATGGAGTCTGAAATGTAGTGCAACACCCAAATCGTAAGTTCACTCAGTCGGGTGACCGCCAAGGTCAGTCTGACTCCCCATTTGCATTATTTATTTTTTAGGATTTGATGCATTTTGGGGTTTTGCAGGTCATTTCTTCATTGCAGGTTACATGTGACATCTGTGAACTTGATGCAGACATACTAGTGACATGTAGTGAAGGACAATGAACATCTAGTGACCCTATTAAAATCAATTTTTGAGCTTCTGTGCAGAGCTTTAGCACCTACCCCAGTACTAGAGGTGCCCTAGTCTAACCTTCTTCTGACACTTCTATATTTTTCTGGGTTTGGTTGTGACACTCTAAGTTCCAGTTCTAACAATTTTCCAACCTCGCACACTTTTGGGAATATTGTGAATCAGCTAAGTCTTCTTTCCTCCTTATTTCACTTAGGGTTTGAATTTACTTTTCTTATTACTTGTGTCACACATTATACTTATTGTCTATCTATTGGTGTGACTCTAAAATATCCTGCTAGGGTTTAACATCATAATATTATTTTTGTTAAATCATTTGGTGAACCTATCTCATTTGAAACACTCTTGGATCCTCATTTTTCTTCTTTCATGGCTTCTAAGTCTCTCAAGTTGCATTCAATTTCTTGCAAAGGAATGCACCTAGCTTGTAAATATGATTTTTCTCAAATCCCTAAACATTATGTATCTTCCTAGTGATACATGTCACCTACTCAATTTAATGTTATCTTCGATCATCTTTTTGATGACTCTCTTGGTCCTAATTCCAATCAATCTATTTGAAAATCCATTCAAGATTTACATTCTTTATTTCAAGAAATTTTAGGTTATGGAATCCATGATCACATCTCTTAAATCTTAAATCCAACATCTTAAGGATGCTTCTTAGGATCATGTTATTTCTTCTTCTCATCCTCATTGATGCTTCTATGTCTTCGACATGTGTTCATATCAGTGAGCCTCAAATCTTGCCATTATCGACACCTCTCAAGTTTGATCATCAATACTAATCAACATGATATTATTACTAACTACTTCAATTATCAATTAATAAGCTCTTACCATCTACTCATTGTTATCCTTCTTATTGGCTTGTAAAATATCAAGGTCATCCATATTGCAATTATCATCGAATCAATGGACATAATAAAAATTATTTTTATGCTTTACAACAAAAAATCAAGCATCTTGAGTGTCAAGGTTACTTCTTATCTCATTTCATTGCTACATGTTCTGTTCCCATGGCATCATTCTCCACTTGTTACATTCTCAATGATCTAATTCTTCTATGTCTAATGAGCATCATGTCATCAATTCTAATGTTTCTTTACATTTTCATCAATCATTCTTTTAAACACCACCTATGCCATCCACTCAAACTAAGAAACTACCTCTCAAAATTAGTCTCACTTCGCCTCCTCTCAAGTCATCTATCAACGCTATCAAATCAGCCTAAACAACCTCTTATAAAAATAATTTCACACACCTCCACACTACAATAATCTTTTAGGGCAGACATAAGTTTGCTCAACTACCTTGTTTTGATCCTCATCAATAATCCATTTCCACTTGCACTTTGCCATGGTAACTATTTGTAATGCTTCTATTATCTTTGATCCTCATGACCCATTGATACTCTCAACAATGGCATTACTCCATTACCTCCATTCATGTGATGAATATCACTATTGGGCATTTCTTTTGCCTACCATTGTGTTTGTTCTCTTCATACTATTTATTGTTACATAGATAACACTCTCCATCTTGCACAATGGCATATGGTACCTCTCGCATCACTGCATATATCTCCTCTCATCATAGTACACTTGGGGGGCATCACGCTTACTCTTCCCCCCTCCTAGCATCATTAGTGTGTCTTACATTTCTACTCCTTCATTTCATACTTCGGATCTCTTATTGCACATGTATCTTTCACACATCTTGATGCATTTGTATCATCATCACCCTATGATGCACTCTTGTGCTATGGTTCACACTTGACTATTGAGGGCATACTACATACATGAACCTCACACACTACACACTTTCACATCTTTCACATTTAGATATTATTATTCTAACATTCCAGGCTATCTTATTTCTATAATCTACTATTACACTTCATCGATCAAATATTTCTACACATATACATCTCGTTCACATTTCTACCCAATGACACACTCTAGTTCCACGTTTCATACTTGACTACTGAGGATATAAATATGAATTGAACCTCATCCCATCCACATCATTCAACATTCTACACTTTACACTTCACGGTCAACATTTCTAGCATCTTCTTCACATCATTCTATATTTCATGACAATCTTTCTAGTGTCTTATCTCATTCACATTCTATGTGTTGAAAATCAACATCATTTTAGTTTCTCATTCTATGATTTTTTTGTATTTCTAGCATCTTCTTCTCACACATTATACTACACCCATTCTACAATCTACGCTCTACACTCCATTGATCAATCTTTCTAGCAGACACATCATGTTCAAACCATTTCACGATGACACACTCTTGTTTTATGGTTCATTCTTGACTGCTGAGGGGTCATTTATAAATGAACCTCATCTCACTCATACATACACACTCGGGGGGCACATGGATCCTATCACACTCACACTACATACCATTCCATCACACTTCATACACAACATACTACATATCTTGGTTGCACATTGTTCTTACTTGCTTATACTCACATGTTACACTTTGCTTACTATGTTAGATAGATACATTGTATGTCATTATCTTTCTATATACACATTTGTGTTCACTTTCCTTCTAGTTGTGATCACAAAATTTCACATATGATTACACGCAGCATGAATGTTTGGCATTGTACCTCTTACCAGTCCCGCAACAGGATCCTAGGGGCATCCACTTTTGTACACATCATAGGTGTTATTGTTTCATTATTTACTATTTCCTACTTCTACTAGCACACTACTATATCGGATCATACACACTTTGACATACTTTATATCTTTCTAACATGCTAATGGGTGCTTCATGTGTAACATTTTCTTTGCATGAACTATTTTCCACCATGGTTGTCTGATGACTTTGCTTGTTATTGCTTGTCATTATTTGACATTGTATGTCATTGTTTGTGGGATTTTCCCTATGTCTTGTATGTTCATTGCTTGTATGATTTTGGTCCTTTCGGCCCTAATTGTCTTGCGACATTGTGAACGATGTCCCATGTTTGCAACCCGCTTTTTGTGGTTTACATTGTCTTCATGCTTGCTAGCTTACACACTATTTTATATATGCATGCTTATCTTGTTTGCACTAACACTTGTTTCCTAGCCATTTTTGTGTGCCTTGGTTTCTACCAAGAACATTCCCCTCTACATACTTATATCAGTTCAACATTGTTCCTCTTTTGGGCCGCATACCTCCTAGTGATGTCACATGCACCCCAAACGAGGGGGGCATCTATTGGGTGAATCAGTCACCCCATACAATACACACAAACAATTTATAGTACACAATACAAACACATTTTAGCATAGGTTTCGAGACAAAACAATATTCAAACTACATAAAAGTAGGCTCAGATTATAACTTGGGAACCCCCTTACTTGGTTCAGCACAAACACTAGCACCCAGATGCAGACATGGGCACATCTAGGTGCTTCTGTCCCTTCCTGGGCACCTATGACCAAGGGGCAGATACACTGTTTTTCTCCAATCAACACGGTTGTCAACGGTTTACAGAGGAGTTGGCACAGTACAGGCACAGTCCTCCAACAATCAGGATACACTTTTTCTTCTTCTATTCGCAAATGGATCGAACTTGAGCAAGACAAGGATCACACCATCTGCAGTGGTGTATAAATTTTGGGAAGCAGTCAAAGGATGGAGAATGACACTAGACCTTTCTCCCTACACTACTTCTGTCATGGCATGAGATCGCCCAAAAAACTTACACTTGGCATGAGATTGGCCAAAAAACTCACTCTTCATCAACATTTCAGTACACTTTTCTATCCTTTTTACTCGTCCCGGATCAGGTGCACATGTTATTTTTTATACTTTTTAGA
This sequence comes from Taxus chinensis, assembly GCA_019776745.2. Taxonomy (NCBI): domain Eukaryota; kingdom Viridiplantae; phylum Streptophyta; class Pinopsida; order Cupressales; family Taxaceae; genus Taxus; species Taxus chinensis. The sequence continues at coordinate 154,323 of JAHRHJ020002341.1, read as the reverse complement.
ATTTTTACACACTTTTACATTAATTTTTACATGAATTTCACATACTTGGATCAAATATTTTCTATACACACATATTTGACTACTTATTTGCCCTTATTTTGTAGGCTTATCCTTAATACATAGCAAGAAGAAACCTTACACTGAATTTAAGCATGAAAACAACAATAGGTACAAACACAACATCACATACGCTTCACCCCTAGAGTCACTTCCACTTCCCCCTTCCTCTAGTTTCCACACTTCATGTTATTCACTCCACTCTTTTTCTTGTCTCCTCGGCATGCTTTCACCATCAATCTACATGGTTATCAGGTATGCATCTCTTATCTACTTTATGTTATCGATATTTCACTCAACAACATAAAGTGGGGGAAAATGTAGACACTAAATCACACACTTGGGTACATTTCTAGGTCCTAATCACATACATTGCATTCATATGATTCCTAAGGGAGAAAAGTACTAATTGACCACTGTCTTTGGCCTTTTTGTTTGCTTTCTGTTTTCTTCTTGGCCTTGCACACCCCACTGCCCAGTCTAACTTTTGATACTTCAACTTTTTTGGCTCTGGACACCAGCAGGATGCCAGCAGGTGCCCTCATCCCCTCTGGGTGCCCTAGACCTCTTTGTATCTTACTTGATCCTTTTGGGCCCTTTCTAGTTGTTGGGAATTTTAATTATTTGATAGTCATCCTTTTAGTGGTTAATTATGAAATTCAAACAAGGGAATCATATAAATATAATGTTATGTGATCAAATTAAAAGACCAAGCTCTAAGAATCTACTACCATCACCTAAGGTTGCATCCAAAGGCACCTAAAGATAATCAAAGCATCCATCTAGTTTCACTCAAGGGATAAGGGACTAATTATTTTTCATACACACATAGAAGGGGAAGTTCATTCTTCCATGCACACATCTATTTACATCTTCTACATCTAGCTATCACTCGCTTTCACATGCGTTTAGCACAAGAGGTACCTAGGGCATGATTATACACACACACAACAAACTACATGGAGTCTGAAATGTAGTGCAGTGCTCAGATCATAAGTTCACTCAGTTGGGTGACTACCGGGGTCAGTCTGACTCCCCATTTGCATTATTTATTTTTTAGGATTTGATGTGTTTTGGGGGTTTACAGGTAATTTATTCATTGCAAGTTATAAGTGACATCTGTGAACTTGGTGAGACATACTAGGAGATAATAAGAGGACATAGCAAACATCTTGCGACCCTGAAAAATCAAGTTTCTACAGATGTTCTGCATAGTCAAACACAGAAAAGGTCCCTGGTGCACCTATGTGCCCCTAACCCAGTCTCTAGGCACCCTGTCCAAGAATTCTCACACATTCTGCATTTTCTATCTTCATTGTAACATTTTGTGCTCCTAATTCAAGCAAGTTTTCTTATAATCTAGCAATCTTTAGGAATTATTACAAATCAACTAAGTCACTTTATCCATTAGGGTCTTGCATTATTTAAATTTCTTTGGTCATTTATGAACTTTAATGCTTATTTCACTTACTGTTAATGTGAAAATAGATAAATTTTATAAGATCATTATTTTTTACATTTTTGTTATCACTCTGATTAACCAGCTAAGAATCTAAAGCTATAATTTTACAAATGGCTATCTACAATGGTTAAATCAGTCAGAATGATATATATATCAACAAATTTCGACAAATCAGGGTGCTACCATTAGGACTACCTCCTAGGATGCCCTAATTTAGTTACAATTTAAATAAAGTTATAAGGATGGAGTATTGAATCCCTAAATTGTTGAAACACATATAATATCTAGGACATATTCATAATATAATGGATGCTTTGACAATCATCTCCCAATATTGCACTATCTTACAATGAAAAAGAAAACAATCACTCATAGAAATGATTTAACATTGTCTTTGACATTTGTTTTGGATGAAGCATGCGACCAATATATGACCTATAAATCCCTTGAGTCATCCCTCTAATAGTTTAATGATAGAATTATTTAGTGAATTATTCCATTAGATTATTGAAAATAAGTTTCTAAAGTTGTAAATGAAGATCATTATCTCATAGTCATCTCCCACATGTGTAGTGCCCACATTTTACACACCCAAATACAACAGTAAAATACCAGGATAATTTTTTTTTGACCTACAATGCACGCTACACACAACACAACAAGGGCTCCAAGTACAGAAACTCGACTTGCATATGACAATCACATAAGTCATCGACTCACATAGACTCAAGAAAACAACATAGGCATGACGATGCCACACTTCTCGCAATGAACAAATACTAGCAATGACCCAATCACAAGAAAATGACTTCAGGAACGGCGAACCCACAACACATCATTACTTTAAATGTATTTTAGTTACGATTAGCATCCCAAGAACATTATTATGTAAGCATAATTTTCTCCCTTTTTCCACCTACATGTTCTGAAAATTCTTTTCACATTTCACTTATTGTTCAACCATTTAATTTTGCTCTTTACCCTTATGCCAATCTTCATAACTTACATAAGTATTTTCCATATTTCAAATTTCATACAAAATTCTAACTCTCTCATTCTTATGTTAAGATTATGCTTCCCAAAATGCTTATTCAATGTTTAGAATTTAACCTTGCTACACAAGTGAACCTAACGTGATGTCAAGATGAAATCTTGGGATTAAGGAAGACATAGATTCAAATAGCTTTTTCCCAAGAACATCCTTCGATCAAGGAATAGTTATTTCGCTACCATTATTATTATAGTTCAATAACTTGTTGAATTCCAAATTTGATTTATATATATATATATATCTATTTGTTTTCTCGAAGTTTGATCACACCAAAGCAATTCATATTCTTTGTAACACATGAAAATGTGTAATTAAGTTATAAGCACTCCAAGAGTGACCTTAATCCTAATCTCCAATCTCATTTTCATCTTACATGATTTGCTCTTACATCGCACTATGCTCTCATTCTTAGCATCGTCTCAAAACAAAAGAGTTACGAAAGCACTTGTCTAACATCTTAAGGAAGTACATTGCTAGGAGCATTATAAACTACACATGAACACAAGTGATCTATGTTCACGAAGATCCCATATCCTTGCATTGCATGATTCCGCATAAGAAATATTCTTTATTCCTTAATGCCATAAAATGACATAACAAGGGATTAAGGGACAAGATTACAATTTCTAAGGTTCTCTAGAATCAACATCTTTCAACTCAATTTCACATGCAAGGAGTTAAATTATAGTTTTCTACCCACAAGTTAACATACAAAATCCACTAGGTTTAGTTTAATTCCAATATGCACCTAATGATCTACGCCTCAACTATATATGATTTTAAGGCAAGCGGACATATTTATACTAAACCACCTTCAAGAAGATACCAAGATGTTATTTTGATAGAAACCAAGGTAGCACCGCTTTAGTCATTCCTTCGAACAAGGACTCATAAGGTGACTTCCAAGGCGGTCTTCACCACTCAACCTGGTGTCAGACCTGAAGAGAGGGCATTCTTCTCGCGATTACCAAAACTAGAAGGAAACCGCATACCCTGGATAAAGTTGGACCATGTCATTCCTAAAATATGGGTTCACGACAATGTCGCTAGACATAATGACTATGACGGTAAACTCCAACTAGGGTTTTATTTACCTAACCTAGAAGGTCTCATCGAGTGCAAATCTTAAGTTCGTTCTACGGTCTTAAATTTCTTATAAGGTAAAAGGGATCACACATGCAGGCAGTTATGCACAAATATTCAATTAAGGTTGAGTACTCCCATTAAAACTCTTTATTATGTTTGCAAGGTAAGAAGATAACCCAGTGATTAATTTAATCATTTATTGAATACTGAGAAATTACTACAATATATTAACTTCAATTTCAATTTACTATATATAAATCAAACCCTTTTTTTTTTGCATACACAACTAAGAATCAAATTGAACCGGTGATTAGATGCACATTTCCTAAGTTATCCCTAAAACTAGCATATCATGCATATTAACAAATTTCAATTATAACTTTTCTGGTAACAAGAGACTACATTAGACAGTTATTCATTTTACAATGACCTATAAAAATTACAATAATAATAATTAAATTACACATCACCTTTTTTCGTCGTCATTCTTCCATCCTGCAAAACCCACGTGAGCATGATATCAGCGATAAATCGCTGGCATGGCATCCACCCTAATCAATCATAATTATCATTTTTCAGTTTCCCATTTACATAAGATAAAAATTACAATTTGCAATCGAAACAAAAAGGTCTAGAAACATGTATTCATTGCATTTCATTTCACTTCATTTTGTAACCCAGGAGAGAGAAAGAGAATGGAAGAGAGAGAAAACATCGTTTTGTCAAAAGTTCTAATACACACAACAAGTTTCATTATAGTGTTTTAAACAGTTATTTACGTGTGTTTAAACATTTTCAGGGTGATTTGGAAACCCTACGAGGTCCCGCAGCTTTCTATTCTTACATTTTCTCACTAGCTACAAAACGTTCAAAACGGGCTCGGAGGCTAAGAAACTGCTTCCAAAGGTTATCTTCCAATGAGCATGCACACCACGATTAACTTTCTACATGTCTCCAGATATACCAAGAATTCATAGCAACTGACGGAATTGAAAAAGAGCGAACGGTTTGCGTTTGGCGGCTAGTTTTCTGGGGCCACTGGTCGTAGTTCACCCAGTTGTAAAATGACAAAAGTTAGCTCGAGGGCCCAGAAAACCGCATCCATAACTGACGTTCGATGGAGAAGCATGCAACGAGACATCTCCTACTAGTTCCCTTATAAAAGGAGAATTCATCAGAGTCGACGGGACTGAGAACTAGAGAACCATTTTCAAACTGCGACAAGTTTTTTGGAGCGACAAGACGAAATTGGTCCAGTTTGACCTCGTCAAACTGCGACCGGAGGCCTACAAAATGGCTTCGCCAAATTATCCCAAAAAGTGCTCTTTCCTATACTGAATGTTCCATGCATTTGTCTAGTATAAACGCTAGAGGTTTGCGAAGACGGAACGTGATTTCTCTTTCCGGGTTTCAAATGGTGGTCCAAAATGAAAGCCAACTTTCTAGTTTTAACAACTCTCTACTGTTGTAAACCGGTGTAACAGGGCTCCTATAAGAGCGTCAAAAGGATGTCATATGATCATTTCGGGTCAAACCAAAAATCAAGGTGACTCCTCGTATACCAAGGTACACGAATGAAACTTCACATCTCGTTTCCAGAGTTGCGAAGGGTACTTGGTGAGTCTCCGAAAATTGCAAAATTTAACTATTTAAAACAAGAGAAGGTCAACTTTATCGATGGGGAGTCAAATTCGTCTGGTCGATAAAACAATATTGGAGCGATCAAGAAGGGTGAGAGTTTTCTAAATCATCTCAAGGTGAGGGTGATAGTTCATGGTTTAAAGTAGACGAGTTATAAAGACTTTGAGAGTTGCGACACGACACTTTATTGTTTTGCAATGAGTTGAAGGGACATTTAACTGTATTAAAAATCTAATAATTTAAAATTCTATTTAGTTGCAAAAGAGAACTAAAACATGAGAATTATGAGAGGTAAGGGAAGAAGAACCATGCCTGGGAACGATGAGCGAAACGGGGATAAGGTGCTCCAAGTGGTTTACACTCGCGATCCGTTGAGACCACCATTGATGTCACATGATGCCAGATAATCACATGCAAACCAAACCATTCGTTGTGCCCCCATGTCTCGTCCCGATCCCTGAGACGACATTTTCTATGTCGAACAGATCACACGCCTTTTCAACAAGTCCATTTTGCACATATCCCAATTTAAAACGCTTATTTTGGCGCAGCTGAGAGGGTGTTAAAAAAAATTGTTAAGTGTTGCTTTACCACTGCCAAATCCATTTCCTTCAAAGTTTCAAAGGCCTTTACAACAAGCTCATCTACGAATACCCTGAAACCATTGCATTCCATGAGACTGAAATATCTGAGGCATTTTGTCGAGCAGATCACATGCCTTGAATACACTTCCACATTTTTCATACATCTCAGCTGTGACATTGCAAGAACAAAATCTTGCAAACAAACCAGATTCTATTGCTCAAACCCTGCTCCAAAGCTTCCACGTTTTTATTTCACTAGAACTAAGCAAACACATCCTTCCAGCCACCACAGGCTTTTCCCAAACACCAAGCAAGCACATCCACACAACTGCCACAGGTTGCTGCAAGCACCAAGCAAACACCTTCACACAGCCACCACCAGTTTATTGTCATGCTGATGAAAAATTTTAGAGCTTCCTTAAGATAGCTGGGCCCAGCCACGAATGGCCATTCACACACACAAGAAAATATATTATTATTATTATTATTTTATCTTGCCCTGATAACATCAAAGGCGCCCATGTCCTGTTCCAAGGCTTCCCATTTTGGGCACATGCGTGAAGGATGCTGACTGTGTTGTGGAGTTTGGCTTTAAACCTGCCAACAATATTTGCTTGAAAGTTTCCAAGGCCTTTTCAACAAACTCATTTTTTTGCACAGCCTGCAATCATAGCACTCTATGAGACCGCATTTCTTTGAGGCATTAAATCAACTAGTTCCCACGCCTTTTTGACAACTCCATTTTGGCACAGGCTGGAACTACAATGGCGGATGTAAACTGATTGGGCGGGAGACCTGTTTGTTGCATGGTGAAATGTTGTGCCTGCCATGAGGAAACCCACGCCTTTTGCAAACTACTGTCCCCAAATTCCATGAGGAGCTGTCTCGTTCTTTCATTGGGTCAACACAGAAAACAGCGCCCCCAAGTATTGCGACTACCACATCTGACAGAAATTCCTCTGTCCTTTCTACTTTGAAAAATGCCCATGCAAGTGTTTAGCATGGCTTAGAAGGAAACAAGCACATTCAAAGTCATTATCATCTCCATAAAGCTCCATTCAACACGCAACCACCATTTAATTTAACATTTTTTTAATTATTTTCCAAGGAATCCAATGCTTGAATGGATAAGGCAGTCCGCAAACCTACGCACTCACTTGCCAGTAATAAACAATAATTAATTTGGGATCCAAAGAAATAAAGAATAAAACAAGTGTGCCCGGTAGAGAATAATGGTTAAGGTTCGGTGGTAGGGTGAACAAAATTCATTATTAAATTTAAAAGTCCCCAGGATGATCGGTGCCACTCAAAGATTTGTCTCCTTCCTCCCAACCAGCCCCACACAATACCATTTGATAAATTTATTTTGGGACATGATTTTGGGTTGGCTAATCAATATGACCTATGATATTCTCAGATCTTTGACCACCTTTTATAATCAAGCAAAGTCTCCTTTGACCTATCTAACAATAGTAGGAGGTCCTTCCTTCAACGCACTACCCTTTATGTCATCCTTGGTGGGCATCTTTTATAAATGTGGGTTTGATGGTATTCTCTTACATTGTCTTAAATCTTTTGAATCTGCCCAGGCTATCTAGGAGGTCCACGATGACATCTGTGGTGGAAACTTTAGTGGATTTGCTGTTATTAAGCGTATCCTTTTCCTAGGATATTATTATCCTACTCTCAATCAAGACTGCTGTGGATATGTCAAGAAATGTGTTAAATGTTAGCAACATTCCAATCTTATCCACATTCTTAGCCAGGCCTTATAGCCGGCTCCAGATCTTTGACCTTTCTCGCATATGGGGACTTGACCTCATTGGTCTCATCAATCCATGTTCTTCCCAACGTTATCATTCCATCATCACCACTACTAAATACTTCACTAAATAGGTGGAATCCATTCCACTCATGTCACGTCTACTAAAGCTTACCCGATCATCAATTTCATCTATCAACATATCATCTGCCGCTTCGATGTCCCTCATAACCTCATCATGGACAAAAAAAATTCCTTCAAAAATTAATACCTCAAGAAGATTTGTGACTCTTTCAACATCAAGATTTAGATTTTCCTCTCCTTACTATTCGAGGCTAATGGTCAGGACGAAGCCTTCAATAAGACCCTTCGTATCATTCTTAGTAAAACTGTCGATAAGTTGGGTTGTAATTGACATCTTCACATCCCTTTCACTCTTTAGGCTTATCAGATTAGCATTATCATTCCCTATTGGTGCCACTCCCTTCTCTCTTGTATATGGATCCAAACCCATTCTTCCTCTTGAAGTTAAAATCTCTTGATTTTCTGTCTCTCTTAAATACTCTCGAATAAGACTTATCATCAAGAGCATCTATAACAACTCGAGTTGTTAGATGAACATCGTTTAATCACCCTTTAACACCATCAATTCTATCAATATTGAATTATATGTTCTTACAACAAACATCTTAAGCCGTGTGCCTTTAACATTGGTGACCTTGCCCTTAAAGAAAATTAGAATGTCACTACTCTAGAATGGAGCCAACCTGAAAAGTTTTATCCCAATTAGATTGGACCATACATTATCACACATAAGTATGGATTTGGGGCCTATTGTTTAGCCTCCCTTGATGGTAAACTAGAACCGGAACCTCTCAATGCACATTGCACATGTACAACCTTTCTACTGTTAACATGTTACCAATGTGACCTTAGTCACCTTACCTATCCTCTTTCCATAGCTACCCTCTTCCATATTTCATTGTAATGATTTATAATTATGTGTTCTATCGTTACTATCCTATCTATGACCTTAAATATGGGCATTGAGGCTCTGCTCATAGCATATTTCTTATGGACAAGTTCTTTCTTCCTGGTGAGAACTCCACGATCATTACTTCCATACTCCTTCTTATCTACCTCCTACAACCATGCAAGGGTCCACAAGTATAGCTTGTACTTATTTATTATCCCCTCCCCAAGTGGTCTACTTGGATAGCCCTAGATCTATCTTAAAGTTAAAATCATGGATGCAATCATATCAAAAGTTATCTTATCCAAAAAATAGAGTTCTCCCTTGAAGGATAATTGTTCATATAAAAATCAATATCATAAAATCATAGACTAATCCATTGAAGGAAAATTATCATGCATATTTCATCCTGCCATCAAAAGTCAAAGATCAAAAGAAAAGAAAATAAAAATCCTAAATTGTAGACCACTTTCTCGAAGGATTGCGATTATCTTATATTATAGAAGTAAAAGGTTCCATGAATTGATCAACCTTTGAAATTCTCAAAAGAAAAAGTAAAATATTAGAACCATAGCATCCCCAGGAAAGCTTCCCCCATTGATTAGCTTTCCCATCTCCTGCAAACTTCCCACATTGACCAGTTTGCACCATTTATTATCTCAGAGCTTGGGCATAAAAATAGGAATACCACCTAAGGAGAGCCTATTTCCCCCTACAAGATACATCTTAATCCCCTTGTTGTGTCGAAAGTATGTGTCTTAGGACACACTTTTCCATCTATTCTTTCATAGATTCTTAAATGTGACTAATTATCTTTGGTCCTATGTTAACACATGTCTTTGGTCACAAGTGCATTGCTTTGCATTGATTACCTTTTCAGGCATTTTACCTCCAATCCAATTTGGGTCAACTTCCTTCCACATTCTCTTTGCTATGAGAAAGGCCCCTACCCATTAATCGTAAGCATTCGAGTCATGTCTAATCTAGGTCTACATTCTGATTGCCTCACCTATATCTCAGTTATCTCATTCATCTAATACTACTATCCATGTTGATCTTCTATCACATCATGTCTAAACCTAATTTAAATCCCTGCAATCTATCATTAATTATCTCTAACATTAATTTATCCATCAAATCTAATCTAGACATGTCATCCTTTATAGATTCACTATCTACATCAAAATTCATAAATCAATATTTAAACCTATTATATCCATAATATCAACATCTATCATAACATAATTATAAGCCATCACATCATCATCTAAATCATTAAAACACACATATAAACATGAATAAATAACCATCATATATAGATTTATCAAACCATCATATCAAAATCATTAATTAAAATGTTTTATACATCCATGATAAGCCTTTACTAGAATCTATCTCAAAAAATTATACATTATCATCAAAAAACTATACATAATTCCTATCACGTTCACTCAGTGAATGGTACATTAGACAATCTAAATATTCCTAGCACCAGTTTCTTATAGCTCTTTGTGCCCTCCTCTATGCCTCCATATCACATCAGTTATGCCACACTTGCAGTACTCCCTGACGCCATTGTCTACACTGGTCTCCTCCCAGCTATGTACATCAAGGTACCTCAGGTAATCTTGTGGTCACAATAAGCTCGTAATAGCGCACCTCCACTCCCAGAGCCCAGTACTGATCCATTGTCACTGTATTCGGTGATGCCATCTACCCAGCTCCATGTATGGCTCCTTGCACCTCATCTACCACTCTACAAACCCCTCTCCTACTCCCACATCATTGTAATCATCACATGGCTACCCTTGCTCTCCTCTAGACTGGGTACGATCTACCACCACCGAAGTAGGTAGATCCCTCTCAGTCTCCTCTTAGTCATATATGCACTCATGGGTGTCCATGTCTGCCACTCTGAGACCAATCTGAGACTGTCTACATAACTCACAGTGGAAATTAAACGACCATATATCATACTCCCTAAGCCTCCTCGATCTTATATCCATATAACCCTCCTCATACCATACAACTCTACATCTGAACTAAGCCATGAGGGGAAGTCTTGATCCGACCTCCATCTCACATCATCCACATCTAGTCTACCTAATTTCTCCCTTAACAAGTCTTCATCCTGTGCATCCCTATCCCCATGAGCCTCATCCATTCTCCATCTCAGAAATCCTACTACCAGCTCGATGTGGTCTCTTATGACCCACCAAAGCCATGATGGACTAATCACTGATATATGCTTATACGTTTAATAATGTAAGAGGAATCTCACTTATAACCCTAATCTCTTCTCTGTCACATACATCAAGCAGCTCGTGATAACCCTGTGCCAAAAATACAGCCCCCGAATGAAAATATTTTCTTGTACTCTACCACATATACCAATACACCTACTAGTTTCCATGGGAATTTATCTCCCCCTAAATTTGGTAGAGCATAACATGAGATAGTCATCATAATCAAGCATATCAATCTACTCCTCAATGTACGTGCCTCATATCAAGCCTCTATATGGAAGGCCCGTGAACTAAAATCAATCCCATTGAGCCTCATCCCCAAACAATCACCTCAGTGTCTTCATCCTCTTATCCTATTGTGATATGCTCTATAGGCTCCCCATGTATCGGTAGCCTCAATATAAGGTACACATCCTCTAAAGTGACTGTTCATCTCCCTAGTCCTAAACCAAAATGTGCTCATCTGCACATCCCATCTCTCAATCAATGCAATCAAAAATCCCACATCTCTCGGTATCCTCTACCATAATGTTTGAACCCGCCCAACCCCACTATGCGGCTTAGTGATCCCACTCAGTGTCAATCACATCTTCCCTGATCCAATCATATAAAATAGGGACTCTATCTTTGAGGTACAATGTATCTCTAGCCTGTAAAAATCCAATCAAACAATCACCCATTAGTAATCAATCAATCAAAATCCTCATTTTTTATCCACTTCCAATCTACTTTATCCCAGTTGACATTGACCCAGTAGGGTCAACGCCCTTATTTTCCCCTTGGTTGACACAACCCTAGTTGGGTCAATGCAATCTTCCTACCCTAGTCAATGGTGAATGTGCTAGTCACCACCCGACCACCCCTTGGGCGCCCATCAAAATCCAGAAAAATGTAAAATTTAAACAAAAATAAATAAAACTTTAAAAAAAGCTAGGATTTTGGTACTTACCATCCTCTGAGTCCTCTGGTGCTTCCTCGATGCTCCACCAGCCTCCATCGCTCTCAAATCTAATATCTATCTCTCTCTTAAAGCTCTCAATTGTTGCAAATCATACCATCCAAATGAGCCTTTTGGTCCGAACTCGACGCTTATTTATTTAGCCACCCCCAGTCATCACTGTCAACCCCATTCCCGGTCATCGTCAACGTTCCCTAGTTGTTGCTCCCATTTGACTTGGTCATCATCGATCCAATCTGTCGTTTCCATCGACCCTACCCTCCTTAACAGGCTATTTTAACTCATTTCATCCAATCTTCCCATCAAATGATCTCCTCATCCACCTTTTTTATACAATCTTGCATTCCTTGCTTAGCTCATCTAGTAATCCACTCTGTGGCCACCATCGTATCCTAAGCCCACCATTGGGCCATTGTATCTCATCTTCATCCCACTAGGACACATATTTTCCTATTTCCCCATGTCTAGAGGACAACCCATATGTTTTTCCCCGCACTTTATTGCCTGGCCATTGTTTGACCATCCTTGCATTTATTTACACATAATTTGATGTATGCTTCCGACCTGTTAGTCCTATGGCTTTCACATCCATTTAAGTGGTTTCCCATTAGATTCCCTCCATCTTGTAGTGACTTTTTCTGACTCATAGGGTCCTTAGGACATTCACGTCACCTCTACCGTAGGATGTGTCTTTGTCCCTACTGATGTGTTTCCAAACTCACTGCCATACCTTTTACCTTTTGTTTAACATTTTATCCTACCAATGGCCACCCCCTTCGCTCGGGGCATCTTTCTTTTTTTCCCACCCTTCCTCATGTATAAAATCCCTTCTCCATCCATCTCTTTCAAACTCATGAATTGATTCCCCTCCATGTCGTCGATAACCAGTTTGAGTGGGAACTCCTCAACCATCATCATTCTTCCCTTCATAATTTTTGTCTCACAGTTTGATTTAGCGCAAACCACTTAACAAAAAGGGACAAATGTAGACACTCATTTTTCAGCACCTCCTCGTGCCTTCACCTTACATTTTCCCTTCTTCATCATTACCTAGCACGTTCATACTTCCCTTCCCTATTTTAATTATTCACTTTCCATCCTAAAATTCCCATTTACTCCATAATCCCCCCTTTCCCCATTTTAAATTCAATTATTCCATTGTAATTCTCTATTCCCCTCTCCCCCTAAACCTATTTAATTAATCCCTTAATCCCCATCACTCTACCCCAATTCTATCCTTCATTTACTAGCCCCATTGGATCCCCACTACCTCTCATCATTACGCCTCATTTAATCTTCCCTAAGATTTTCCCATTACCTTCATTTAGCTACCTCATCATTTTGTCCCCTTTTACTCTCCTCCCATGCCTCATTAAAATAACTCAAAATGGTCAAATGCCGACCTTAGACCTATTTTTGGCCTCATTTACATCGGGATCCACATATTCCTTACAACCCCCTCCCTATGTCTACTGTAGTCACCAATGAATGACCCGGGTTGCTATCGACCATACTATAACCACATGCAACCCTCCTTTCCCAAGGCCGAAACTTGGACATTTTTGATATTTTTCATGATTGCTACTTCCCACGTCATCCTTTGAAGATTCTATCATCACTTGGATAATCTTGCTATCCCCTTGTATATCATCTTTGGAGCTTGGATTAGTGTGAAGATTATTTGGAAGATTTTGTTCGTGCATGCTTGTTCTTCTGTTTTATAGCTTTACAAGTCTTCTTGGAGCTCTGTCCAAGCCTTTCAACCATTTCTAATCATTTGTAGATCCATCTTTTCATCCTTATCAATTTATCAAGTTCCCATATCATGCTCAGGTTTCCGATCAACCGATCACCCGACATTTCTTGATCAACGTCGACCCATCTCATATCCTCATCAAATCAACCATCTTTTAGCATGTTTCTCATCCCATCAGCATCATGAAATCATATTTGCATCCTAGCATCAACATTTGGATCTTGTTTTCAGTAGATTTTAGATCATCTCTACTGTCGGTCACCATCGACCAACCAGTCATAGGGTCATTGTTGATTCACACATATTTGATTTGTTTATAATACATTTTCATTATCAAGTCACCATTTCAATATATATTAGCTATATCATGATCTATGTTTGTGTTTATCTACATCCTTCCATTTTCTATCCATTATCAATATCTTTTTACTATGAAGGGGTTGACATCCATCCTAAGAAGTTATAGTCACTTATCAGAATTGACTTTGTCATGAAACTCACCATCTTTATTACTAATCCTTTTTCATGTTTTAGTTCTCTTTTTTGTGCAGGTTATCAAAGCCCACAATGAGAGAGGAGATCTTATTTTATGCCCATATCATCCTCATCGTCATCCACATCAAGAGGTCACTTAAACCCTCCCATATCTTGAGGTTTTTTAATTTCTCATAAATCATTTTCACTAATCTGAAATAGGAAGCACGGAAATCTTATCAAACACCTCCTAAAGAAATTTAATATTTAAATCATGATATCTAATAACATACTTAAAGTTTCAAGTAGTACCTTAAATGGTCATAATAAGTGTGTTTTCATCACGGTCTTTGATTTTCAATGGTTCCTTAAAAAATTCTTTATGAAGATTTCACTACGGGTATTGAGATTGGTGTAAGGAATTTAGATGTAGATATTGTAGAGGAATTGAGAGTGGAATGCTTTATTGCTCTAAATAAGACATGTCCACCCAAATGTAAAATTTCTAAGGAATAACAACTCACCTCCAAAATCCTAAAGATTAACAAGGATTATATCATTCTAAAATATGATAAGGGTAATACTACGATGCTTTTGGATAAATTCAACTATGATGCCAAAATACTTGAACACTTAAACACAAGTGGGGGTTATAAAAATATTGAATAACACCTTGAATTAAGTGGTTAATGAGATCATTAAATATATTAAGAACCTATCCATCAATGATAAAGACATGTTTTGGATTTTACCTTAAGCCCATATTACCCCTAGGATTTATGGCGTGCCAAAAATACAAAAAGATGGTATCCCTCTTAGACCTATCATAAACAAAAATAATTATCCCAAATATCATCTTACAAAATAATTAGTGGATAAAATAAAACATTTAGTTAGTAATTCACCTTTATCAAAAATTCTGAACAATTTGTTTGTAAAGTCAATAACAAGATGGTTAATGAACATGATATTTTAGTTATCTTTGATATGGTTTCTTAGTTTACAAAGATTCATGTTGATGAAACTATGAGTATCATCTGCAACAATACTGACCTAAACACAACGTATTTGGTGAAATTATGATTAAGGTCAACATTCTTCCCCTTCGGAGGAGACATATATGAACAAAATAAAGGTGTAGCTATGAGTTCTCCATTATATCTTGTTTTTTCCAATCTATTCATGGATTTTTTTGAGAATAAGGATCTTAATTCATACCCACTTAAAATTTATTAGTGGAACAAGTTTATTGATGATACTTATACTAAGTGGTCCCATGGAAATGAAGAAATTTATGAATTCCTTGCACATTTGAATGGGAGATCATAGAAAATACACCTTACCAGACAACTTATATTTCCTTGATGTCCTTACTTTGAACATACATGATGGAACTTCATCTAATAAACTTTATAGAAAGAAAACCCACACCAATCTTTATCTCTAAGATGTTTGGAAAATAGGACGATTAGAACATTGGATCCCAATCACCTAAAACATGAAAGAGAGAGTTTCATTAGGGTGTTTATAGAAATGTTTTATAAGAGATGGTATATTGAAAGAGTGTTCCATAAAGAAATTATGAGAAGACTAATAGAAAATATTAACATCCCCTATATGAAAGAAATATCATAAATATTGACAAGGATAATTGGGAGGGTAAACATACAAACAAATTTTAAGCCTCACAACACCCTTCACACATCCTTGGATTTTTCTACAGATCCATTACATCCTAAATCTCAAAAATGTTTTTAATCATTATCCTTTTTCATGCGGCATAATTCCCATTTGGAAGTCTCTTCCCTTGCCAAACACATCCATTTCACAAAACACCATATTTTCATTGATAAGGCCAAACTTATCATGAAGGAGGAATATTATTGGAAAATAAATGTGAGGGAAACCATTGAAATTAAAAAGATACCAACAAATATAAGTATATATAGATGACTTGGTATTGGAAATTCATAGCATCCTATTTTGAATAAATTAAGAAGTCACGAATTTATAAAATCAAGAAAAGGTTCACATATTTGTCCAAAGGTATCCGAGTTGTCTCCCTTTAATTATTTGAATTATTATTTAAGGGACGGATTTTTCTATAATTCCTCAAGAAATCCAATCTTATTCTCCCTGAAGATGAGTACACTTAGAGTAATTAAAACATTGGATTGTATTTCTTCCTAAATGATGTTTCTAGAAACTAATCCTTATTTTTAGCATAATGGAAATCTACATAATATCATATGTACTTTTTATATTTGAGTTTATAATAAATTTTTTGAGCCCCTTGAATTTTTTTCTAAAGCCTATACTAGAAAAGGAATTTTTTTATTTCT
Source organism: Taxus chinensis (assembly GCA_019776745.2). Lineage (NCBI taxonomy): Eukaryota > Viridiplantae > Streptophyta > Pinopsida > Cupressales > Taxaceae > Taxus > Taxus chinensis. The sequence continues at coordinate 137,931 of JAHRHJ020002341.1, read as the reverse complement.
TCTCAAATATATTCTCTTATTTTTTCTTGGAGGGTTAAAAGAACAATCTCTTATTCCATGGTTAGAAATTAAAGGTCACTAGTTTCAGTATCCTCCAAAAATAATTCCTACATTACATCCTTACCTTCCATGAAATGTGTAATTTTAAATGATATTATTGTAAACTCTCATAATTTTTCTTGGTAAATTTGGTGTGTGATTATACCATCCAAATATTTTTCTCAATTGTTTTCTTGTTTAAACAAAGACTAAAACCATCTTGGATCCCAAATCCAAATAAATCCATTCATTCCATCTCAAAATTATTATTCTCCATGATTTATGGAGTGAAACTGATTTCTTCCATAGAAAAAGAAATTTCCTAACATCTTCATTTTATTTCCATAAAAGTTCATTTGACTAGTCTTAGTATTCTCATGAGACTAAAAAATTATTGAAGATATAAAGATAATATAAACTATAAGTAGTTGTAATAATTTAATATAAATCTTACATGTCAACATCAATTAATTTACCTTCCACAACAAGGTGAGGTACACACACACACACACACACACACACACACACACACACACACATTTTAAGTTAAATATGTATTTTTCTAATTCAAGGGTGATTATTCAATATGGAGGAAGGAAAATGCAAGGCACACAATGAAAATATGACCAAAAATAAAATAAAAATATGATAAAGAACATAAAAAATATTAGATATGGAATCAGGAATTTGACCATGGCTTATGGAAAAGTTGCGGAAGATTAGGTTTACATCCTTATAAATATGTATCATTATGGATTAATAAAGTAGGAAAAATATAACATGCTCAAGATACATCTATTTAGTTTTTAAAGGAAAAACCATAATTTATTGTTTCATCATTTTTTGGAATAAGGTTATTATAAAAGAAAACTGGAATCTAATTACGCCGAAGGCGTTACTCCTATGGGAAAGGGCTTTGTGGACATTCATGGGACTGTGCCAAATTTGATGGCATAAATGATGGTTTTGATATTTTTAATAATTTTTCTTTTACTATTTGTAACAATTTTATTTTTTGTTTTTCTAACAATTTTGTTTTTATTTTTGAATTTTATTTTATAGCAAAATTCATGGGACTGTGTCAAATTTTATGACCTAAATGATAGTTTTGCTATTTTTAACAATTTTGCTTTTGCTATTTTTAATAATTTTGTTTTTTGCTTTTCTAACAATTTTGCTTTTATTTTTAAATTTTATTTTATAGCTTTTGCATGCATTAACCTTTGCTTTCGCTATTTTTAACAATTTTGCTTTTTAATTTTCTAACAATTTTACTTTTCTAATTTTGCATGCTGCTTTGACTTTACTTTTAATGTGAAGGTTTTGACGTTTTAATTTTTTACAAGATATTTTTAGTTTTTTCATTTTTAACAATTGCATGGTGAATGTTGCGTATATATATAGTTTGTAGGAACATTGTTCTTCTTTTTCCATGTAGTGTGTATTGTTTGTGTGTTATATCAATGATTTACTTTTGACTTGCAATATGTGTTGTTTGTGTGTTATATCAATGGTTTACTTTTGACTTGCAGTGTATGGGTTGTTTGTGTGTTATATCAATGGTTTACTTTTGACCTGCAGTATGGGTTGTTTTATGTATGTCAATGCAATAGAGTAATTTGAGAAATTTGATATGGTTGTTGATCTTTAAGATTGAGTTTGTCTTGCATGAACATTGAAATGTTGAGGAGGCAGCTGTGTGAGAAGCAAAATGGGTAAATACTAAAGAGGATAATTACCTACTCAAGTAAGCAAACTGTGATAGATATACACATGCACACATACATACATATCACTTAGTTATATCTTGTGCATAACTTTTGTAGTCCTATATAATGAATTTTCCCATGTAGAAAACATTGAGTAACTGATCTTGATTCTCAGCGCTTCTATACCTCTCTTGTATATATCTCTATCTATCTCTGTGTGTGTTTTTCTATAATATTCTTATCAGAGAATATTTTGTTAGGCCATATGTATTCTATTCTGTCTTAATCAAAGTAATTTTTTAGGCAATGTTTATGCAGCCGATATGTCAAATTAACAGAAATCAAGAAGATGTAAAGCCCTGGAAGCTTGATTAATGAGATTTGGGCTTGTGGGTGTGAAAATATTGTAAAATTACCTTTGTATTAATTCATACCTTTGAAAATTGGTGCTCAACTATTCATTGATTTCTTTATAATCTCATCAAAAATAGGGTTGTTTTTGATGTAACTAATTGAATAAATATAGATATATTTAGTTTTATTAACTTCTTTTTTCACTTTTTTGTAGGGTATTTGTGATTCTCTTTCTCCCGCGGTAAAGAAGAGAGTTTCGTCTCTAAACGAACTTCAGGTGGGTTTCAATATTGATTGAATTATTTATTCATTTGTTTTGTTTATTGCATGTTATGGATTAAAAAATTATTGTTGAGTGCTTTCATGTTATTTGATTTTGATTGTTACATTTTTATTTTTAGTTGACTACAATCCTTTCTCTGAAGTGACATGTGGCGGCATGTACCTTCGTCAATGACATGATTCGTTATGTGCTGAGGGGTTTGTTCCTCAATGAGGCCATTTCAAAGTGTCCCAAGTTAAATGTTATACTGATCAACGACAAGGATTTTTAAGTTGCCCATCATACCTAAGAACATCTTCTAGGACTAACATATTTATTTTCCCTCTCGAGTTTACTATGATGCAGACTAGAAACACAATTCCCCTCCGTACAACAAGATTGACATTAACTACGCCTCGCTTGTAGAGGGAGGAAGAGTTTAAATGTCTTCAATGTGTTGTTAATGTTTTGCATTGCAGGCAACTGAAACCACCTAAAACAATGATAGCCAAAATGATCAGAGATCACCTCCACCTTATGGCAACATCCCCAATTTTCTCTCCAAAATCCGAACGATTGGAGATCATTCACGAGGCTTTTTCTTGATTTATGATTCTAACGAAGATGCACTAAAATATTAATCACCCTAAAAATTAAGGATAATGGGAATACCAATCGAGGCATTTGCAACTAGACAAAAATACAAGAAATGTGCAAAGAAAATTGTACAAGCAAAAAGCAAGAAATTTGATTTTAAAAAATAGCTTGTAGTGGTTAGTTTGTAAGTGTTTGTCTATAAGTGTTTTTGAAACAAACTGTAACTCGTCCCAAATAATACCATGTATGTATTGTGGTAGTATATATCAGAAAGAGAATCAAACTTTTCAAACACATGTACAGTTTTTGTAATCCAACAACTATGCATTGTAAGTTTCATCTCCTGCTCGATTACCAATATATATAAAATTGCTATATTAATTATAATTTCTGTATGTACCATAACCATTTCAGATTTGTTTATATATAATTGCATATTCTGTCTCATTTTAGTTTCATGGAGAGATGATATAATGTTAAAGCGCCTACTTTGACAACAACACTTTACATTCACTACATTATTGAGAGTGAGTAATAGCAAACTTACATGTCTCACTTGCATTTGTGTTCAATTATTACACAACTAACTATTATCAAACATCCCTTATAATTTATTTTACAACATTTGTTCTGGATTTAATAGAGAATCGATATTGTCAATCACACCCCTTATCAATAACAACTACAAATTTAATAACTGTCTTTCTAAATCGAATAACAAATACCATTTAGCATTCACATTTCATTGTACACATGTGATTTCTAGTTTTTAAACTTATTAGGAGTAGTGGGTATAAAAAAAGAATGGGGAGAAATGAGGACTTTTATTGGGTAGAGACAAGGATTTTCATAAAGGGTTACTTTCAAATCACTTTTTATAATTCATAAAAAAGAGATAAAATATTCCCATTGGCCACTAGTTCTTCATAAATTTTGGTATCTACCTTAAGAAATGACCTCCACTCTCCCATATCACAACATAATTCCTATGATAAGGTTATTATCTTAACACAAGTTGATTGTTGAACAAAATCTAGATATCATCAAATTACAAGAGACCATAATCAAATTAGATAGCTTTAATATGTTGTCTAAAAGTCCTTTCCAGGGAACCTTGTAGTCATGTGGGATCCAAAATTATTATAAGGTAAATTAATCTCAAAATTCCTTTATTGTATAACATTTTACTACAATGTATTTTAGAGGCAATCTCTTTTTGGATTTATAAAATATTTATGGCCCTATAAGGGTGAACAATAAATATTATTAAACCAAGTTAGAGGATGATTTTAGAATATTCCATAACATTTATTTTTATATTCTAAGAAGATATTTAAAAGCCATACTTAATGTTAAGTATACATAATGGCCTCAATATCAGTGTCAAACATGGATAATTTTAGTGGCGAATATTCATAATATGGAAAATATTCCATTTTTGAAAAATGTGAAAAGGCAAATTTTCTGGCGCGGGTCAGTGACCTGTTCACCTAAAAATTATAGTTTAATTTTTTTAGGGGTCGGCTTTGCCTACCCTTGAAACTATCCCCTATATAATCCTAGATTATTTGCCAAGTAGAAAATTATTAGCTCACTCATACCACTTGGGGGCATATGTATTATCAAGTACAGTAAATTCGTGATAGGAGGGCAGAGGCTATAGATGCGCGATAGGAGGGCAGAGGCTACAGATGCGCGACAGAGAGTTTGTTGATGCGTTAAAGGAGTGCGGAGGAAGAAGACGCGTGACAGAGAGTTTGTTAACATGCGACATGGAGATTTTGTTATCACACGACCATAGGGTGGAGGCTACAGACGCGCGACAAAAAATCGAGCATCCTCACTGACACGCGTCAACAAGGTTATTGTCATGCGACCGCAAGTTTGTTGTTGTGCGTCAACAACCTTGTTGAAATGGGACATGAGGTTTGTTGTCACGTGATAACAACCTTGTTGACGCGTGACAACAAATATCCTGTCATGTGTCTGCAGCCTCTTGTCACATCACTTGAAAATTAGGAAAATATTTTGCATACAACCCCCAAAAAATTTGCCTTCCTGCGAAACCGGTTCTGGGGATATTTGCTAGGTATTTTCCACCTCTGATTTTCAAGAGGTATCATAAAATGAACCCTGGTCTCAAATAACATGTTGGATTTTAGTTTATTTTTCAAAAACATTGTGTTGGTGTATACTAAGCAAGAAGGTCTTCCTTTCACTTGGAAAAACATGAGACACAAGGTGGCATGACCCAAATCTAGAATAGATTGGTTTTTTTCATTTTGTCTTTAATTGCATGAAGTTGAGATGAAATTTAATTCAGAAATAATATATCACACAAGATCGTATCATCATCCATTCAATTTAATGCTAAAGAAGGTATCATGCTAAAAAAACCCCATTAAATTTAAATAATTTAAAATTTATAGTTTGAGGAGATATTGATGCTTTGGTGGATAATTTACTTTAAGAGAACTAAAAATACAAGATACATTATATTTGAAGGTAATTTGGGATGAATATATGATGGTAGCTGGGTGAGAAATAACCTCCTCAAAATCTAAAATCTACTTCCAAAATATTAACACCTATAACAATAGAGGAGATATAGTGGATTTTGATATAATATATTTTCTTAAATCATATTTTGGGAATGTACATTATTGAAGGATGGTTTCTTAAGGATATGACAAGTTAATATCAACACATTGTAAGCCAATCCATCTTCATAGAAAGGTAAATGACTATTTACCAAAAGAGTTCAAATAATTTAGGCATCATTGTAAGCATTTACGACCCACATTGTTTCTCTTTGTAAACTTTCTACAAAACCCCTAGAAGTAATAATATGTTTTTTGTAGAATATAATCTAAAAATGAATCATAGATAATTAAAATATACACTTCATGGCTAGGAAAATAAAAAATAAAAAATCATCTTTTAAAAGGTTAAGGGGTACTTGGATTGGCATTGCAAGAAATATTGACAATGATTCTTAGGGATAAGTTCTTTTAGAGAAAATACATATGTTAAAATAGCCTATGAAAATAAATTTTAGAATCAATTACTATGACTTCCCTAAATATTCTTGGACATTTTACTTAAGAATCAATTCCCAGAGGATCAATTATATTGTGGTTTTGTAAAATCATGCAATACTCTTTTGTTTCCTAAGATAAGGTGAGTGGTAAAGTGAGGATCAAAGGTTAACTTTTGATAGGAATCTTTGTTAGATAAATCTATGATCATCAATCCACCATGAAAATTTTAGTAATTTCAATTATTTTTTACTATGACAATGGGGAACAAAGGTCAGTGACTGTATGAATGAAAATGTCACTAGGAGATTTTATACAATGGATTACATGTCAACTATAAATGGAACTTCTTAAAAAATGGATGCAATGTTTTAAGTAGTAAGATTCTAAACGGGTTTGAAGATTAATGATAATTCACTAAGACAAATTCACACATGCTTGTATACACTTGTGAAACATTAAATAAATATAAACACAAACATGATCAAGGTAGAATAACAACCAATATATTAAGCTCAAATTTGGGGGAGGGCTAATTGTCCTCCTCAAAGGTGTATTGCGATAAATATCTCTTGCCATTGAATTACCTCTAACACTAGCACTCTATGCTTTTATTAAAGCAAGTAGAAGCTATTGTTATGATTTGAAAATTAGTAAACTTATAGAGAAATTACTTAATATATTAATAAATCTATTTACTGTTTATTTAATATATTAATAATGAAATTCAATCAATTCAATAACTTGATTGCTACTCTTCCTTCATAAATAGAATAAAAATAATATTACAATTAAATATTTAAAGTGTGTATTAATCACATGTACATTAGTGTCTGGATAATTAAATAAACTAACATCCTCCCTCAAGAAGTACTTTGTAGATAGTTTATAATTCAATACTATGTAAGTGGATCTCATAGATATTTTTCTCCATCAGTAAATATGACGTGTTGGGTTTACTAGTCAGTTATACGGTCTCATGTTGAAAATACAAGAGTTCACTGAATAAATGCTTGTAGTTGATGCAATTGATATCATTCTAACTACCCCATAATTTTGAATAGGTGGAGAGATGCAAATATTTGTTATATTACAGCTAATAGATCCACTTATTGATTATTAAATAACAAGTATTGTTGGGGCTACCAGTAGATTAGACTATCTCATGTAAAAAAATCAACAACTTTACTCTAGTGAATGTGCTAAACTATACATTTCCAAACCATTTAGAATATATTTAAAACCATAGTGAATTAGATATCATAGTAGAAAAATAAAAATACTTAAAATTTCGTAATCTACCTTCCTTATAAAAATAGTACAACTTGAAAAAATTACTTTTTGGCACACATTTTGATGTCACCAAAAATCCATATGATAGATGATTTATACTCCGACACAAAAGGAAAGTTTGATGTAAAAACCAAGATCTACCTTTTGGTTTAGGTCAAACATAGAACTTTTACATTTACATGAATCCTAAGGTGGCCCAAAAATACTACTTAGAGGCTCATTCAACATCTAACACATAAAAGTAGTTTTTTGTACAAGATGAGATTTACATTATGGTAGTATTTCAACTGAAATAGACCACTTTGATTTTTTTTATGATTCTCAAAGGGACCTAACACTACCTAGACTACATGTTGTACAAGGTGAAGCTATGATTTCTGTCATACCAAGTAACCTTTATAGACATGGATCGATGATAAAACATTGAAACAAACACCCACATACATGTGTAAACATATGAAATATGAAATAAATAAATAAAAATATCTATCAAAGTAGAATGAATACAAACATATTAAACTCAAATGTGAGGGAGAGCCAATGGCCCTCCTCATAGGATTATTACAATGAATCTCTCTTCTATACTGAATTATCTCTAACACTAGCTCTATATATGTTCTCATAAAAAGTAATCAAAGGCTAATATTATTTGGGTTATAGCTAGTAGTTATATTATAGAAAGTATGATTTAATGTATTATTTGAATATATTAATATTTTATTTAAATTCTTAATAAAAGAAGTTAGTAAAATCAATAACTTAATTGTTTACCCTTATATATAAATAAAGTAAACATTATATTAAAATTAAACAATACAATTGCATCTTAATCACATATAATAGTGTATATCATCGTTCATTTTAAGATCATCCCTATAAAAAAAATTAGAATATTTTGGTGAATATCTGAAATTGAATTTCGAAAAAATGGTGATTATCCTATGCCAAAGATTTCTAGGGTTTCGCAAGGTTGTTAGATGTGAGCTAGGTGACCATTCCACAAGGAAAAGTTAAAACGGTAGTTGGACATACGTCTATCAATCTAACATTAGACAATGTTGTATTGGATGACCGTCTCCTACCTGACCATCTCTCCCTAGCACAAATGGGCGTCTCTTCCGTGAATTTCTCTTTAATCCTGGATGATCATCTCCTACTCTTTCGTATCTCCTTAGAACATATGAACATATATTCCATATCCATCTCTTCCAAGTCTGGATGATCGTCATTACTATGATTAGAAACTCTTCACAAATATAGTTAGTCAGACATACATTATTGTCTTGACCGTCTCTACATGGTTGGATGTGTCACATATCTTAAACCGTCCCTTTATTTATTCATGGTGGTCATCTATTGAACAACTAGATTTAGAAAATTGTGGCCTTAAATCTTTCCACATATCATAAATACCACCATGTTTCTTGACCAGGAACCCTCAACCATATATATATATATATATATATCACTACGAGGTTCATTTCTTTACTTTCGACAAAATATATATGAATCTGCAATGCTCTCACGATTCTAATTTTCTACAAAACCATTCCAACACCCAAAGCAACCAACGTACAACTTGACCTGCCCTTCGACCCCTCCCTCTCGTATAGATTTATAAAAAATATTTCAACAATGGCTAGTTCCACAACTACTCCCACCCCTAAATTGCAGTAGAAAAATATCATATGCCCTCAAATCACTGCACTAATGAAACTCAAAGATACACTTAAAGACTGGATGCAAAAAACACAATTCACGAGGCATGTCAACATACCCTAATTTGAAACAGACACTCCTGTCCTTGATTACTTGATCAATTCTTACAACCTTGCAAATGAAAGGTTTAACGTCCCTATAATGGATCGTATATTTTCATTTGGCGTGGATCCCATAAACATCCATCGATTAACTGGTTTACCATATCCACACCATATAGCCGTGACTACAAAGGCTATATTAACTGATGAAGACAAAAATATTTGGAATCTAATTAAAATGTGCAAGTTGATGGTAAGTTCAATTTTATATTTCAATTATTTTCTCTTGTAATATTAGTTGACTATCCTTGCATCTAAATTTTCTTTTGTGTTGTTGTAGCTACAGTTAATCAATCGAAAAGAGGCCTTGTTATACAAGGTATTACACATAATTTATTTCTTACAATGATATCACTCTTTTAATCCAGGATTGTGTTGCAAGGTATATCCACCAACATTCCACATTGGGTAGTTCAATATTTATTGCGGACACTCATTCTTGGAAACAATTAAATTAGTGCACGTATTTGTCCTTTCGAATTAAAGTAGATGTCAATAATACCCATAGTGCCCACACTTTTTATAGCTCAGTAACTTGTTGTTTCTTTGCTCATAGACATGTTTTGACAGAGATTTGTTATATCTTGGACATTATATTAGAGATTTGATCTTATTAGACATGTGTGGACATTTAGGCGTATAGCGCCAATTTAGCTTAATTTCTATGTTGTCGCATTTTCATATGATGTCATGGATACTAATGGATATGATGTTGTTTTTGGAACATAATTATATTGATGGATACTTAGTTGTTGCATGTTGGGATTCTATGGTTATATGTCACTCTATCATCTTGTCTAACTTTTGGAGAATTGAGTATAATTGTGCACGTTGTCACATTTTGATTTCAGTAGGATGTTAGGCTAGTTTAGAACTCATTGATATCTTACTGAGTCATTTATTTATATTTTATCAGACAGGTACGGTTAATGTGTGCAATGAGTGTGCAGGTGACAGGTTACAGGAGAACGTGGGATTCAGGCCAGCTACACAACTTTGCACAAGCAGCCCACGGGCTGAGTCCTAGCCATGTTCATTGTGTGGAACCTTAGTATTGGAGTTATTGTTTTGGGCACCATGAGTGACCCCCCTTTTTGTATAATGTAATATGTCTAGTATTATTAATTTTGCTTAGGGTGATTAGTTTTTGTGGTAAACTTGTTTTTGGGAGTTAATGATCCCACTTTCATTAAGTTTTGATTTTGTTTAATGATGTACTTAATTTTGGGGGTTTAGGGTCACATGTGAACCCTTGGGTGGTCCCCACACCCTCTAACCATGTGCCTAATTTTTCCAAACCCGAAATTGGGTTATTTTGGGCATTTTTAGGGACCCCTTTTTAGTTTGGGAGTTCCTTTAACATAAAAATGAGCCCTTGGACCCTACCTAATGGGTAGGGCGGCTTATTTCCAAGGCTAGAGGGAGTTTTCCCTCCCTTTTTGCCTCTTGTTTGGTCACATCCATGTAAGGGGTGTGGATTAGAGTGCTTGTTAAAAGTTGCACTAGATTGTCTTGTTAACATTTAGAGTAATTTGGGAGAAGAGGGCTAAAAGGCATTTTACCCTTTCTCTCTTTTGTTTTGGCATCTTTGACCTTGAAGGAGGAGAGGGGTGACACATGTCACCCCCTCATTTGTGTGGATTTTTGCTTGCTCCTCTTCAAATTCCCCTTCATGGGAAAAGAAGAGAACCTTTTTTTGAGCTTTTTTTGCTTGGATGCTTGGGTGATTTGGAGCTAGAAGTTGCTTGGGTCAAGGAGTGGAGAAGTTGGAAGTTGGAAAGCTTTTTGGAGAGCTTTCTTTGAGGTAGGCTCTTAAGCTAAATTGTATGTGTTGAATTTTTGTTAGTTGTAGATTTGTTTATATGGAAATGTGGTTGTTGTATGTGGATTTTTATTTATGGTTAATTGTTTTTTCTCCCTCCATCATATGGTATGATGGAGTTTTGGAGTTTGTGGGGGAAGAGAGAGGGAATTCTTCCCTCTCAATCCTCTTGGCTTGATGGGCAAGCCTTGTAGGATTTTAGAGAATCCCCTCAAATGGTTGAGGTGGGGAAGTTGGTTCATTTGGCTTGAACCTCCTTCCCCATTCTTGGTAAGGAAACCCCTTTGGGTTTTGAAAATCCTTTCAAGAAGGAATTGGTGAAAGGGTGGAGAGATAAGGAGGGTTTTGAATGAATTAGGAGCAATAAGGAGGGTATGGAGATCTTGTTTTGTGCAAGTAATATTGAATATAACTTTTGGAGAACTCTTCTCCTCTCTTCCCCACTTTTGAGGTAGAACATGGGTTCTCCTCCTTGTAAAACTTGGAGTCTTGTTTCATACTTGTTTTTGTTTTCATGTGAATGTGTTTTTGGTTGTTTCACCTCATTCTTGTGCAAGTTGTGGATGGTAGTCCTCTTTCCCATGGGCTTGGGGGAGGCTAGCATGCATCCCAACCTTGGGAAAGGCATGTAATGATGCCTATGGTTGGGTGGTAAACAAGCTTATTCTCCTTGGTTGTTTTTCCCAAAGGCATTTTGAAGTGGATCTCCAAGTTGGAGTTGGTGGCATCTTGGAGCTCTCATTGTTCTTTCTTTCCTTATGAAACTTTCTTGCATTGTAACCCTCTTGGGTGTGGTTATGTGGGAAACTTTATCTTTTGCAAACTCTCCATTTTGTATATTTTGCATTACTTGGAAAGGAGTCATTGATAGAAAATTCTTGGTTGTTTTAGCACATTTGGGGATATTTATATAGTCACCCATGTAGCCTAAGCTTGTGAAAGAGAAGTATTGTAAATAAATGTTCCATTTATTTTTGAAGTAACTTGATGTAACTCTTTATATTTTTATTTACAAAAGAAATATATTACTTGTTGAAGATTTCTACATGTGTGTAAATCTGAAATAATCTTTTGCATTACATTTGAAAGGAATTAGTATTTCTTTGTTGAGAGTCTTATGTGTTTTATCAAAATAAATGTGAAATCAGAATTGAATAGTATGCTACTTTACAAAATTTGTTATGCAAATAGTCTCTTCTCTCTTTTAAAATACTTGTGCTTATTCTTTATCACAAATCTGATAATCATTTAATGTGAATAGTTGGGAATATTCAGTTCATTTTTGTATCAATAATAAAGTTAGAATCTGTTATTTATTTCAAGTTGAAATTAGCTTTATTTGTCTTTATGTACAAAAATAAAATAATGACCAGATTTAGTGTAAAAAATAATATATATATATATACATATGTATGAAATAAATACATATAAATATTTGTGTAGTTTTATATGTGTTATATATATATTATACTATTTATATATATATATATATATTATAAAATATATATAATATATATATGGTATATATATTATGTATATATATTAATATTTATATTTATAATATATATATATATATATTATATATATATATTATATATATATATATAAATATATACATATATATAATATATATATAAAAAAAAAAAAAAATATTAGATTTTAAAAAATATAAATTAAAAAAAAAAAAATATATAAGTGACTGTGTGGGGGAGGGTCGGACCCCCCCCCCCCTGAAAACCATGCCGCTCCCACAGCCCACGGCTACACCCTCCCCCCACTGTGACCCCCCGCAACCACCACCTGCCCCCTCCCCGCAACACCTCCCCACCCCCCCCACTCCCTCTGCCGCCTTTCTGCTATTGCCCCCTCCATACCCTCCCCCACCCTCTTGCACTGCACGCCCAACCCCCGCCCGCCCTCCTTCACATGACCTACCCCTCCATTCCACTGCCACCTGTCCAATCCTCCCTTCCACTATGGCCAAATCCCTCATACAGCCAAAACCGCATATAAAATATATATAAAAACATAAATATATATATATATATATATATATATATATAATATATATTTGCAAATAAAAAGAAAAAACAATATTGTTTTGTAAGTTTCCTAAAACTAATAAAGAATTTGATAAAACTCCATAGTTCCTCCCATTAACCTGCAATAAGAAAAAAAAAAAATGAGAAAAAGAATGAAAAGAAAGAGAAGGAAATAAGAAAGAAATTCAAATGAAAAGAAATGAAAGATAAAGAAGTTAGGGCAAACTTTAGGGTAGAATTTCAAAACCAAGGGTCCAAGATTGATTTAATCCTAGGGTCCATATTCAACCCTACACACATTAAGTCATGGGTAATTTTGTGGGAAATTAAAATTTGGGTAAATTTAATTAAATGAGTAGTTATTTTCTTGTGGGTGAATTTTAATTAAATGAGATAGATATTAAATGTGTGTAAATTTAAAATTATAGAGTAAATAATTAAAATTAATTAGAAGTAATGTTTTAGGCAATTTAGGTAAATTAAATTAATTAAAATTAATTATTAATGAGAATGGGTAAGTGATGGAACATTAGTTCACCTTCAAAAAAAAAAAATTACCCAAATTTTAGTACGTTTGGTTGAATTCTCGTGTCCCGAGGCGGGGCACGACATTTGGTATCAGAGCAGAGGTTCACACACGCGGACACTCTGGGTAATAATTAAATAGTTAATGGTAATTTTAATAACATTAAATTTAAATAAATGAAAAAAATAATTAAAAAATTTCCGCAACCATTAAATTTTAAATTAATAACTTCTTCGCTCACCTCGTGCATAGGATGGCACCCAAGAGGGGACGATCAGCTAGAGGTTTGGGGCGTAGTGCACCTACGCGAGAGCCGCCAGCACCCAAATTTGGGCCTCAGATATTAGAGGTCCTGCAGCAGCTGATAGGCATTGTGGAGCAGCGTCTTCCACCACCGCAGGAGGCGAGAGAGGAGATACCATTGGGAGACGAGGAGCCGATAGGCGAGGATGCACATTCAGAGCCACCAGAGCATGATACACCGAGGCGGGAGAGGTCACGTAGCCCTTCCATTCATCATGAGAGGGTAGCCTCGTTCCGTCGTAGCCGCTCACACAGTCTCGAGGGACCATTTGGGGATAGGTGACCCCTTTCACCTGTTGGACTACATCGCTAGGATCGAGATACAGGCAGTGTGATCAGGGATCTTCTTCGCTTGTAGCCACCCACCTACACCAGCTCTACAGATGGATTTGGGGCTGAGTCATGGCTCCTTAGCTTGGATAGTTGCTTTGGCTTGCACTCTTACGAGAGCAATGTCAAGGAAAGGTTCGCCATACACCTCCTCCAAGATGCAGCAGGCGTTTGGTGGAGGAATGAGGAGCGTAAGCTCCATTTGACTCGAGAGACAGTGACCTAGGAGTTGTTCGAGGAGTGATTTCAGGGCTCGTTATATGTCAGAGCATTTCATGCAGAAGAGGATTGATGAGTTTCATGACTTACGACAGGGATCTGACACAGTAGCACAATATGAGAGTAGGTTCCTAGATCTTCTACAGTATGTGGACTACCTGCAAGATGAGAAATTACAGGTTAACAGGTTTATTCGAGGCCTTAATGCAGATATAGTAGGAGTAGTTAGGATGTTATCTCCTCCCACACTTGAGAAGGCCGTTGAGAAGGCCTACTTAGCTGAGGAGAATAGGACCAAGGCACAGGAGCACCGAGATAGAAACAAGAGCAAGTTTCAGGAGAGGATACAGGCCTTTCAGAGTCAGAGGTCATGGGGTACTGCACCACCCCCTAGAGGAGGATTTTAGCCTCCACCAGTAGCCACGAGGGCTCCACCACACCCGCAGTGACAGACACAGCAACAGGGCCACCCACAACAGGGGGCTAGATAGACATAGAGATTTCAGAGAGGTGGTTCTAGAGGTGGTTTTGGTGGAGCCAGGGATAGGAGGCAGGGTACTCAGCAGGCACAACCAGCTCACACAAAGCAGTCTGCTAGGGTTGGACCGGCAGGATCAGTACACCAGAGTACAGGAGGGACCCCATCTCAGAGGGGTACAGGAGGATGTTTTATTTGTGGATCTCCTGATCACTATGTGCATATGTGCCCACACAAACCCAATACCATGGATGCACAGAGAGCTGCTAGATCTGAGCAGACAGTGGGTGATGTAGGATGCACTCATCGTGTATATGCAGTGGTTGATAACCACCAGGCCGAGCATCAGGCCACAGTCATTGAGACGATAGGTACTATCAGGGGTATTTCTGTCTCAGTACTTTTTGATTCAGGTGCTTCAGATTCTTTTATATCACCTTCTATAGTGGACCAGTGTGGGCTAGTGGTGGCTAGGCAACCAGATAGTTGGCAGGTTGAGTTGGCCTCTGGGGCCAAACTTGCCGTGGACTCGTATGTGGAGAGTTACGTACTTGATTTAGGAGCCTTCTCCACTACTCTTGACCTCTGAGTTATCCCTCTAGGATCCTATCAGGTAGTGTTGGGTATGGATTGGCTCGAGGCTCATCAAGCTAAGGTGGATTGTAGAAATAAGGTCATTGAGTGTCAGGATGATCTTGGGAGTGCAGTTGTGATATCAGGGATGCAGAGGCCTATCTCCTTGCGCATGATATCAGCTAAGAAACTCAAGCGGAGCATGTGTAAGGGATGTCAGTTGTTTGTTATCACCATCAGTGATCGATCAGAGAGCACTCCAAAGCATTCACCCTTAGATGATCATGCAGTTTTGAGGGAGTATGCAGATGTGTTTCCAGGCAAGCTTCTAGGGTTACCACCCCGCAGAGAGGTAGATTTCACCATTGATTTAGTACCTGGATCTACACCAGTTTCTAGGGCACCTTATCGGATGACGACTCCAAAGCTTCATGAGCTCAAGATTCAGTTAGAGGAGTTGTTAGATAAGGGTCTCATTCACCCTAGTGTATCTCCTTGGGGAGCGCCAGTCATATTTGTGAAGAAGAAGGATGGTTCTCTCAGACTTTGTGTAGACTTCAGAAGCTCAACAAAGTCACAATAAAGAACCGTTATCCACTCCCTAGGATTGATGACTTGTTTGATCAGATGCGGGGAGTGAGAGTGTTCTCCAAAATCGATCTCAAGTTAGGGTACCATCAGTTGTGCATTTCAGATGCAGACATTCATAAGACAACTTTCTGCACACATTATGGGCATTATGAGTTCACAGTTGTTCCATTTGGTTTGACCAATGCCCCAGCTGTCTTCATGAGCCTCATGAATGGAGTATTCAGGACATTTCTGGATCACTTTGTCTTAGTGTTCCTTGATGACATATTGATTTATTCTCATTCCGAGGAGGAACACGAGGAGCATTTGAGACAGGTACTTCAGGTTTTGAGAGAACAGAAGTTGTATGGGAACTTGGAAAAATGTAGCTTCTTTCAGATAGAGATTCAGTACTTGGGTCATATCATATCAGGTGAGGGTATCTCCGTAGATCCCTCTAAGATACAGGCTATCATGGACTAGCCAGCACCCACATCAGTTACTGAGGTGAGGAGTTTCATGGGTTTAGCAGGGTATTACCGCAGGTTTGTACAAGACTTTTCTAGGATTGCTCACCCTATCACTTCTCTTCAGAGGAAAGGGAAGAAGTTTGATTGGTCAGAAAAACTGTGAGTAGGCCTTTCAGTTGCTTAAGGAAAGGTTAACCACGATGCACCATCTTAGCAGTTCCAGACCCCACAGAGGATTTTTTTTTTGTTTGTACTGATGCATCACTAGAGGGTTTGGGAGTAGTTCTTATGCAGGAGTGGCAGGTTATTGCATTTGAGTCATGTAAGCTCAAGGATTATGAGCTTAATTACCCTACTCATGACTTGGAGCTTGCAGCAGTTGTTCATGCTCTAGTGTGTTGGTGACATTTTCTTTTGGGTAGACCTTTCATTTTGAGGACCGAGATCATCGGAGCTTACAACATATCTTCTCACAGCCAAACCTCAACACTCGTCAAATGGCATTGGATAGAGTTCCTATGTGAGTATGACATGGAGGTTCAATATATCAAAGGGAAGGAAAATGTTACTACAGATGCACTTAGTAGACGATGACATGTGCTTGCTTCTTTGACACTTCAGTCAGATTTGAGAGGAAGGATTCTTGAGCACCTTCCAGAGGACAGATTTTATGAGGGAGCCAGATAGATTTTGTATTCTCAGGGTTCATTAGAGGGTAGATATTCTGGGTGTGTTTTAGAGGTAGATGGTTTGCTTCGGTTCCACAGGTGCATCTACATGCCTAAGTTAGGAGATATTTTCGTAGCTTCATCCTCACAGAGGCTCATCGAGCCCCATATGCAGCACATCCAGGAGTGAAGAAAATGCATGCCGATCTGAGAGAGTTATATTATTGGCCAGGTCTTACGATTCGGATATAGCAGATTTTTTTACACGTTACCTTAAGTGCCAGAGGGTCAAGGCCGAGAATTCTCATCCCGTAGGACTTTTACATCCTCATGATATTCCCACGTGGAAATGGGATGTGATTTCCATGGATTTCATTGTTGGACTTCCCTATGTCTTCATTATCGTCATGATGCACTATTATGGTTACCATGGATAAGTTGACCAAGGTTGCGCACTTTTCACCAACCAAGGTCACCTATAATGCACAGGCCATTTCCAAAGTATTTATGGAGGACATTGTTAGGTTGCATGGGATTCTGAAGACCATCATCAATGACAGGGATACCATCTACACTTCGGTCTTTTGGAGACTTCCTTTCAGACCGCTCTGGGTACTCAGATTAATTTCAGTTCAGCTTATCATCCAAAGATCCAGATGGTAAGATAAGAGAGAGTTAATCAGGTGCTAGAGAATATGTTGAGGATGTATGTGATGGATTAGCAGAAGAAGTGGGAAGATTATTTGTATTTATTGAGTTTTCCAATAAAAATAGTTACCACAATTCCATTGGTTTGGTTCCTTACCAGGCCTTGTATGGGTGACCTTGCAGGACACCATTTGAGTTGGGAAATATTAGATGACAGGTTTGTTCTTAGGCTAGATTTCCATCAAGATATGGAGAAATAGGTCATCTTAACTAGACAATTGTGCCTTTAGTAGGAACAGAGAATGCTAGAAGGCATATGCAGACACTAACAAGATCAAGCGTCACTTTGTAGTTGGTGACAAGGTATTCTTGAGAGTAAAGCCACACAATATCCCAATCATTTATGGAAAGGGTTCTAAGATTTCAACTTGATTTGTGGGGAAATTTGAGATCTTAGAGGTCATTAGTCCTATTTCCTACTACTTATCCTTGTCACCACATGCCTAGTTTATGCCCACGTTGTTTATTCATGTTTCAATTTTGCATAGATATGTACCAGATGTTTCTCATGTATTGGATTAGTCGTAATTATAGGTAGAGGACAAAGGATAGTGGAGATTGGAGCCCATATATATCCTAGATCATAGGATATCTACCCTTTGGGGTGAGAGCTAGGACCAGGTTAAATTACAATGGGACCGATGTGATGAGACAAAATCTACTTGGGAGGATGTGACTCCATTATAGGGCTAGATATCCTTACCTCTTCTAGTGACTTCTAGGAGGAATTCTAACTCTAGGGGAGGGGGATGTTACACCCACAACTTTTTATAGCTTATCCTATAGACTTGTCTCATTTTAGTAGTTTGGATATTTCATATGAGACATTTTTATTTTATTTAGTATAGGTAGATTTACATTTTTATATAATGGCTATCTCTTGGTATATGACATTGTATTTGATAGGATAATTTGAGACACTTGATGATATTGAGGATATTGGTTTTTTGATATTTATTAAGAGTAGATGATGTTATTGTTATCAGTGAATCACAACACCCTTAAATGTTTACACAAGTGCATATACTTGAGTTCACGGTGTGATTTTATAACATGGGTACTATCTCCAAGTTGTGGGACTTGCTACTTGAGATAGACCTCTAGAGAAAGTTGGTTCTTGCTCCTAAAATACCTGCCACAATCTACTCTAATGCAAGAAAAAATAACTACTTAATCTAACTTTTCCAAGGGACCAAGGAGAGAGAGTACATAAAAATGAAAGTCCTACACTATAGTGGTGATACACCAGAAAAGGAGGGTGTGAGAGTAGTCTTCCAATGTGTGAGAACTAGAAGTAAAGTGCATATTAGGAGGGGTGATAACAGTTCTCCACAATCTGAAAATGCATTCACAACAATATTTCATACATGCACAATATTAATGGATCCTTGCAAGAGCATAAAGATAGACACAATACACTTGTAATCAAGGTTGAAGGGGCAAGAAGAATGTAATAAAAAACAACAATGGAAGATGCATCCACAAACTTATATTTTATTGCTTCATGATATGCACAGTTCAATCTGTTACAAGATAAGGGCCTGGATCACCATGCAAGGAGTCCACTACAAGGGCTTGCAGTACATTGGCTTCACAAAGAAATTTTGACAGAGCTTTTCTACAAAAAAACTACCTCCTTTTACAATGAGCCTAACACTCCAATTTATAGAAGAAAATGAGAAGAGAGAGAGAAGGGAAAATGGAAATGAAAATCCCGAAATATGTCCTTTAACCACTTGTAAAAGGAATTAAATGGAGTGAAATGATTGTATGTTACTTGAAAAAGGCTCCCCATACCATCCCAGGTGATGCAGCAGAGAAATAATGATGACCATGCCTCTTAATTGCACTCCCAACTACCAAATAAAACATTGTCATGAACCCAGCCACATTTTTTGAAAAATACCCATCCATTCCTAATCAAATCAAGAATTTATTGATTTCTATGTGTTGGGATTGAAGTTATGAATCCAATGGTACCAATTTTGTGTGATTTCTTTGAGAAATGCAGCAGTTATGGCCCTCTGAGTGCGGGTAGATATTTTGGGTCTTCTAGGCATTTTCTGTCATTTGACAGGAATGAGCATTAATTGATTGGAGCCGAATATGTTTCTTTTATTTAAATATATATACCCTCATTAAAATTAAGAAATTTAGTTTTTGTGTTGCAGAGGATGTCGTGCTCATTTTGGAAACTCCAATTTTATGAAAATCAGAGCTTGAAGTCAAAAGTTATGGCTGTTTGAAGTTTGAGAGGTCAAACTTTGACTTTTCTATTTGTTGTAGCTATTTCAGCAAAATCGGGTCCGTGCGTGTCCCAACTGTCCCGGGAAAAAATCTCTGCACCACCCGAAATAGACTTACTTGTAGAAAATCGGCTGATTCAAGTCCCGTGCATACTTTTTTTTTGGCTGTCCCAGACCACGCGGAACAAAAACTTCCTCTTTTTTCAATTTTCACTTCCTGTAGCCATTTCAGCTTTGCACATCTCGACGTCCCAATTGTCCCACAGACCACCTAGGAAAAAAAAATTTGACCTTGCCAATTCCTTTGTATTTCAGCCACAAAACTCAGTACAATGAACCTTGGTACAATCCGCACTAGTACGACCTGCAACCTTCAGACCTGTAGTGCATTAAAACAAGCTTACAACTTCATTTTTTGGATTTTTTCAATTTTTTCTAACTTCTTGGATTTTTTCCTTGGATGGGGAAGTTAGAGAGGAACCAAAGGGACCCCTAAAACATGATTATGGGCCATGAACCAATTCTACTTGCTCGGGACTGAAGAATCTGATGCATGTTATCAAAGTTACCTCAAGGGGTGAATTTTGGATAACAGTAACCTTGGTAACCCATACAAAATTGTCCATCGTAAACCATAATTAGGTACATAGCATATGAGCTAAATACATTACATTAATGTGTTGAACATGCACACTTGCATATAGACTCTAAAACCAGTTTACATCAAGAATACTCAAAACTCTACACACACTGATTCTCTATCTATCGAGAACTATAAAACTAGAACTCCCTATGGTGGGAATTTCCCTTCACCACCTATATGTACCTTCCTAATAATATTTGTGCTTAGTAATAGCTTGCATGTCCTGATCACATACCACTATTCATATGATTCATAAGTGAGAAAAGTATTAACTGACCATTGTATTTCACCTATTTATTTCTTTCTATTTGTATTCTTGTTCTTACACACCTTCTTTCCAAGTTTAACTTTTGATAGGTCAATTTTTCTGAGTCTGGACACCAGCGCCCAACCAGGACGCCAGTGCCCAGGTGCCCCATCCCCTCTGGGTGCCCCGACCTCTTTGTATCTTGCTCACATCTTTTGGGTCCTTTCTAGTTGTTGGGCATCTTTATTTCTTACTATTCATCCTTTTAGTGGTTAATTATGAAATTCAAACAAGGGAATCATATAAATACAAAGCTATGTGACCATAATAAAGGACCAAGCACTAAGCATCTACTATCACCACCTAAGGTTGCATCCAAAGGCATTACAAGAGCATCAAAGAATCCATCTAGCATCCATTCAAGGGAAAAGGGACTGCATTCTTCTGCATACACTTCATAGGAGGGGAAGTTCATTTTTCCATGCACACATCTATCTACATTTTCTACATCTAGCTATTGATTCACTATCAAGTGCAACTTGCACAAGAGCCACCTAGGGAACGATTCTACACACACACATAACTACATGGAGTCTAAAATGTAGTGCAATGCCTGGATCATAAGTTCACTTAGTCAGGTGACTGTCGGGGTCAGTCTGACTCCCCATTTGCATCTTTTTCTTTTTAGGATTTGATGTGTTTTGGGGTTTTGCAGGTGCTCTTTCTCTTTGCAGGTTTCATAGGTGAATAACAATGGATCAAGTGTGACAGTACAAGTGATAAAGGAACATCCAGTGAACATCTTGTGACCCTATGAAATTGAGTTTCTAGGTTTTGAGCAGTCACAGCACCCATAAGGTAGGTCTACAGTGCACCAAGGCCCCTGACCTACATAGGTGCCCTAGTCCTTGGTATTTCTAACAGTTCTACAATTTTTTGGGTCTTTGTGACATTCTGATTCCTCCCTTCATCATTTTTCCAGCTTCAGCACAACTTTAGGATTATTGTGAAATCAACTAAGTATCTTATCCCTCTCTTGCACTTAGGGTTTCAAATTTATTATCTTACTTGCTTGTGTGAAATATGTACTTTATTTCTATATCATTACACTTGTAACTTAATTTAAGATTTAGAGCATTATATATTTCAATATTTGCTTAATCATTTGGTGAACCCATCACTTGATTCCAACCTTCTTTCTAGGGTTTTCTTCTTATGCCCGTCACCCGTAGTGGTCATTTTGGGTCTTTTGAGAATCTCAAGCTTCCTCCATCTTCTCGTAGGGTTTCTAAATCAATGGCTGAAATTGATAATCCATTCACTAACTCTCAACAAGTTCCTCTCGAAAACATTGAAGCATCTGATAGTGAGCACTCATATGATGAAGACACAAATGTTGATCAAGAACAATTAGACAAGCTCACAAATTTTCATCAAGATTTGTGTGATAATCCTGCCCATCTTCCACATATTCTTAATGCTTTGATTGGCTGCTAAAAACTCTCGTGATGTGCTTTTCACCTCTTGTTGGTTTTTTCCTCATCTTCCATGGCCTCCACCCAACCCCTTCATATTCCTATTTCCATTCCCACTACTACCGCTCCCATCATTCAACCTAATGCTTCTAATGCACAACCTGATGCTTCTTCAAATATGCCTGATTTAACTTCTTTATATCAAGATTTGCAAACTCAAATTCGTCAACTTCAATTGGCCACTTCTCGTGCATCTCCATCTCTAGATTCCACATTACTCCTTCATACTCCTTTTACACCCGCCATTTCCAGTTATGCGCTTCCTCTTAATTTTGTCACTCCCAAGTTGCCCATTTTCAAAGGCCATGACGACCCTCAAGAGCATCTCCAAGCATTTCATGTAGCATGTCTAGATTATGTGGATGATCACACTTTACTAGCAAAGCTCTTTCCTCACAGTCTTCAAGATTATGCAATGTGTTGGTTCTATGATCTACCTATCCACTTGGTAACATATTTTACACATTTAGCCAATGCTTTTCTCACTCATTTCTATATTAATATCATCTCTAAGATATCTTATGCTCAACTAGCACAACTTAAGAAAGGATATAACAAACATTTAGTGGATTATTTCTTGTGATATAAGAACAACTTAGCTAAGATGTCTAATGTGCTTGTAGACTCTGAAATTCAAGATATATTTTTCCAAAGTCTATTACCACCTCTCCAGGAGAGTGTTATCTTTGAGACATCTCCATCATTTGATCATTTATGTCATACTCTTAAGCTACGTGAAACTAAACTATTATCTATAGGAAAGCTTAAGTATCATGAGCAGGCTTCATCTTCTACGTGATTTCAAAGTAAATCAAATTTCAAGCCATCTACAAAACCTACTGAAGCTAAAGCTACTTGTCAACATTGTATCTAATCCTAAAAAGATTCAATGGCCAACCACCTAAGCATACATTTACTAAAATTCCTTGTGCTCCACATCTTCTATTGCCACAACTCATTCGAGAGAAAATCTTATTATGCTTCCTCCTCCACTCAATCTGGACCCATATCATCCTAAAGGGCAATTACAATGAAAATTTTAGATGTGATTATCATCAATGCATTGGGAATTCTACAGATCGATGTTTCAAACTTCATAATCTTATTCAAGATCTTATCGATAATAATGCAATTGAGCTTCCTGAGCCTACAACATCTATATCAGTCAATGAAAATCAAAAGCTCAAGATCTTCAACAATCCTCTTCCTAAGCATGATAAGAAAGCAGTTGACTCTTCATCCAATCATACATATCGTACAGTGCCTCCTCCTTCATCGGGGCTCTTGATTTTTTAGTTTCCCATGTGAATACATATCCACCGATCATTGCATTTTCTGATCATGACTATCATGTTACATTCTCTTATAATTGCTTGCATATCAATGCTTCTATTCGATATATTTCTATTAATAACACTATAGTTGATCCATCATTTACGCATAAGTGTATGTTCTATTGCACTTCTTGTTGCTATCAGCTATCCACTCTCACATATTTCATATCTAGTTCCTAAATCATATGGTTATGTCAAGCTTCCAGTAACTCATTGGTCCTCTTATCATGCTTGTGCCTTTTCTTGTGGAACCTTTAGTCAAAGGGTGTGACATGCTCTTAGGTCTTCCCTGGCTCTGTGCAACTTAGGCTATCATCTCCATGAATCACTTGTGTCTAAAGTTCATTCACAACAAGCAAGTCATTACTATCAATGGTGTTCTGCCATACACACCATGGCTGCAACCTCCTATTGAGGTTTCCATTGCACTCACTAGAGAATCTAGGTCCCACAAACTCTCAATCAAAATGACAATCTACTCCTAGCTCAAGCTATTCGTGCACAAACTACTGGTCTCATAGGTCTACTAGTCCATCTCATCAATCTAGGTCCACCACTCGGCTAGCTCCTTCACATATGGTATACATCACCTCCTTGTTTTCCTTCACATAGGTTTTCATCACCTCCAATCATAGGTATGCTTCACATAGGTGTTCATCACCTCCATGCTCTGCTTTACATAGGTGTTCAACACCTCTGCACTATCCTTCACATATGTGTTCATCACCTTCATGCTCTACTTCACATCGATGTTCATCACCTCTACGCTCTCCTTCACATAGGTTTAATCACCTCATAAGTCTCATGCACATAGGTCTCATTCATCGATATCTCATTTATATCATACATCGCCGATATTTGAGCATGATCACACATGTTAATCTCCACAAGCATAAGGTGGATTACCCTCAGCTTTTAATTTCATTGGATAACATATGCATTAGAATACACTTGGGGGCATTCACACTTATTCTACCCCTCTCTAACATTGTCAAGTGTTTCACACTTCTACCATTTCACTTTTTACTTCGTATATAGTATTTCACACGTGTATTGCACATTTTGATACATTTGTATCATCATTATGCAATGACGCACTCTTGTGTTATGGTTCACTCTTGACTGTTGAGGGCATACTATATTCATGAACCTCACATCATACACACTACACATTTCACACTTGATGTGTTATCACTCATCCAAAAATGTGTAATTTTATTTATTTTTTGAAATTTTGACCAAATGACCCCTTTTCCATATGTATTTTTCCTTATCAACATCAAAAGATTGAGGAAACATTCAACAATTAGATTATTTTGAGTTATTTGAGTCTTTTTCATAGTTTTACGGAAAATGTGGGTTCTGAAGGAATAGGAGGAACAATTCCTCCATTTCTCCTACTCCTCACATCTTTGAATCTTCCACAATTGATTAAGTTCTAGTGTTATACGAAAATCATATCTTCCCGAGGAACTTGTTACACCAGGTTCAATGTTCTCCGTAATCCATTTTATCCCACACAAAAATTATCCCTTACAACTTGTTCAAATTTATTTTGTGCAGATTTTTCAGGTTTTTATGGAACTTATGGAAGTTGTTCCTTCGGGAAATCTATTCCCCATGCACTCATTTTCTCTGAATGGCATGGTTTTCCCTTTAATTACAGATAAATTGAATAATTTTATAACTCATGGAGCTTGTTCTTATCAATCCCTTATTC
Source organism: Taxus chinensis (assembly GCA_019776745.2). NCBI lineage: Eukaryota > Viridiplantae > Streptophyta > Pinopsida > Cupressales > Taxaceae > Taxus > Taxus chinensis. Next base: position 112,385 of record JAHRHJ020002341.1, on the reverse strand, counting down.
TCCGTATTATCTTGTTCCCCGCACTTTCTTTCCACCTGTAAGCCTTGCTTCCCTTAGCTAGGTGGAGTTTATTCAATCAGATAGAACTGTTCCCTTAGGTACCCCATTCCACACAAGATCACACTTTCCGCAAGCTATTCATTTTCTTTGTAACACAGACAATGCAAAACTTTATAGAACCCAAGGAACTTGTTCCTTTGGGCTTTTCAGTCCCTTGATTTTCATCATACCCACATTGTTAAGGAAAAGTTATTAAAGGAGTTATCAAATGCTTGCCACTGTCTGGATAGCACTGATGTGCCCAAATTAACCCTTTTTATCGAACTATTTTGGTATAAAGGGGTAAAATCAATCCATTTTTTTACCATGTGCATTGTATTTTCTGCTTCTGTGCCCTAGAAGGCATTTGTGGTTGTAACTTGCTCATTTTCATCCTTTTAAAAAAATTCAAATTGTGTTGGGGACGTTGTGAAGGTGCCACTCTTTTCACATTAAAGCCAAGTAATTGTATACCCCCTAGTTCAATTTAGTGGCATATTTTTTTTTGCATCCTTCCCTTCAAATACCTCCTTAAAGCCACCATGAAACCTCCATTTTTCTTATGTTTTCTCCCATATCCTCAGAATGAAGTTCCAGTATTCGGGGTATGATCATATTTCTTCCTTGGAGACCTTTGTGAAAAATATAGGGGATAATAATGTTAGAAACCTAAATTTGGAGGATTTTTGGGCTTGCATTTCTGAAGATACCCCTCCATCATGGCCCAATGTATTAAAAATAATGGAATTTCCTTTGCTGATGGTTTTCCCCTCTCTGTTCAATGCACTGATACTGTCCTTGATTTTTCTTCATGTTTTGACTCAAAACTCCAAATAAATCAAGGATCCTCAAGGTTAGATAACTGCTAAACTTGATGCCAGTTATATAAATGCAGCCCTAGGAATCCCTACCTTTGAGGAACTCTAATAACTTGACCAATGCTCAAGCTCAATTTTTTTTTTATCAAGACAAGGAATAGATACAAAAAAATGATAGCCAAGTCATGTCTCAAGGGCCAAAAGAGAGGAGCTTCCAAATTTCCTAAGGTCTTATACAGATTAGATTTCAAAGAGGAACTGTCAGATATGATCACCCTGTTGGCAAGATTGATGGGCCTGCCTTTTCCAAATGAATTTCAATTCTAGATGTGTGTGTATATTAACATCATTTGTAAAGGAAAAAAGAATTTAAATTGGGGAGAAATCATCTGTGAGAACCTAAGTGAGAATTTGGTGAATGTGTAACAAAGAAAATCCTTCTACATGACATCCTACCTCATGTACGTAATTGCATCCTACAAGGTATGGGTAGGATTATCACCACCAGAAGATAAAAATAATGCACTTGTTTATGATTTTTACCCTCAATTAACTTATGAAAACAACAAGGCTCATCACATGAGATTCAATGATGCTTTTACCATGTTCATAGTCAAACTTATAAAAGGGAATACAATTGAAAGGGTATCTGTAGGAGAAAGGAAATTGATTTCCACCTATGGCAGCCTCTTCATTCAGTCCAGAAAGTTCTCATATATCAGGCTGGCTGGTTTTGAATGTGTTCCTAAAAAATTTCCCATGTATTGCAATGAAAATTTAGTTGTTGTGGAAGCTTGTAGATAGTTGGACATGTTGCACAAAACCCATAGAGATAAGAAAATCACAAGTATTCAGTTTCCTATCTCCTTGGGAAACTATACATGTATATTTTCTTTGGATGCTCAAAATGTGGAGAGAATAATCACTGAATTCAAGTTTTACACATACCAAATAAGATCCTCCTTTGACATTAAAGGTGTCATCTCCAATCATTTGAGAATGTCCTGTTATCCATTTTTACCCCCTTTGGTAAAATGGACAACTGGAGAAAACAAAACTTCAGTAGTTGACAGAGCTTCATGGTTGAGCGTGGGGTTTTCAGAGGGAAAGGAGTTGGGAGTTCTCGGCCAAATTTGAGAAAATTGAGTAAAATTAGGAAAATGTGGCTTTGGGGCACTCTAATTCTCTTTATATTAACTCCTCAATCTAATAAAATTATAAGGAGTTAGTGAAACCATTGAGGGATATCCTCAAAAAACCATTGATTGGTCCACAGAAAGCCAGAGAACAAAATCCTTCTGAGAAAGCTGCAGAACAAAGTCCACGTGATAAAGCTGTAGGACAAGGCAATGGAAAAAATTTCACAGAAAATCCATGGAAAAGTCCATAGAAAAAACCATGGAAAGCCGCACCTAAAACCAAATCTGCGGAATGTTGCAGAAATTGAATCGGAAAATCTGCAGAACAAATTGAAAACGATAGTTGTATTCATGTGAAATTTAAGAGGGGCATAACTTTTGATCCACTGGTCGAAAGTTGACAAACTTTATATCTTATTGGAAATGTCAATTAATGTCCTCTATACAATGGAAACTTATGATTTCTCAATTTTATTGAGGTTATATGTGCATAACATTATAGGAAACGTCTCCAGCATGGAAAGTACACAGTTCCAGGCCCAACCACTTGCAATCAATGAAGTATGGTAACCCATTTCTTATTTGAGAAGCTAAAGTACGTATGTAAGATGATTTGTAAGGATGTCCATTCCTTTTTCAAACCATTTAATTGTAGTTATTGGTTGGTAAGAGAAGAAATCCAAGTTTCACTCTTTCTCTTTCTCTCATTCATTTTATATATATTGTAAACACTTCTCATTTGAGAAGAGAGATATTCTGAAGGATGTGGAGAAAATCTTTGAAATTCTTTTCCTAACACCATTGAGATGCAAACCCTCTCATGGGTCTGGAAAGTGTATTTATGCCTCTATTTCAATAATGTAATGGATTGTGCATATTCTAAGAGCAATAAAATTGTGTTCGTGGTGTTCTTTCAACCCTTGCATTGTTTTGTTGTAATGTTCCTTGCCCTTATATTTTTGTTGTTGTTTTATATGCATAATGTATGTCTCATTTGTAGGTGCAGGATGTTGAAGGGATTCATGGAGATTTAGTGGTAAATCAAGATCTGGGTTTGTGTCACATTGGTCTGGCCTCTCTTAACTCCATTTTATTTTTGTATTCTCCCTCAACAAGATATTTAGCCCTTCTTTTTTGGTGTATCACCGTTTTAGTGTGGGTTTTATTTTCATGCAATCTTTCTCTCTGGTCCCTTAGAAGGTTAGATTAGGATTAGTTAGTTTTCTATCCTCACATTAGATTAGCACTTGTGGTAATAGTTTAGGAGTAAGAACCCTGATGCTTTCTCAAGAGGACCATCTCAAGCCACATGTCCCACAACTTGAGAGATGATCCAATGTTACCCAAAAACACTGGTTTCTCATTCACATCTAGGATCATGAAAAAATAGAGGGTGTCATTTTTTGGTGATAACATGTACCTTACTATTTGTTTGCCACAAAGACTACTAAGGAAGATTGTTGTTCTACAATGAATATGAAGTAAGGTTGGAAAGATACTCATTGGGAGACTCACTCTGCAATAGATCAAATATTTCAATTTGTATCATGTTTGTGAGGACTTTGAGGATGACGATGATGATTTATACTATGTATAATATATCAAAACCATTTGGCATATACCTTTCCCAACCATTTATTGGTCCCTTAAAGATCAGAGATGATCCTTATGAGATGAACAATCCTGTGATAGTGAGGAAAAGGAAATGGTACAACAGGAAGATGAAAGAGTATAAGCAAACAGTAAGGAAATTATTCTTCTTAGGAAGCCTCTACTTCACACAAAGAAACTTCCACTCCTCTCCAATAAGTTCTAGTGCAACGAAACTCCTTCCTCATTGCTTGGATTCCTTAACCAAGGTGTATGTAAAAATGATAAAGCAAAAGAGGTAGAGAAAATTGATTAAATGACCTAAAAAATAAGTAGAGCAAGAGAAAGTTTAAACCAACTGAAGAAACTACCGCTACTCTTGAACAAATATAACATGAGCCTTTAGAAGAGGAAGTAATGGTAACTGAGGTAAAGAATGGATGAATCAAATCAAGAGGAAAAGAAATATGATCAAGAAGAATTGAAAATAATGATGAAGAGGTGAAGTTATAAAGTGAAAGAAAGTGAAGAGGATAGAAGACAAAGTAAAAATAATTGAACCCGACACAAGAAAATCAAGTATACCCAAGCTTGATGTCAGGAGACCTAGCTTCTTCCTCTATTAAAGTACCCACCCTGGAGGTTCCCACTACTTAGTATCTTGGTCCTCCCAATATCCTATCATTGGCACCTCCTCCAGCTCCTCCTTCCAATGATTCATTCACATTGTTCTAGCCCATGATTAATAGCATAAAAAGGAATGCTTCTTCTCATATTGTTACTCTTGGTTTTGATGCAGTGACTGCATTGCTTGGCACAAATCCTCCATCCTCCACCTAATAAATCCAAGATAACCTCTCATTTGGTCTCAGATTCTAAGGGACATTTTTTTTCTAAAAATTACAAAGCCAAAGGAGGATGAATTATGAAAAAGGACATAACTTTTGCAAGACTTGGAGCTAACAAAATTTCACTTGTAAGAATTAACTCCTGAAGAAGAAGTGCAAAATCTTGGAGAGATTGTCTTAAGGTAATTGAGATGAATTTTAGAGAAAGGAAAGAAAACTCAAGAACAACTTGAGGAACATGTTCATGTTATCTCTAACATTTCAAATTCCTTTCTCTCAACTGATAAATACTCCTTTGGATTCCACTCCTTTCTCCTTAAGTGCCTCATGATAACTATCCTTTCCAAGAGATGAATATCAAGACCATAACAATAAATCCAAAGCATGCAGCATTTGGTAGAGATTCTGAGGCTTAGATTCAATATATGATGATTTTTGGTTTGGGATTTATTGCTGAAGCATATAAGATGTATGATATCATTTCTTTAGCACAATCAATTCAATTCAAACAAAGAATGACCATTGTTGATAAACAATCAAGATTTTTTTGGATATCATTCAAGATCTTATAATCATGAGCACTAGTGATGAAAATATTCTATTGTATCATAAGATCTTTGATGATTATAAGAATAACTTATCCAAGAAATGGGTCTATAGTGTCAAATAGAGAATTAGAGTTCTTGAAGAAGTAGTATGTGAATTGAAGAACATGGTAAAAAAGGAGAATCTACTAAAATTAAAGATCTTTTTTGATCTACAAGCTCTTCATAGTGCCAGTTCTATAAAGAAAATTCTTCAGAGAGAAATTTAGTGGATGAATGCAAGGCCAAATTCAATGCATTGATTAAAGAAGATTCGTTTAAGGCATTAATCAGTCAAGAAGGATAAAATGGATAGAAATATTGAGCTACATAAGGTTGTTGTGGAAGTCACCAAGGGCCTGCTGTAGAATGGTGGGATAGCTAAAGGAAATGGAGTACTCCCTTGGTAGTTGGTTGACTGTCATGTCAAACACAATCATTCCCAAGGTCATGGAGATTTATGATGTTGTTTCCAAATTTAGAGTTCAAGTTCTAAAGATAAAGGTTGCAGCTGTGCCACTCTCTAATGTCCCTTTTTCTAGTTCATAATATTTTTATTATATCTAATTGTTATATTTTGAAGTTGGCTTTATTGTTTTGGAAATAATGAATTGTAAAATAAAGCCAACTTATGTAATTAACTAATGTAATTGTTAGCAACTTAATTAAAATTAAAATTAGTTAGAAATTTTTTCACATCCTCCCCTCAGCCTATGATAAGGCTTCTCTCTCATTTGTAAAGGGGTTGGATATTTTAGTGAACATACACAAACTTAAGAAAATCTATTTAACCTAAACTAACACCTAATATGTCTAGAGATAAGCTACGATATTCATCATAGATCGTACCATCATGATATTAGCTTATTGAAATGCATACTGTAGACACCTATAATTTAGCTCGAGCAATTTAAATACTTAAATTGCACTAATTATACCCTTACCCGCAAATTGACGACATATCAGTCAATATCACACATGTTCTCTTCTATTATCATTAATTAATTACATTGCATTAGTTAATTAACTCTTCTATCTAACAATGACACCAATTAATGACATTCCATTAATCAACTCCCCTTTCTATCTAGATTAATTAATTATTTCTAATTAATTAAGCTCCCTTTTCTATCTAGATTAATTAATTATTTCTAATTAATTAAGCCCCTTTCTATCTACATTAATTAATTATTTCTAATTAATTAATACCCCTTTCTAGATTAATTAATTATTCTTAATTAATTAATTCTCTCTTCTATTTAATCAATAAATCATCACTTATTTGATTAAATCCCTCTCATATTCTAAATCATACTAATTATTCCTCTAAAAAGCTTATATAAGCTTTCACACCTATTAATTAATCACTTTGATTAATTAATAAATCCCCTCAAACCCCATGGGTCACTAAATGACAAACTAAACTCTCCTAAGGTTGACTCAACCCCTTTCTAAACCTCCCTTATCCACAACTAACCCAATCTCTCCATTTATCCAACATGAAGAGGGATGTAGAGATTCTTCTATCCATTGGGCTATATAAGGAGCCCTCCTCATACCTTTTCATTTACACCTACACACTTGAATAAGCATAGAGCATTCACTATAGTCATTTTATCATCTTGGAGCATTCTTCCATTCGAAGAGCTAGCATTCTCCATTTCTTGCATTCATCCACCCAAGTTTTTAAAGTCATATGGAGATATGTCAAGTGGTCTTGTAGCCATTATTTGACAAGACTCCATTCTTAGAAACCTTGGGATTTCAAGCACATAATCAACTCTTTTATTTCTAGAGATCTACATAGGTTCAATCTCATCTCATTTAGCATTCAATAAGAGATAGAAGTTAATTTGTTTAGAATATTAGCTTGAAATGTTCATTTCATGTTTAAATGCTGATAGGTTAGCTTTGCTTAAGCTCTTAGCATGATGATGTATATGTTTAGTTTAGAATTGTATTAAAGCCACTAGGTGTTAGTTTCAATTCTAATTACATAGACTAACTAATTCATGCATACACATACATATAATTAAACATGATTACTCATCTAATTACAAATATTCTCTACTTAGTATTATGATTGCTACTTAAATTGAACCTATCTTGCTGAAAGATTACAAGCAATCAAAATGTGTGTTGTTACTTCATTAATGGTGAAGAGATCTCAATAAAATGGCTACAAGGCCATGTTTATATCTTCTCTTACTAACCAAGCTTGAAGAAATGGATGCAAATGGGGATGCAAGCTATTCCATCAATGGAGAAGGCTCTTGATCATATGTTTGATATGATATAATTGACAAAAGTATGGTGTAAGGTGTGAAGATAGGAGCTTGGTCCTCTTTATAGATTTCTATTTGGAGAGAAGCTTGAATCCCAATGAATTCTTTTCAGGACAAAATATAAAGGATAAAGTAACCTTAGACTAGCTAACCATGATTAAATGATTTAACTAGTGAGTTAATAATGCTCATGGGAGTTAAAAGGTACTTTAATTAATCAAATGAGATTTATTAATAGGCTATCAATAAGCTTTTTAGGCTATTTGGAGGTGATTTAGAAGGATTTGATAAGATTGGAAGCGTTTCAAAGTGAGATTTAGCCAATAAAATGGTTTATTGATTAAATGCATGTTAAAAAGGATTAATTAACTAATCATAGTTAATTAATTGATTTAAAGAGGATTATAACTGACAAAGTGTCATTAATTGGCATCCAGAATGTAATAGAAGCTACTTAATTAACAAATTGTCATTAATTGATCAGAGTAGAGGGAAACATTAGTTAATTAGTGTAAATTACTAATTATAATGGAAATGGTGAAATAGAGGATAATTGGTACCACTTTAGCATTAAATGCCGTGAAAGAAAATTTTATGTGTCTATAGATATTAGTAGGTCTGGATCATGTAGGATAGCTCATATATCTGAGGCAATACTTAAGAAGACATCTCTGTTTCACTCTCATATAGTGTTTCCATCCCCTTCTCATGATCTCCTCTACGTAGGGATCCTTTTCCTTCGTGCTCTACTTCACATAGGTTAATGGAGATCACCTCCACATTTTGTTACTTAAAATGTGATGTGAAGAACTTTCTGTCTATCCATATGCTCATAGGTCTCATGGGTATTCATAGGTATTAACTCACATATGCTTGAGATCATTTGTCATGCATACACCACTAATCTTTGAGCATGTGTAGTCTTTGTATCAGATTGTGCAACTTATCATCACTTAGTTCCCTTATAGTAGTGGGTAATCATGTTTAATTAAGGAGGATCCCCCTCTAACCTTGATAAATGAGTCAGTCTTATACTCTCATCACATCATACCTAGATTCATACTTCTTACACAACATATACACTGTGTATTGTCATTTCCTGATGTCACGCTTCCTTGTGCATGGTTCACACTATTGACTGAATATTGAGGGTATGGAATCATTTGTTACACACGATATCCTCATTCACATTGCATTAGATTCTACATTTGTATATATTTAGATACTACATACTTCATGCATCACCCATCATAAACCTATGATATATTCTCTCATAAAGAGGAGAGATCTATTATACACTTTACAACTCATTCATTATCACAAATTCACACTACATCTTTCCTACATCCACTCCTACATGTTGTCATTCATTACCCTATGATGTAATCTAGTCAGGTGGTCATCATAACATGACTTCCTTATGACGTACTACATAGTTCAAAGGTTCATACCTCATCAAATTGATGGTCTCATTCTGAAGTCAACCTCTCTCACACTCACTCACATACTCTATGCTCTTTGGACACTTTATTGATCATATCTTTCTATCGCATGCACTTTCAAGGCATTTTCCCGATGATGCACTCTTCTCATTATACTCCATTCATTGATTAATTCTTGGGGGGAATTTTATAAATGAACCTTATTTCATGTATACTCATTAACATTTACTCGGGGGGAACATTTCAGATCCTATCACAATCACACTCCATTCTCATTTGCATGTTCACATACAACATACTGCATATCTACGTTGCACATTGTAATCTTTCTAACGTTTTACTCACATGCTACATTTTGCTTACACATGCTATACATAGATAGCTTAGTATGTCATTATACTTTAATCTATACAAACATGTCCCATTCAATTTTCTTTCTATTTATGAATAACATCCTTCTACATAGATCCATTACACCAAAAATGGATGCTTGGACACAATACCTAGTACCAGTCCCACAACGAATCTTGGGGGCATCCACATTTGGACATATGTTACAAGTGCGTTATTATTTCGATATATACTATTTCCTATTCATACTAGCGCACTACTTTATCACATTAGACATGTGTTGGAATATAATTTTCATCTTTCTAACATGCTAACGAGTGCTTCATGTGTAGGATTTGTTTTACAAGAACTATATGTTTCCATGGTTGTTTGTTGCTCTACCTATCACTGCTTTGTCATTGCTTACTTTCTGTATGCCATTGTTTACGGGATTTTCCCTTTGTCTTGTGTGCACACTTATCCTACTTTGGATATCATTGGAACTTGATTGTTATTGTGACATCAGTGAGTGATGTCCCATGTTAGAAACCCAATTTTCAAAGTATACATTGTACTTATTAATGTGTTTACATTATCTTCTTACATCTTAGCTTACATATTGTCTTGCATACATGCATATTTTATCTTGTTTGCACTAACACTTATTTTCTCAGCCACTTTTTTTGCATGTACCTTGGTTTCTACCATAGCACACTCCCTCCCCCTTTCAGGGGATCAATTTTTTGATTAGCATGAGTTGGTCCTCTCCTTTGGGACATCGCATACTCATTGATTGAAGTCGCATGAACCCTAAACGAGGGGGGAATCATATTGGGTGAATCATTCACCCCATATCAGTAGTCTACAATGCACATAGTTCAAAACACAATCAACATAGTCTTCAGCTCAACAATGATCTAGATCTCGACTTGGGTCATTAGCACAACTTTTCAGTAAATGCAGGGCCCATACACCAAACTAGTAGCGCTTGGGTCCTTACCCCTGAACCTTCCTTGAATGCCTATGACTAGGGGAAGTTACACACATTGTTTTGGTAGTTCAACATAGAGTTCTACATAGTAGTCTACACAACACTATTTCTAAAGGACAGGAACACTCCTTCAGCACTTGACATGCATATACTCACCTTCCTTTTCTACTTTCATGTTGGATCAAATTATTTTAAATGGATCGATATTTGAACACACCCATATGTAGTGGTGTTCCTACATTCAGGAAGAAGTTAAAGGTTAGAGGATAACACTAAATCTTTCTCCCTACACTTCTTCCATATCATTGGCATGAGATTTCCTCAAAACATCTCGCGATTGGTGCAATTGGCATGAGATCTCTAACTGGCATGAGATCACTCAAAAAAATCATTCTTCTACAACATCTTCAGGATCTTTTCTACTCTTTTTACTCATCATGGATCAGAGTGCACATGTTCCTTATTCAAATTTTTACATACTTTTTACATACTTTTTACACTTTTGGATCAAAATTTTCATATACACATATTTGAATACTTGTTTCATTATTCTCTTTTGTAGGTCCGTCCTATATGTAGAAGTGGTAGTCACATCACTCACAACATCTTCACAAAAACATCGACATCAAATCGACAACAGTATAACATGTACAACATGTACACATATAACCCTAAGGTCATCACATCATCACTTTTTACACTTTCTCTTCTCATAACTTCCATGTTTCACATTATTTTTATCACTCCACACTTTTTCTTGTCTCTCAGACACACTTTTCACCATCGATCTACATGGTTATCAGGTATACAACATCTCTGATCTACTTTAAGTTATTGAGAATTCACTCAACAACATATTTGATGTGCATGGGTGAAAATGTAGACACTAAATCAAATGACTTTTGGGTATATTATCTAGGTCTTGATCACATATAACTATTCATATGTTATTACTAAGTGAGAAAAGTACCATTAATTGACCTTAACAGTGTATTTGGCCTCTTTACTTTTATTTTGGTTTCCTATTTGGTCTTAACACAAGATTCTTTCTCAATATTTGACTTCTTAAACTTTGAATTTTTCTGAGCTTCCAGACACTATACGCCCAGCCATTAGATGCTATGTATTCCTAGACACTCCCTGTCCCCTATGGGTTCCCCCCAACCTCTTTGTACTTTTCTCACAATCTTTTGGGTCCTTTTTAGCCATTGACTGGCAATCTGATATTTCTTAGGTGTTGAGCTTTTAGCAGGTTTAATTACAAAATTCAAGCAAGGGAATCATATAAATATAAATATATGACCATAATAAAGGACCAAGCACTAAGCATACTACTCACCACCTGAGGTTGCATACAAAGGAATTACAAGAGAATAAAACAATCCATCTAGAATACATTCAAGGGACAAGTGTGAGTTATCCTATGTGTCCTCCACTCACATATGGAGGGTCATCTCACATGGGTTAGTTAGGTTAGGTAGGGTTTGCTATTGAGTCATGCACTAGGGTTACTCAGCACCCTATATGTATCCCTTCATTTGACATTTATGAGCATGCCAAGACACTCCGTTGTCTTTTCTCTACATGTGCAAGCTTTGTTCTGTTATGCAAGTTATTCAGTTATTGATTGATTCTTCCTTGTGATTACGTTGGAGCCATTATGATTCAACCAGAGTGCAACTTCATCATGGTGCACAGTTTCTGATACGATCCATCAACTCTTTCATGGTATCAGAGCTGAGATCGGGTAAACGTGCACTCATTTTTTTGAGTTGTGATTACTCTTGTTTTTTGTTTTTTTAACTCCTCGTGCAAGTTTTCGATCATTATATTCTGGTTTTTCCTTGCTAACATATTTAACAAGTTGCTCTTGGAAAGTTTTCGGTTTTGTTGTGTTCTTCGTGCATGTGCAGGTATTCCTTGAAGCTTTCAGGGGTTTTGTAGCTACATTTAGCTAACTGCAGCTAAATCTAGCAGATCAGTTAAAATAGAGGTATTTTCTGGTTTTTTAATCAATTTTTTTATTAAACTGAAAAATTTTTAGATCTCTAGTTTTTTCTGGTCTCTCTATGTTTTTTCATGGTTTCTTGCAGATTCAGGTTTAATTCATGTTTGGTTTGCAGTGTTTGGTGTTTTGGTGCTTTGGACTGCAAACATCTTCTCATTGACTTTTTGAAATCTCTGGTTTTCCATGAGTCCTCTCCTCTCTGCCCGTGTGCCATTTGTTTTTTCTGTTTGTGTTTGGCTTTTGCTGCAACCATAGGTGTGTCTGCTTTTTTGGCCTCCACCTCCAAATCGAATGCCTGTTCACCCTATTTTTGGTATTTTCCATGGATCTCTACCTGCCTCTCCTGCCATGCCCTTCTGCCTTTTGCCGCGTGCATGCACCCCTCCCCCGTGGCCTTTCACCTCCTAACGGTGCCCTTAGCTCCTTCTGGTCCCCTGCCTGGAGCTCCTCCCTCCTTGCCGTGACCCTGTGCACAAAACCTCTGGTTTTCCATTTAAAACAAACGCCCCGGTTTCCAAAACCAAAACCAACTTTTTTTCACAAGTTTTTTTTTGGTAAGTTTTTTCTAATTTTTTTTGGTAATTTTTAAGTGCCTTTTTAAATTCTTTTAAATTTTTAAATTTTTTAAAAAAAAGCTTTCAAAATTAAAGTTTTTTTTTAAGTTTCTAAAATTCAGTATTTTTTAAAGTTTTTAAAATTTGCTTTTTTTTTTTAAATTTTTTTTTAAAAAAAAATTTTTTTCTTTTTTTAAATTGGAAACTTTTTAAAAAAAGGGATTTTTTTTTTTTTTAATTTCTAAACTTTTTAATTATTAGAATCTTTAAAGTTTTTTTAAAAAGGAAAGTTTTTTTTAAATCTTAATTAGGATTTTTTTTTTAGATCTTAATTAAAGATTTTCCCTTTGATATTAATTAATTTAATTAATTAAATCTAGTTTTATTAATTTGTGATTATACTTCAATTAGATAAGTTTTTTTGAATAAAAAAATCGTCTCTTTAATTAACGCCATTATCATTTTTTTTACAAACTCCTATAGCTTTAAAATTAGCTAAATTAGGCGTTTCAAAATGATAATTTTTTAGGCGTTATTGTCGATTTTTTTTACTAATCGTGCACTCAAGTGTGCAGTGACACTCTGAGCACCTATTTGTCTTCCGCATGCCTTTCCGCGTTCTGAAGATCATCAGAACTCATCCTGAGTTCATCTAAACATTGTAAATTACCCTTATTATTGCTTGCGACTAGTGAGCGCATCCGCCACAGTTTGCAGCAAGGGGGTATCATTTGCGACGTGAGACACTTTTTCTCACAACCAAGATTTGATTTCACCTCCTTCCTAGTTTTTAGCAATTGTGCTTGTGTACGGTGTCACTTTGTTGTGCTTCCAAGAAACATGATTGTGGTCTCCTCTCTTGCACGTTATTACGTTGATTGCAAGGTGAGTTACCAAGTGTTTCCAGATGCACACTCAGACCCAATTGTATTCAACGCACTAAACTATAAAGTGCCGAAAGCAGGGGGTTATTATATTGTCCTGGGTGGTTGTGTTTCTTTTCTGCATTTCTTCTCTCTCTTTTCACTATGGATGCACTTTCAATTCCTTTGCTTACGCCATTCAATTTTTTTGAATGGAGATCAAAAATAATAATGAAACTAAGGGGTAAAGGGTTATTCCGCATCACCATGGGAACTGAGACTGAACCAGATGACGAACCTGAAAAATCTAAGTGGTTAAACCGTAGTGATGAAGCTTTAGGTCTTCTTTGCATGTCCATTTCTCCCGACTTGCTCTTCCACATTGAGTCGTCTGAAACACCTAAGTCTACGTGGACAATGTTAGATGAAATGTTTGGACAACATGATGACATGAGAGCACATGAGTTGGAAAACGAACTACTAGGGTTAAATCCTAGTGATTTTGAAAACCTACAAGCATTCTTCTCAAAGTTTGTCCACACTAGATCATTGTTAAAGGAATGTCAAGTAGAGAAGAAAGATTCTCAACTGATCTTGTCGATTCTCTCTAAGTTAGGTCCTGAATATTCTGTCTTTGTGTCAACTTTTTACGCTACAAAAGCTACCTTGGGCAAGGATTGGAATATGCCCTCCTTTGACTATTTTTCATCCCAACTCATTCGAGAACAGGAAAAACTCATTCAAATGGGGTCTCTCAAGTCCAAGTCACATGCCCTTGTAGCAAGTACTAGTAAGGAAAAGAAGACTGAAAAGAAGAAAGAAAAAAAGGATCAACCTAAGAAAGAAACCAAGACCGATACTAAAAATAACATGAACACTTCGACTTCTGAGCCTAGAGCACAGAAAGACAGGTATTTGTGTTCCTATTGCAAGAAGCCTGGTCATAAAGAGCATACGTGTATGAGAAAACAAATTGATCACCTTACTCAATTACTTGAGAAAAATAAAATAGGTGTTCCTGAGTCTATCAAACAAAATGCTCCGAAGGCCGAGTCTTCCACTGCAAAAGGTTCTAAATCTGATAAGAAGAAAGGAAAGGCCCTTGTAGCCAGAGTTTCTCCTTCATCGACGTGGATTATAGATTCTGGTGCCTCACACCACATGGGTTCTTCACATGTTGAGTTCTCCAACATCGAGCCTTGTGGAATGTCCCAAATCACGATGGGTAATGACACGACAGTGTCAGTTTCTGGTAGTGGATCGGTAGAGATGGATGGGGGAACATTCAACCAAGTGTTGAGTGTTCCTGATCTCTCTACCAATCTCCTATCGTTTACCAAATTACTCACCTTGGTGAAGGAATGCGAGTGGAATTTGGTCCTAACTCAGTGATTATTCGTGAGCTTAACGATGACACTACAGTGGCTGAGGGAAAGGTGGATCACCATTCACGGTTGTATACCTTTTCCCACTTTACTTCTGATTCTACACCCACTGCCTTGCTCACTCATGCAAATGAGGTTAGTAAGCTATGGCATGAGCATTTCAGACATCTAAATTATCGCTACCTTGAACAATTGAGCCAAAACAAAATGGTCAATGGGTTACCCCGCGTCAAGTTTTCTAAGGGTCTTTGTGAGGGTTGTACCCTTGGAAAGCATCCTGAAAAGAACTTTGACAAAGGAAAATCCTGGAGAGCTACTCATCCCTTGGATCTTGTTCACAGTGATATTTCTGGTCCATTTCCATCTCCTTCATTTACTAGAGCTCTTTATGTGCTAACCTTCATTGATGACTATTCACGATATACTTGGGTATATTTTCTTAAGCTTAAGTCTGAAGTCTTTGAACATTTTCAGGACTTTAAGGCTCTTGATGAGAAACAGGCGGAACGGTCTATCAAGGTTCTTCGAACCAACAATGGAGGTGAATATGTAAACAATAGGTTCATGGATTTCTGTACTTCTGAAGGGATCTCCTTGTAGCATACAGTTGCATACAGCCCTTCACAGAATGGAGTAGCAGAAAGAAAGAACCATACTCTTAAGGAGATGGCCACTTGTATGATTCACTCGAAGTCTCTTCCTCCACAGTATTGGGCTGAAGCAGTGAATTGTGCTAATTACATTCAAAACTGTGTTCCACACAAGGCAGTAAGAGGGATGACACCCTTTGAAGCCTGGTTTGGATGCAAACCTGATGTTGAGCACTTTCGAGTCTTCAGATCCAAGGCTATGGCTCAGATTCCCAAGAAGAAATGCAAGGCTTTGGAACCACAATCCAAACCTTGTATCTTTGTAGGGTATCCTGATGGCGTGAAGGGATATCGATTGATGAATCCTACTTCTCATGAGCTGTATATTGAGAGAAGTGTTAAGTTTGATGAGTCTTCTTCGACTTCTACTTCTCCACCTATTGAGGTTCTTCAGCTCACTGATTCAGATTCTGACTCATCAGATGATGATACTGTTTAGCGTGCTCCTCTTCCTGATCCTCCTGAACATCAGACCTCTATGTCTTCGGATTCTGACAGTAGTGATGATGAGGACTATGTCCCTTCTCACTCAAGTGAAGAATCTTCTGACTCTGAGCCTGATCCTCCTGGTCCTCTTTGGGCTAGGAAAACTTTGCAAAGTGCTGGAGATTTAGTTGGAGATACTTCAGATATGAGACGTACTCACTCAGATTTCATTGGACCCCACTCTTTCTTCACCTCTGCTTCTGATCCACAGTCTTTCTGGAGGCTTCTGGTATTCCTGAGTGGGATTCTGCCATGGATGAGGAGTATTTCTCTCTCATGAAGAATGATACTTGGGATCTCACCCCTCTTTTGAAAGGAAGAAAAATCGTTTGGTGTAAGTGGGTGTTCCGAAAAAAGTATGGAGTAGATGGAGATGTCAAAAGTTTTAAAGCATGATTAGTAGCTAAGGGTTTCTCCCAGATAGCTGGGGTTGATTATACTGAAACCTTTTCTCTGGTTGTGAAGATGACTTCTATTCGACTGACCCTAGCCATTGCCACAACAAACAGATGGAAAGTCCATCAAATGGACGTTAAGAGTGCCTTCCTTCATGGGGACCTAGAGGAAGAGATCTACATGGAACAACCTCTGGGTTATGTCCATGATCCCTCCCTCATTTGTAAGTTAAAGAAGTCTCTTTATGGCCTTAAACAAGCCCCTCGGGCTTGGTATGCCAAGATGGACTCCTTTTTACTTACATCAGGGTTTACTAGGTGTCACTCTGATCCAAATGTTTATATTCTATGACAAGATGACTCCATACTCATTCTTGTTCTCTATGTTGATGACTTGTTGATCACAGGTAGTTCTTCCTCTATTATTGATTCTGTGAAGATCAC
The DNA here is from genome assembly GCA_019776745.2 of Taxus chinensis. NCBI lineage: Eukaryota > Viridiplantae > Streptophyta > Pinopsida > Cupressales > Taxaceae > Taxus > Taxus chinensis. The sequence continues at coordinate 95,534 of JAHRHJ020002341.1, read as the reverse complement.
CTTGGCCAACAGGTTTTCCATGACTGACTTAGGTCTGCTTCATTACTTTCTTGGGATCCAGATTTCACAATCTGACTCAGGAATTTTGATTTCGCAACCTAAGTATGCTCTTGATTTGCTAGCTCATTTTCAGATGTCTGATTGCAAGTCTTCTCCTACTCCTTTTCTTTCTGGGGTTAAGTTGGTTTCTGATTGCTCTACTCCCTTGGTTGATGGTACCCTTTATCGACAGTTGGTGGGGAGCTTGATTTACTTGACTCACACTCAACCAGATTTATCGTATGTTGTTGGGATCATGTCTAGATTCATGCAGGAGCCACATGAGCTGCATTGGAAAGTAGCTAAATGGATCCTTCATTATGTTCATGGCACCTATACTGATGGCATTCACTATCATGGAGGGGTGGATATTGACTTGATTGGGTTCACAGATTCTGATTGGGCCGGTGACTTAGATCATCAGAAATCTACTTCTGGCTACAGTTTCTCTCTTGGTTCGGGTCCTATTAGTTGGTCTAGCAAGAAGCAGAATGTAATTGTGATATCATCTACAGAGGCAGAATACAGAGGAGCAGTTAACACTACCATAGAAGCTATTTGGCTACAGGGTATTCTGACAGAGTTTGGCATCCACTTTCGGTGGCCTACCATTATCTACTGTGATAACATGAGCACTATCTCTATTTGTAGAAATCCAGTTCAACATCAGCGGACGAAGCACATTGAGATCCATATGCACTTCATACGAGAGCTTATTCATGATGGTATCATCGACATTCAGTACATTCAGACAGCTGATCAGATTACAGATTTATTTACCAAGCCCTTCACTGAGATGAAGTTTCTTCACTTACGGTCTCTTCTTGGGGTGAGGTCTTCTGTAGCTACTCATCTTCTTCAGGCTATGTAGTCCTTTTTTCTTCTTCTTCTTCTAGGAAGATGTTGTTTGTATATGGGCACCTTATCAGGCCTTTAGTTGTCGGGCCCCATTGACACATCTTTCTTAGTTGTTTAGGAGTGTCTTCTCTTTCCATCTGACTCATCATAGCCACTACCCCAACTTCGATGAAGGGGGGTGTTGGTGTGAGTTATCCTATGTGTCCTCCACTCACATATGGAGGGTCATCTCACATGGGTTAGGTTTAGGGTTAGTTTAGGGTTTGCTATTGAGTCATGCACTAGGGTTACTCAGCACCCTATATGTATCCCTTCATTTGACATTTATGAGCATGCCAAGACACTCCATTGTCTTTTCTCTACATGTGCAAGCTTTGTTCTGTTATGCAAGTTATTCAGTTATTGATCGATTCTTCCTTGTGATTTAACTTCCTTTTTTGCATAGTCTATGAGTATGAGTAGACCCATTATTCTTACTTGCAATCTTCTTTCCATTGATTCAAATATTTCGTATTACATTGGCTTGACATTACCATTGGAGTGAAACTTCGTTGTGGTGCATCACTTTTCGACATCAGTTCTCACGAATCCCTCTTTCAGAATATCTATCTTTTGGAATAACTTGTGTCAAACCAAAAAAAATTCTTACCAATGGATGCAAGTGGAATCTTGGAGATGGATTTAAAATTAAATTATGGGTGGATCTCTAGATTGAGGATGAAGGCCTTTTTATGGCTTGCCCTTAGAGTGAGCTTTGGTAGTTTTTCATATAGGAATAGAATGATCTTGTGTGAAACTATTGGGATGCTGAGGGGAATTGGATCCCCATTCTCCCTCCCCTCACTTTAATGGATATATTTTACCCTTTCATGAACTCAACAAGAAGATCAAGGATATCCATATCCCCCATCTTATATCCCAGGATGAGCTAATATGGAGATCCAATGACACAAGGGAATTCATACCTTTCCTTAGCCCACTCATCTAACATAAGATCAATGGACTGATTAGATGAATACACTGCTTCAACTAGTTCTAAATCACTGCTTATATTTCTCCTTGCACCATGATGCTTGAGTTAATAGGAATAGGATCATGGAATTCCATGTGATAAGCTGATATAGGCTCATCTGTCATTGTAAACTTAGTCCCATACCTTGTCTTCAAGACTATATAAGACCAATCCCGAGGACAAGTAACCTCCTACCTTGGTTGTGAAGTCTCTTGAAGAAACAAATAGTCAAAGAGAGGAGGAAAATCTATAACTGATATGTCTTGAGAAATGGTTAGGCTAGGGCATGCATGGAGAGGTTAGCTCAAGACCTTTGATTACTCCAACTGTTCTAACTATAGTACCATCCAATTGCAAAACCACCCTTAGTGATTGGAGTATACTCAATCCCCAAAAGTGTTTGATATCTTCTTAGGCATCACAGAGGTGTTGGCCCCTGAATCTATCATACAATTATACACTATATGCTTTCCTATAATATAAAAGATATAAAAGGGTTGATGTTTCTTTATTTCACTTACTTTGTCCTCCTTGGGTTGACATAAGTTAATTGAAGAGCTTGGCCTTGGTTTTTTTGTCCCATCTGATGGAATGAGTTTCTTCAAATCCTCATGCAAGAGATCCAATTGATATGGAATGGACAAGGCATCCCACATTGTCACATTCAGATTAGTTCTCTTCATTTGCTCAACAATGTTCATAGGAATGCCTACCACCTTGTGCATCATTGGTGTCACTGTTTCTTTCCTTGACTGCTCCAATGTTGGGAAAGATACTCTTGGTTGAGAAACAACCTCCTTTATGGGGCTAGTTCCCCTAGAAACATCAGGCAGTTTATCTCTTACTTAAATCTTCCCCAATTTCCTTCTCTTTGTGAAGAGGATTCTCCTGCTTAGAAGAAGATGAAGGTTGAGTATCCAATATTCTCTTCTTAGACCTTGTATTATCAACAACATGAATTTGAGGTCTATTGGAACCACAATTTGATTGACTACACAAAACTCATCAAGACCCAAAAAACATGAGATTGGCTTCAAGGGTGGCCTCTTGAGCTTCTTCAACATTAGTATTTGGAACTTCCATCATTGATTCGTGTTGATTGAAGGAACCTTGCACCATGAGAGCCTGACCTTTCATCCCATTTTCACAAAAATTCTGATTATGGGGTTGATTATTGGGAAGCACCATTCAATTCCTTGAGCCATATTATTTTGAACTCAAACAATAGTACTTTTCTCAAGCTAGGAGTAGGTGCATGTTGTGGAGGAGGTAATGCTTGAAGAGGCAAGTTAGGATTTTCACCTTGAAACCTACTTTATTAGTAATTTTTCCCATACCCCTGATTTGGATAGTAATTCCTTTGTTGATACCCTTGATTTTGATTCTGGTAGGGCCTAGGAGCTTGGGTTTGTTGCTTCTTGAGGGAAACTATCTCATTTGACATATTCTTGATCAAGGATTGAGATCATCTATCTCATTGGAAGAATTAGATGTAGGGGTAGATGAACTAGCCTTAGATTTAGGGATTGGGGCAAGATAAGGTTGAATTTCTTGGGGTAACTTTGGGAAAAGAGGAGTTGGGGGTCTACGGGCTATTTTTCCAACTTGAACCAAACAATTCTCAGCCTGAATAGTTGTCTCATAAGCAATAGGAAAAGCCATAGCTCCCATTGACTAGATCATTACTGCAATATCATAATTAAGAGCTCTAAAAAATATAAAAAATGCACCTTGAGGAGATGGCCTTAAGAGGGGTGGAATTTTTTCCCATGTCCTTTGAAACCTAAAAATTAAGTCCATCATCAACTCACAAGGGGCTCTTTTGATAGTTGTAAGTTACTCCAACAAAGAGATATTATCTACCTTTTCTCCAAAATGTTTGCAAAGCTTCTCCCCAAGCTCATCCCATGTGTGAATAGAAGTAGGAAGCAAACTCATATACCATTATAATGTTTTTCCTTTGAAAGATGAGGCCAAGAGCCTGACTGTCCACATCATCTTCAGTAACAAGATGAACTAAAAAAACATTAGCAACATCTAAGATGTGCTCTATAGGGGTAGTTGAATTTTCATAGTAAAAAATGGAATACTTTTTAGGGCAGATACTAGTATGTCATGTTGGGCATTCAAATCCAAGGACTGCCACCATTAAAGGTCACAAAAGGTTGATTTCTTTGATGGGCCATGAATGTGATGGGTCTTAAGTTCACTAGAAGATGAGGAAAGGCCTACTAAAGGAGGAGTTGAGTTGAACCCTAGGTGGAGGGGATGGAAGATCTTTGAACATATCTTCCTTCTTCTCCTTGGTGAAAGTTGCAAGTATTCAAAAGGCTCCCCTCTTGTTGTGTTGTCTTGTATGCAATCTTCTCATGAAATTGAATCAATTGATTACTAAAACTAATAGATTTGAAGTTAGGAGTCGCCATATGTGTTGTTTGTTGCCTCCAAAGGCACATTACCACTGAAACACACACCAATTTCAATGTAGTAGATCAAAATTGAGTTGTAGATGGCTCAAATTGGTCCCATCGGGCATGCCAAAAATTGTTGTCACTTGAAGTTGCACCCTTTGTTGAAGCTAGGCTCAACACCTCAGTGAAACATGGAAAGACCTTCAAAGTGTGGGACAATGGCTCCTTCAAGGTCAATCTCTAGGTGAAAAGGTTGGTTCCTTCACTCCAATTCACTACAACTAATCTAACCAATTCTACAAAACTCTATTACTAACTAGTTCTAATCTAATATTTCCAAGGAACCAAGGTTGAAAAAGATGAAATACTAAATAAAAGATAAGGTGATGCACCAAACTGGAAGTGGATTCTCTCCTTGAGATGAAGAATGAGAGGGAAAAATGCAAAGCCAAGAGGGAAAAAAGAAGACACATTCAACTCTGCAATTTTTCCAAACTCTAATTCTCTGCATAAGTGACACAAAGGATGGAAATCATGCAAATATAACTCACACACAACATGCCATAAAAGAATAGGAAGGCAAGAACACAATGACACAAGTTAAAGAGCAGAAGGAGAGCCATGGATAACTAAATATTATTGATTAGATTATGCACAATCTATTACAATAATGGAGAAGGCACTGAGTGCATTGCATAAAATCAACACAAAAGTATGCAACTTTTAGAATACTTGGCCACAAAAAAGGGAAACATAACCTTGCATTCAGGAGAGGATATTTTTACAATGAAGAATGAGTTACATATATAGAAGAAGGAGAAGGGGGAGAGGAAATCCAAAATCAAGAAGATCACCCACTTCTACAACCACCAAGGACCACTTAACATTCAAGTGTGCAAACCCAACATGGGCATCATAGACATTTACAGAATCCATAGCTGAAAACGACCACAATTAGTTTTTCACAATTTTGCCCCAATAAAATATATTTTTGAGACCCAAAACTACTTCCATCATGTAGTACTCTTCAAGACCTTTCCAACAATATAAATTTTGTCTTATTTGGTGACCCGGATCAAAATTTATGAGCATTTAAAGATCCCCATGTTGTCCGCATAGTTGACGGCCACGGGACCATCAAATTTAACCTTTAGGTCGCCCCCTACTGACATGTCAAATCCCCATTGGATCTTGGTCTCCCTTTTTGATTCTGATGAAATTTGAGGGATCCATTAGGAAACTAGGACCCGCTAAAAAGAAGGAAGTCGTGCATAGGACCTGCAAAAAGAAGAACCCACAGATTTTTAGGACCTGCGGAAAAAGAGGAAGCCACGACCCACAGTAAAAATAAGGAAGAAACTGGAAACTAGGACCTGTGGAAAAGAAGGAAGCCATAAATAGGAAAACTAAAGGACTAGGAATCATAGCTAGGAAAATAAAGGAAGCCGCACAAAATAATAACACCTGCGGAAAAGAAGGAAGTCATGCAGAAAAATAGGACCCGTGGGAAAGAAGGAATCCTTGAGAAACTAAGACTCAAGGAAAATAAGGAAGCCATGGGAAACTAGGAATCATGGAAAAGAAGGAAGCTACAACAAACTAGGACATGTGGAAGATAAGGAATCCGTGGAAAACTAGGACCCGTGGAAAATAAGGAAGCCACGAGAAACTAGGACCCGTGAAAAAGAAGGAAGCAACATATTTTAAGGATCTGCAGAAAAATGGGAAGGCACATATTTTTAGGATCCATGAAAAAAGAGGAAGACGTGGATTTTTTAGGATCCATGGAAAAAGAGGAAGATGATAATTCCCTTTATTTTTGAAACAAGTTGTCCAAATAAGCATGAGTTCTTTTTTAGTTACTCCTTGCCCCGTGTTCACACTAAAGGGGTGAATGTCAGGAAAATAATACAAACATGAACATTAGAAATTAATATTGTAATGTGAGGCATGAGTGATATTAACTCAATTAGATAATTGAGTGATATGATAATGGGATTTGAGAGATTATAGGAGGATTTGTAGGAGATATTGAAGGAGTTGTTTGAGTTTTTTGTAGGGATTGGGTGGATTACTTGTCAATGATAAGGATTTAATCCTTTGTAATAGGGGATGCAAGTCCTTTATAATCTTGTATCTTTCATAATGTATAAGACCTCACTAAGTAAAAATATCCTTATATGTGTTTAAGTTATTATGTAAATTGTATTTGCATAAACCCTGACCAAATGTACATCCTAGTCTATATAGGAATACCTTTAAAATCCTATAAATATATTCTCCCTAATTCACATATTATTTTACAATCTCAAGACATTACCAATAAACCTTGATCATGTTGGTTACCATAGCTCAATATCCCTTTAGAAGAAATGTCTATATGACTAGTGACTATTTTTTGAATTGGAAACTCTTCACTAGCATGACCTACACATGTTTCATGGGTCAAGTATGGTGAAATATTAACAAGGAGTTACCAGTATATAGAAACAATCCTAAGGTCATTAATAATATCAAGTAGATAATATAACACTTGAAATACACATAAGTAACCTCAATACATTGAGGATACTTATATATATATATATATATAGAAATAAAAATTAGTATAATTCAAACATGATCTGCTAAATGTAAAATATTGAATGAAGATAAATTATTTATATACATATTCACATAGGAGGGATAACTACATGAAAATTTATCCTTCTTTGGAGTATTGGCATGCAAGAAACACTCACCACATTATAGGGAGGTGGTGAGGCTATAAATCCCAAAATATTAGCCCATTTTTAGGGACTCTCATGATCAGTCAAGAATAATTAAGATTTTGAAAAAGTAGAGAAGAAACTAGAATTATATCACAAGATTGAGGAGATCACACAAAACCATTAATAGATTCTAGACATATGAAATGGTATTTCAAAAGTTACAAACACATAGACCCCTTACAGAATATACTGGTAAATTTTGATAGTGTTGGTTTCTTGTAGGTGTCAGAGTATGTCAGAAATGTCCAAAAAACTTGTCATCCCTTTTCTCGAGCATTTCAAGAAGAACCCCCTTATCATTTATAGGTCTTGTGAAAATTTTGTGAGTGATAAAAATTCAAAATCAATAGACTCATATTTTCATTGCATTTTCATTTCTAAAACAAGTAATCACAACCTCTACTATTCCTTCATAATTTAGATTATTGTATTTTAATAACCTTTTTTCTATGACCTAAATTAACTCATGTTTTGATTATATAATTTTATACCTTCTAGGTGTAAAATAAAATAAATAAAACCATACAAAAGTATATGAGTATTCAAATAAACTAGAAATTATAACAAAATAGAATACATTACATTCTAACAAAAACAATTCTTGAGATAGTTTATTTACAATAAACAATAGTAATTCTTTCATATGAGATATAGACACTAGAATTTATCATCACATATAAATAAAAATTCATATTTTCTAAGAAGTGGTGTAGTATTGTTAATGCTCAATGAAAATGTTCCATAGAATTGATTTTGGGTGTAAAAGGAAAACAATGTTTGGAATAATTTCTTCATGCTGCTGAAGTAAAATCACAAACAATTTTGGAAAGAAAATGCAAAATAAAGGCAACCATAATAAACAATTGAAAACATCATCCTATTTATGCATGGTACAAGTTTTATTGTAAATATCGAATTGTTCTTTTTTGAGTGCATTTCACATGTAATATATAATTCTCTTCCTCAAAAACAACAGGGAAAAATTCAACCTACCAAAATCCAAGTAGACTGGCTAAAAATGAGACAAATGATTTTTATTTCAACATTCTACTAATATGATTTTTATTTGATATTTTATTTAGTTCATAGAGAAGGAAATTGTGTGTTTTTAAAGAATATTGTTTATAAAAAGTTAAAAAGAGAAAAAATAAACAGGTGGATACCTATTTTATTATTCCCCCTTTAATAGTAATAAAGAGGAATATTTTTTTTTATTATTCCCTCTTTAATAGTAATAATAGGGGCACACTCACTAGAATAATTTGGATAATTATTTTGGATAAATTTTATGTCATGGATTATAATTAGCCATGTTTTATGATTTATTTCCAATTCTTATTCATTCGATATATTCCCTTGTTGGGATTTTGGGAAATCATGTAAATAATGAAGTAAACCATAGATGTGATAAAATTAGATTTGAAATAAACTAGAGCATGTAATAGACTTCTAACATTTTTTTTATCACGGGGAAACCCTTTCAAGCAAAAAATCTATTAGAATTTTGCTTGCTATACTAACTTGAAAAAACTTAAAAATAAAATAACTAGCATCCAAATCTTTGGCCTTTGACTATTTATTCTTGGCTCCATACCTCTCATAATGACAACATGTACCTTTATAATCCAAGTGCATCCTACAGTTAACCTTTCTTAGAAAGAGAATTAAATCCTTAAAATAAGACTTTATAGAAGAGTCACACATTGTATCAATTTACAAATCTTAAATTAAAGCTTACAATAAATATTACAGACACCTAAAATTCATTGTGCTAATTTAACCATAACTTGAAAAAATCATACTAACACCATTCTTTGTTTATTAATTAATGACCCTTTGTTAATTAATTAATTTCCCCCTTTTGGATACTAATTGAAAAACTTTTGTTAATTTTTTTGCACCTTGATTAAATCTAGATGTTATGTAAGTGCACAACAATAAGGAGGTAAGAGTTTGCAACATTTAGACTATTATGATGTAATTTAATTCCAACATCAAGTATATACAATTGGAATAATGCATTCAAATTTGAAAAGATCGATACATGATTAATAGTTTCTCAAATACACAAGAGGAGAGATAAAATTTTGATGTTCAGGGTAGTGCAAAGATAATATGAATGTGCAAGACAATGAAACAAGAGGATGTGGAGATGTAGATTACGTAATGGAATTTTTGGAATTGAAAAACTAAGTAGGGGTAGGACTATACAACTTCTTTACGGTCAATGATGGAGTTGTATAATCCTACCCTAAATATGTTTTAGACCCTTTTTAGATCTATAAATTTATGTGTTCTTCACTTATCTAGAGATTGTCTTCATTATATGTTGTTCCTACTTGCACAACTTTGGGATGACTTGTAATAACATGTAACAAAGTAGAAGTAGAAAACCTAGTGACCTACATAACCCTTCATTAAAATAAATAAACAAAAGGATAAAACATGTGTGTGGTGAAGTTGGACTACCCTTGGCAATCAGACTCCTAGCTGCTGAACTAATCTAAGTGTCACACTACATGCCCTTGTTATAATATCAAGCCTCATGTAGTTTTCCTGGGTGATTTTGTAAGAGTGTATATCTAACAAACCCTATGGTGCCCTCGTTTCTCTTAACACCAAGATAGTGGGCTAATTGTATAGTATAGAATGTACCTAGTGTGGTAGTAGTGAGATTCAGTGTGTCTTAGCCATGTGACCTAATCCTTTACTGATTGAAACCCTTTTGTAATTATTGGAGTTAATTTTATCTTGCCAAGACATGGATTTATGATCTTTGCATGCTTGTAGATGTATGAATCTAGACTCTTTCAACCGAATTAGTAATTCTAAATTTTAGTAGGGAATTATTAGGATGATGTGAAACTAATTTAGGAAGATTTAGGAACACTTTGAGTGATTTTGGAATGATATTTTCTATAGTATCAAGTGTAAGAATGTCAGGTGAGTTTTTAAAGTGATAACAACTTATTTATATAGCCATATGTAGGTGAGATAATATAGTAAAGCCGACCCAAGAAGATGAAATAAACCAAATAATGATTTTAAATTGAAAGTAGAGTTGTTTACTGTGAAGGGGTATTGTTTTATGTATGGATCTTGGGTAAGAACTTGTTGGTATTTGTTGTTGTTTGTCTTACACATTCGTCACTCACTTGCACACATTTTGGTCAAGTTTTAGGGGCTCCTATCTATCATGGTTCACTTAGTTTTCATCTCTAGTCTTTGACTAGGGTGCCTAGATAGGGATTAGGGCACTTGGGGTGCCTTGGTCCTGATTTCTAGGTTCCCTAGTCCCCACCACACTTGGTTTTAATTTAGATGTTCGAGGTCAGTCTTTATGGTTTTCCCTCATCTCCCTAGGTACTAGTCAGGATGTTGGGTCATTAGTGTCAAAATTTTAGCAAGAGATACCTATATAAACACAACATACACACTACATTATGGGATAACTATTTCTACTAAGGGCTAGCTATCTACATAGAGCAAGGGACTACATTTGGGCACTATTCTGCATCACACACTACATAGGAAGGGGATTTTCATTCTATTCCATCCACCATTTTGCATTTTATCTAGCTATTTCCCGCTACGTTGGTGTCATTGAAGCTAGGGCACCCTAGGCACATTATTGCACACATAATCACATAGAACTACATCGGGTCTGAGATGTAGTGCAACACTCAGTCATAAGTCTATCCATTTGGCAATTGAGGATAGTCTGACCCATTCATTTGCATCTTTCTTTTTTTAGGGTTTGATGCTTTGTGTGGGGTTTTGTAGGTGATTATTCATTGGAGATTCACAATGACACCAGTGAACCAAGTGCGACATCCACCCGACCAAAGGTGAAGTATTGCGAATATCTAGCGACCATATCAGGATCATATTCTGATTATTTCACAAACCAGGGCACTCAGATTTCAGACCAGGGTACCCACAGGTGCCCTTATCCCTCTCCAGGCACCCCAGTCTGGCCAGATCTTCCTTTGCTGCTACTTTTTGAGGTTCATTGTGACACTCTATTTTTCCATTTCATCGCTTTGTTCAGTCCCAGATCACTGTGAGGTAAGTCTAAATCAGGTAAGTACCTTTCCCCTTTCATTTCATTTCATTTTAATTATTTAAAATAAATTACTTAGCATTTACATTTCAGTTTATTTCATTTATTTCATTGTTGTACTCTTTAGATTCATAATAAAATTCAAATTTTATAGAATCATTTTGGTGAACCCATAGATTAGAACATTTTCCCTAGGATCCACTAAAACCCTAAATGGCTAAGGATAGCTCCTCTCCTTCTCAATTCATCATGCCTCATGTGAGTGTTAATCCTATCTATGATGAGGCCACCATCACTGAACTCACTTCCCTATATCGTGATGTTACTATGTTAGATCATATTCAACAACTCTTAGCCAATGAATGTCATGTGCCTACTAGCTTTGAAAATTATACTATTGGCATTGTTTCTGATCTGATGAGCTTCACTCATTGTACACCATGTTATACAGTTAGCCATGACCCTCCTTCTGACATTTCCAAGGAAGTTCTAGATGATTCTCTTATTGATTTCATGTTTGGTCTTGACAATGGTACATCTGTGCATATTGATTCTCCTCCTAGTAAGACCACTACTATATCTACATCTCATGATTCTCCTATATCTAATAATTATATCACATACTTGTCCATATGCATCATTCACAATATGTTGATGATCTGATTAATGACATTTTCATATCTGAGTCTCTTTCTGATTTTGACAAAACAATTGATAGCCATGATTCTACTACTTTACATACTATTGAGTGTGAATCTCCTACTCCATTGTCATCTTCTTCTGAGGTTGTATCTACCATTATGCATGACTCACCTCCATCTATTAGTTCATCCTCTCCTATCACTCCATCTCCATCTATTAGTTTGTCTCCTCCTATTGTTGCATCTCCATCAGACACTCCATCTCCTAGGGATGTTTTCGATGCTAGTCCTACCGCTTATATGGATGTTCCATGTCCTTCATCACCTATTGCTTCTTTGGAACCTATACCTAGTGTGCCTTTAGCATCAAATCTCCTTTGTCTCCTCTAGACATCCCTATGATTACTCACAATGGAAAGTTACAACCGCTTAACACATTATTGCCATCTTCTACTATTCCTTCACAAGACATCTTGTCTCTCATGCATGTTGTGGGTCACTTACAATCTCAGGTTCAATCACTCACATTAGAAAGCAAGGCCTATTATGCTTCCATTGATAACAATTCATTGCATGGAAACCCTATTCCTAAGAAGATTCATAACTCAACATTTCCTAAGGATTTTATCATGCCTACCTTTTCATGTTTTGATGGTACTGGAAACCCCTACTTACATCTCAAACATTATCATATGGCTATGGCTTCATATTCTAATGATCGATTATTGCTTAAAGCCTTTCAACATAGTCTTACCAATGATGCTTTGCAATGGTATACTCACCTACCATTTGGATATATTAGCACTTATCATGAGATGGAAGAAGCTTTTCTCCATCACTTTATCATCAACAAATGGCCCTAGAGTTACTTATGATCATTTGCCTACTTTACATCAAGGAAAAACAAAACCTATAATGTATTACATCTTACAATTCAATGCTTGTATGCACCAATTAGTCTTTCAACCTATCGATCTAGAGAAGCAATTTATCTTTTGTTCATGGTTTGATTCCCACACTAAAAAAATGGTTGCAATATGACACATGTGAATCATTCACACTTCTATGCTATAGAGTTATTGATCTAGAACAAGACCTCATTGCCACACATGTTATAGATCCTCCACCTATAGTTACCACTATTACATCATCTAGTTCTTCTCCATTACCATCAGTTGAGCATCCTACATGATCTCCATCTCCTCCTCACAAGCAAGCTCAACCTACTACATCACAAAAGTGTCCTTCTTCTCCTACTCCACAGACAGGCCACACCTCAATCTTCTACACCTGTTTCACGTGAGCCATTACATTTCTCTCATCATGCTAGACCACATGATGTGCTACATGTTTTGATTAATGAATGGTTAATTCACTTACCTTCTAACCAACATCATCCACAACATCATTTACAATGTCAACATGATCGACCATATTGTAATTATCACCATATCAATGGCCATAGGGATAATGATTGCTTCACCCTTCATGATCGATTACAACAATTAGAGGATAAGGGAATCATCTCCTTTGGCTCTCACTCACATGAGTGGTCCATATCTCCTCTCCCTCATCCATGAGTTACTACTAGTTTAGTTATCTCCTCCATTCTAGTGCTAAGGTCATTGTTCATCCATCGCCACAAGTCATCACTCATGCACACTTTCCATTGCATCCATCCATCACTGCACCATCTCATCCACCATCCATCTCATCTCATCCATCGCATCATGCTACTACTTCACATTGGCTTCCACAGCCCTTGGCATTCACACCTCCCACCACTGCTCCATATGACATTCAGTTTGGCTCATACGCTCACACTGCTTCCATCCCACACGCTTCCACCACTTCAACCTTGGTCTTTGGTAGGTGATTATTATCACCTCACCCCCCAATGATGCACTCATGTTCTTATGATTCTTACATGACTGTTGAGGGATCTATTACAATAAGAACCTCTCTTCACGTGCTCTATCGATTCATCTAGTGCATTCTATCAATCATTTCCCCATGACACACTCTTGCATTACATGGTTCATTCTTGACTGTTGAGGGGTCTTATCTAAATGAACCTCATCATCTATATGTTGGGGGGCATCACTAATCTTCCCCATATCTTCATCTTACTAACATACACTTCATTACATTATATGAATTATTACAATTTTGATCATTCATCACAATTTCATTACATACATCATCTATTATCATCTACACTATATCATCATCACATTACACATTACTCACAACTATGCATTACAAATCAATTCAACAAATACAAATAAACTTAAAACACATCAAGATCATATATAAGTAACATCAATCACATAAATCATCATCATCATAACATCAATACACATCAATATCACATCATATAATCATATATATATATATAATCCATATATATATAAATCCATATATATATAATCACAATCATAGTTACAAAACATCTCATAACTGGGGGACAACTCCCCTACATCGAATACATCAATACAAATCATATCTCATCATCATTGTCACTATTTGGTATTACACGTGCTCTAGCACTCGAAGCCTCACCACTAACTCGACATCGCTGATCACGACCCCTATACCTCTCCACCTACCTACATAATAGTGTGTTCTCTATAGACTACTCCACAAAGTGACTCTATAATGTGATAAATTGTGCAAACACATCATGTGCTAAAGGACCACCACCCACCACCTCTCTAGCTCATCATGTCTCCTCACATGCCTCATCCCTCTCACTCAGTAACATGGTACACATCATTGTTGCTATGGCCACTGGCTCAAACAAATGGGCATGCTCACCCACAATGTCATCCACATGCTCTAACATCCCTCCACCCACAAGTATGTCAGTTGGCACATTCCACGTCAATGTGTGGATAGATGTGTCCACAATCAAGCTCCAATACACGTCACCTACAACCAATAACACAACACATTAGACAACCATAACCATCACATAAACAAGTAACCAATCATATAACACAACTATATAGATACTCACGCTCCGCTATCACCACCACTACATTATCAGGGGCATGTGCTTGCCCCTCCACTCCTCCTCCCTATGGTAATCCCACCACATCCACAAATAATGGAAACAAAAACACCCATCGATGCGATGTCCACCATGCATGGTATGCCTCTGTACACCCCGCATCATCTGCATCAATAGGCTCTATGGCCGCACCAGCCTCATCAAGCCCGATAGGTACTAGCAACTCTCATGTGGGCCCTGGTCTAGCTCCAACCCTCCTAGGTGCTCTAATGGCTCTAACCCACACATATGGCTCTAGGGGCACATCCTGAGCCATACCAAACTATCGAGATATCCACTCCACCTAAAACAACTCGGTCACACCTGGAAACTGATCCTCCAACCACATAGTCCTCCGTATGCATCATAACTCTACCACATCCTTTGACCATCCTCCATAATCTCAGGTATGGCCTCCATATCACTGCCTCTGGTCCCATCCAATCTATCAAGGCTCTATAAGTATCAATATCCATCTTCCACCCACGTACTCCAACCCATCTCCCAAAAATATGTCTGGCCTAGCCCACTCTACTCATGGACCACCAACTGGCCTCAATACTACTATATGCTCATAGGCCCATACATGCAATAAAGTAGTCACTCCAATCCCACCTCCATGCTCCTCCTGTGTAAATATGTAAAGATCTCTATACAGGTGGGCCAACACACATCGTGCCCATACATACCTAGTACCCTCCTCCTCTATCCACTGAAAATATCATGCATCTTATATAAGATGCCCACACCACCTCCCTCCACTGCAATAGATGATGCAATAACCATGGCTATAAACTTCCACAAGCGTAAAACCCCTGACCTCAAAATCACATCCAAGCTAATATGGGCCTCGACAGGCACTCATGTCCCCACAAAATACCACCTAGTGGCCCACATCTGTCTCTCCATGTTCTCCACAGCCATGATGTGTACCCTCTCACCAACAACTGGTAATCACAGTATGTGATATACATCCTCTAGTGTGACTGTCATCTCACCAGTAGGTAGCCAAAATGTACAAGTATCCACACACCATCTCTCACACAAAGTTGTCAACATAGGCATATTATGGGGCACATCCCCCATCCTCACTATGTGCCACAGGCCGACATGGTCCATAACCTCCCAATCATCATCTGATAAACCCAACCCAAGAAAAGTACTCAAATGAAGACCACCACGGAACTCCCTCGAATGGATATCCCTCTGCACAACACTAAAAAACAAAAAACAACACATTAGAACACTATACATAGGAAAACATAAACATTTACGACATTACTACATAGTAAAAATCACATTTCCACCACTCTGGACTGAATGCACACTTTCTGGACTAGGGCACCTAGAATTAGGACAGGGGCGCCCAGGATTTGGACACCAGAGCCCATGTTTGGGTGCTCCTATCCTGAAGGCCACTAGCACCTTCACCACTCTTGTCCAGGTCTAAAACACCAAGAAAAACAAAAATAACAAATTCACAAAAATTCACTAAAAATGACTATTACACATGTATTTTTTGAAAAAAAACATGTTTACCAACTTTGTTGTCGTACACGATGCCATAGCAGTCACTACCATCTCAAAATGGATAGGTTGTGTTGCTCTAACTTGCGGCATCCTTACACACTCAGAGCTCACTCTCACACTCACGCAAAAGACAAATGAGTTGACTAATCACTTTTTCACTTTACTATTTATAGTCACTTTTCATTATTCACTCTACTATGGTCATACTTCACATTTACTACTCAACTAATACACATCGCACAATTTTTCCAATATCTTGAGCATTTTTACTCCTGATTTATATCATTTTGTGGCATTCTCTTTAGAATTTCACCTACCATTGTATCATACATATTACACACATGTTATTTCTCCTCAACTTTGTCTTTCACTCAATCTACACACATTTTCATGATATCTATTATACATTATCTATTACTGGGCTTACTTTCGGCTCAATGTTCATTCTCATTATCACTTCCCCTTTCACCAAAAGGGGGGGTATAAAATTGGGGTCATCCTATAATTCCCCTTACACCACTTTGCAATCATTCAACACCTCTAATTTTTCATTTTCAACATTTACTAATACACCATGTGACATTTCATCATTTTCTATCGATTCCCCCTAATGACCTAACCTGGGGGGCAACAAGCATAAAATATCTCTATGAGTAAACCAATCAATCAATCAACCAATCAAATACGTTCAAATCTCTAACAATTGAAATCACACCATTTAATTCAAATACAACACAATTCACCTCCCAACACCTAACTTGGGAGTTACATCCCCCAGATGACCTAACTTGTGAGTTACATTTTTTATTTTCCCAGATGACCTAACATGGGAAGTTATTCTACATTTTGTGTTTTCTTCCAGATGACCTAACTTGGAAGCCATCACACATTGCAGTGACACCCTTGGAGTGGGGGAAATGAGATGTCATTTCCTTTCCTATACTGCTCCTATATGGGTCAACACATTTGATCAAAATCTTTGGATCCAAAACCACTAAAAATTTGATCTGAGTCCATCTGCAACAGCTAGATCTTGAGGATGTAGTTAAAGGTTGGAGAATAACACACCTTTCTCCCTACACTCTTCCTCTGGTGGTAGGACGCCCAAATCCTCTATTTTTCATACACATGCAATCGGGATGGGAATTGATCACTCCCAACCCCATCGTATCGTCATCATACAACATTCAAAATCATCAATCATTCAACATTACAATCATCACTTTCGTTTAGTGCACTTCATCATGGTTTTTCATCTCTCTCTACGCTGCATGGATCAACATGTTGATCCATGGTTCGTCACGCTATATGTTCACATTTGACACTCTCTTCTACCACATCTGTGTGTTCTTCTACAACATGGGATTCTCCAAATTTCTCTCAGGTACACATCTCTAACTACTTTATGTTACCAAGATTTCACTCACCAACATAAAGTGGGGGAAAATGTAGTCACAAAATCACACACTTACTACTATTATTATACCACCAAGTATGTTGTTTTATATATGGATCTTGCATAAGAAAAGTATTCACTAATGACCCATCCCATAGTCTAGTAGTCAGTCTTGTTGGTCTTTTTTGTTACTTGTCTTACACATTCATCACTCACTCACATACTTGTGGTCAGGTTTTAGGGGCTCCTATATGTCATAGTTCACTTAGTTGTTATCTCTAGTCTTTAACTAGGGTGCCTAGATAGGGATTAGGGTGACCTGGTCCTGATTTCTAGGTGCCCTAGTCCCCATCACACTTGGTTTTAATTTAGACATTTGAGGTCAGTCTTTATGGTTTTCCCTCCCATCTCCCTAGGTACTAGTCAACATGTCAGGTCATTAGTGTCAAAATTTGAACAAGAGATCCCTATATAAACACAACATACACACTACCTTAAGGGCAAACTATTTCTACTAAGGGATAGCTATCTACATAGAGCAAGGGACTGCATTTAGGCACTATTCTGCATCACACACTACAAAGGAAGGGGATTCATTCTATTCCATCCACCATTTTACATTTTATCTAGCTATTTCCCACTACTTTGGATTCATTGGCACTAGGGAACCCTAGGCACATTATTGCACACACAAGCACATAGAACTACATCGGTCTGAGATGTAGTGCAACACTCAGTCATAAGTCCATCCATTTGGTAGTTGAGGATAGTCTGACCCATTCATTTACATCTTTATTTTTTAGGGTTTGATGCTTTGTGTGGGTTTTTACAGGTAATTATTCATTGGAAGTTGACAATGACACCAATGAACCAAGTGTGACACTCACCTGACCAAAGGTGAAGTATTGTGAATATCTAGTGACCATATCAGGATTAGATTTTGAGTTGTTCTATAGACCAAGGTGCCTAGATTTAATACCAGGGCACCCACATGTGCCCCTATCCCTCTCTAGGTTCCCCGGTCTAGCCAAATATTCCTCTATTGCTACTTTCTGAGGTTCGTTGTGACACTCTGCTCTGCCATTTCATCACTCTGTTCAATCCCAGATCACTGTGAGGTAAGTCCAAATTAGGTAAGTACCTTTCCCCTTTCATTTTATTTCATTTTAATTACAAAATAAATTACATAGCATTTTTATTGAAGGATAGGATGGAGAAACTCATGGTCAGAGAATCCTATGGTATTGAAGTGAGAGAAAAAAGAAATATCCAAGAGCATTTGAATATGGGTTCACTAACTAATTTAATTTAATTTTCATTAAATATAATAATTCAAAGTCGCTACTGAAATAAATGATGTATAAATACTGAAAAAATAGAAATGACACAAGAAAACTAAGATGTAAATAATGAAACCCTAAGCAAAAGATGAGATAAGAAGACTTATCTAGTTTATGTGCAATCTAGTACTGATCTACAAAAATCAAAATGACAAATAAACTAGGAAGAGTGTCTTTACTACTCATTATAACTTCTAAAATGCATGGATGAGGCCAGACACAGGAACTTGGGATAAGGCAAGGGCGCCTAGGCGTTGGAGACCACCTCTCGGCACTGATGACTATACAAGATCAATATATGATTTTTGGTGAGTCTAAGGTCTTAGATGTTATTCCATGTTGATAATCTAATAGTCACTCCTTGATTTCCGAAGGTACCTGTAACCTGAAAAAGAAATGTTAACTTGCACAAGCCCCAAAACCGCATCAAACCTAAAAATTAAAATACATAATGGGGAGTTAGAATAACCTTGGAGGTCACCCCGATAGTGAACGTATGACTGAGCGCTGCACTAAATCTCAAAATCCATGTAGTTCTTGCAAGTGTGTGTAAGAATGATGCCATAGGATGCCCTTGTGCAAGTTGCACCTGACAGCGGATTGTATCTAGAATGTAACAATGCAGTTGAATATGTGGATGGAATAGAATGAACTTCCCCTTCCTATTTTTTTCATACAGAATATGCAATCCCTTTTCCCTTGAATGGATGCTAGATGAATGCCTTGGAGTGACTTAGGTGCCTTTTAAATGCAATATTAGGTGCTAATAGTAATGTTTAGTTTTTGGTACTTGATTTTTTGCACATACTATGTACTTATATGATTCTCTTGTTTTAATTTCGTAATTGACAACTAGAAGGTTGAATCATAAGTGAAAAATATGCCCAAAGGATATAATAGATACAAAAGAAATGAGTAAGGTGAGAAAGGGAGCAGGGGCACCCAGAGGGGAACAGGGGCACATGAGTGCTTCTTTCCTTGTTGGGTGCTGGTGTTTGAAGCCATAAAAGATAAACTAGTAAAATTATGACTAGGCTGTAGGGTTTGTAAGACAAAATGGAAAAGCAAAAGAAAAAGGAAAGAGGCCAAAGATAGTTGTTAATTACTAGTTTTATTTCTTAGGAATCATGTAAATGCTAGTATTCTTTGAGGACCTATAAATGTACCTAAGTGTGTGATTTTGTGTCTATATTTTCCCTCAATTCATGTTGTTGAGTGAATAATAGATAATACTTAAATTAGATAAGAGACGTGTACCTTGCGACCCTATAGAAGTGTGCGACAAATAGTGTGTCAAGTAGGAAAAGTGAAGTATGAAATATTCTAAAGTGAAGCGTGGAGACTAGGAAATGAAAGTGTCCCTAGGGGAGAAGCTTATGTGTTCTACCATGTTATTGCATCTTGTAAGGAAAAGCACAAAAGAAGAGTAAGAATTTAGTCAAATCCCTGTATATGATAAATTATAGAAAAAATGCATAAATGTAAAAATTGTGTAAAGGAAAGTGTTCACTTGATAGTAAAAGAGTTTAAAAGGATAGAAAATTGTCCTGAAATGTGTGTAGAGATTCTTTTTTGGGATATCTCATGCCATAACAAGTTTTGTTTCAAATAATATCATACCCAGTGTGATTTTTTGGGTGATATCACGCCAAGTGCGATTTTTTTGGGCGATCTTTCACACCAAAGAGAAAGTGTTGGGGAATTGTGAAGTCTAGTGAATTACTCTCCTTCCATGACTCTACCCAATAAGTAGCACTGCAAATGGTGCAAGTCCCTTATTTGTTCCTTCTATCTCGATTTGCTATGAATTAGTTTTGAGTTGTATCAATTGAAGGACATTGCAAATTTTATTTGTTGGAGGACTTTGGTTCTAAGTGTAAATATTGTCTAGGTTAAGGCTTTTGTCAATTTTGATTGATCTGTTTAGTTTACTGGTGCTCCCCAAGGAAATTAGCAAGTTAGGGGAGGAAATAGGTGCCCATTGGAACTACTATCTGAGTCTGGGAGTTGGTGTTTGTGTTGTGCTAAGGACCCAAGTCAAAAAGTAGGCCATTCTGTGGCTGTATTTCTAAGTTGTTGGTGTACTGTGAAGATTTGTAATGTAGTGCTCTGAGTTGCTAAAGGGGTTATTTGTTCACATTGGGTTCACCAAATGATTTAATAGACGAGCTAAATCCTTGTGTCAAATATAATATTGAAATTCACCACTGAAATAAATTATGTATAAATACCAATGGTATATAAATGGTACAAGTAAAATAAGATATAAAGTATGAAACCCTAATGCAAGAGATGAAATAAGAAGAGTTAGGTGATTTATGTGAGTCAAGGGGGATCTGGGTAGAGAGAAGTGATTTAGAACACATTAGGAGGACTTTTTCTACTACTCACTATTAATTTTGAAATACACAGATATCTTGGCCAATCACAGGTGCCTAGGATAGGGACCCTAGGGCGCCAGAGCATAGAGATTGCCTCTAGGTGTCTAGTGACTCACAAGAGCTCAAGTCTACCCTTTATGGTGTGTCACAAGTGTCTTTATTATTCCTTGTTGATCACCTTTGTGATGGATGGTTCTAGGAGTGATCGCTGAAGGTACTTGTAACCCACAAAATAAATGTTCACTTGCATAAGACCACAAAATGCATCAAACCCAAAAATAAAAATGTAAAATGGGGAGTCGGAATGACCTTGTCAGTCACCTTGAGAGTGAACTTACGAATGAGCATTGTGCTACATCTCAGAATCCATGTAGTTCTTATGAGTGTGTGTAAGAATGATGCCATAGGATGCCCTTGTGCAAGTTACACTTGATAGTGGGCTATAGATAAAATGTAGCAATGTAGTAAAATGTGTGGATGGAATAGAATGAACTTCCCCTTCTCATGTTGTGTATGTAGAATATGTAGTCCCTTGTCCCTTAAATCGATTCTAGATGAATGCCTTGGAGTGGATTTAGGTGACCCTTTTTAATGCAATATTAGGTGATAATAGTAATGCTTATTTCTTGGTCCTTAATTTTGAACACGTAAAATATGCATTTATATGATTTTCATTGTTTGAATTTTGTAATTGACAACTGGAAGGCCAACCCATAGTGAAAAATATTGGAAAAGATAAGAGACACAAAAGAAGTGAGAAAAGTGAGAAAGGGTCACATTTTAGAGGGGATAGGGGTGTTTGGATGCTTTAATCCTAGCCAGGCACTTAGTGTTTGAAGCCATAAAAGATAAACCAGTAAAATTATGACTAGGTTGTAGGGTGTGTAGTGACCAAATGGAAAACAAAAGACAAAGTTAAAGAGGTTGAAGATAGTTGTCAATTACTAGTTTTCTTACTTAGGAATCATGTAAATGTTAGTATTCTTTAAAGACCTAGAAATGTACCCACGTGTGTGATTTTGTGTCTATAGTTATCATGTAAACCTATGACTATTTAGGAAATCGAACTAGTATTGTGCAAATTTCATTTCCACAAGTGTATAAGTTAATAACATTTAATAGAATCTCATATTTATAAGGAGAATATGATTCAATAAATGTAGTGAATACATTTACAAAGGAATCTAAGGGCTTGGCCATACAATCATATCAAAAATTGTGACTAGCATTTTGCAGTGAAATAACATAACCATAGCTGGCCTACCCTATCATCGGTGATTTGTGGAAAGTTATTCCCTCATTTCCATAACATCACTTTAGCTTCCTTTCTGTATCACTTTTTTCAAAGCTCATATTTCCCTTTAAAATTGTACATGTATAACTTTAGGAATTTTCTAGAATTCACTGCAAAGAAATATATCAATATAGGGACTGTTGTTGTGCCATTTCTCTTTGTAGTTTGAACTATATTTCTGTCTCTTGAATTTTTTATGATTTTGTGAATTATGTATTTCCATGTCTTCACAATTTCTCTTGTACAATAAATTGGGTAAGGATCTTTTCCCATACATTACAATAATCCTTCACAACAATACACTAACCATATAATATACATGCAACCATTCTTTCTAATGTTAAGTTATTGGATAAAATTGAAATAAAATGCATGATTTTGAATTTATTTATATGGATTTACACCAACAAAATACCTTAGACAACTTGTTTAAAATAAAAATTGAAGATTCCCTTGGTTTTTAAAAGTTCATATGTGCTATAATAAAATTGCAATATTTTCAGGGCTTTAAATTATATTCTTTCCAAATTTTATGTTTAGAATAAAGTCATTATTTTATTTAAATATGTGATAATACATTACTGTTTATTTTTACTTATTTTATATGATTTTTAATTTAAATTTTTTTCTTGATATGTAAAAGTGTGGCTGAGGGGACCCTACCTATGTTACATCATATTCAAATATAGACAAAGATATATCAACACAGAGGAACAAAAATGACCAGCCTTTTCCATGAAAATCAGTAATAGATGGAACAATCATGCATGTAGAGAAATAATCAACAAACAACACAACAAAACACGAAAGTAAACAAACTAACAACTTATCCTTGAAACTCCTTCCCATGGGATTTTAAATACATATTAAGGGCATTATTAACAATTTTCCCTTTCTTATTCTTGCACATAGTAGTTCATCCATCATCTTTGTTTGGATTTTCATTTTCATTATTGTGAATATGATGATTTCAATATTCTCCTTATCCACACCTAGTTTGAAACTATGTTAAAAAAGAGGATGATGATTGGATGCCGCATTCAAATCAGTAATCAGGAGTGAAACCTTATACACATGAGGAGGAGTGACCTCCTTAATTTAGAAACTAAATCATCCTCACTCTTTGAATCTTCTTTTGAATCATTATCCAAGTGACCTTTAACACCCAAGTGACTAGGATATGAATTATTCCACCAAGAGGTTTTCTTTTATCAGTTTTTTCCCTATCTTACAATTTGAAGCTAAGTGACTTAGAGAAAAACAAGTCATGTATCTAAAGTGGAACCCTTCATAGTCTAAGTTTTGATTCTAGATTCTATCCTCCACTTTGAGCTCAATAGAAGTTGGAAAATCAACAGAAGTATTCATATCAACCACTATTCAGGCATATGCGGTATAGTCATACAACATCGTCTTTGGTTCAATAGCCCAGCATTTACCCAAGGTATTCCTAATAGAAAGTAACTAATTCTCACCCTAAAATTGGAGGGGGAAATAAGGAAACCAAACCTAAACAGGTTTGACATGGAAAGTTTTGATCATTTTATTAAATAGATGGAACCATGGCTTCATAAGTAGAAAGTAGGACTGAATATCCCAAAGATTTTCAAAAAATGTATCTTTATAAGAGGTTTTAGTGAAAAAAAATTCAATGAAAAAACCTCTAGATGTAGGGTAAATATTCTAGTTTACATTCCACTTACTGACTAGCCTCATTTAATGTTTTGAAATCCAATCATGTAGTGTTAGAAGACCCAGATGGACATTATTGAATCTAAAAATAAGCACAATTTTCTAAAAATAAGCTTCATATTTGAGAACCTTTGCACCAAAACATGTAGAGGGTGATGTCTTCGCACAAGCCATGGGCTTAGAAGGGTTTCAGGAAAAGGATATAGAAACTTCCTAAAAAAATTGTTTTTCCCTTAGATCCACCATTGAATGGGCCACTGATAGAAAAAGGGACCCTAGACTCATCGCCCCCCATTTTCAAGGACAATAGTTTTAGTTACTTCAACACCATTGGTGTTTCAAGGCCACATGCTATTGGAAAGAGGTAGGGGCAGGGAAAATAAGTCATCCGTTACTTTTCCTAGGGGACCCAACCTCACACACATCTACATGCCATTCACCTGCTCTATGCATACCATGCAGCTAACCTTCGGATCCTGCACAGTTTAAATGTCATCTTCATTGCCATTCGCATTGGCCCTTCATAGGGTTAGGGCATAGGCTAAAACTTCTAAAATGGCACTGCTCATCACAAACTAAAAAATCAACTCTCTATCTTAACATGTCACTAAACTTGCTATTTTTAGTAGCTACTATTTTATGCATTTAATTATATCCACTTTCTTTTACATTAATTGTATAACTCAATTTTTTTTCAATTTTAAAAAGGTCTTTATAATTTTTTACAATTTTAAATCTTATCATAAATGGTCATTATCATGCTAAATCTGTGATGGATTATATTTTAAATATTGTCTTTTTTTCTCAAATCACTCTATCCTATTAACATAGTTAAACATTAATCTCCTGTATAATTTTTCTTGTTAACATATGAATTTTTTTGTTTGAAAGCCTATTTAGTCTTATGACTTGTACTAACAAAAAATTCAATGCCAGTTATAAAAAAAAATCTTAAAGAAGAATATAAATTTACATAACTTAAATTAAAAAAAAGTTAACACTTTTTTTTTGTTTTCTATCTATGTGCACACAAAAATATTATAGATATTTAAAACTTATGCCCTAATACTAAGCACATTATTTTTAAAATGGACTACTTATATCAATTTAATTTAGATATTAATGTCCAATAGAGGTCAAGAATGGTCAATGAGACAAACAAAATATTACATGAATGAAGTACATATAGGGAGAGCCAAATGCATCTCCCAAAATAAAAGGAAAAAAATAAAATGAGAAACAAAATTTTTGATAGCTAACTTGGTCAAAGATCTTGAAACCAATAAAATGTACATTTCCTGAAAGATTTGGACCATGTTGTGTAGGTATGAGGTATTTCAAGGTTCCTAAAATGGGTAACTTGGAAGAAAGAATTGATATTTCTAGAATTTTTTGTTTGGGTGGATTTCAATTTGAGTGTTCTGTGTCAGAGTTGAAGTTTGTCACGAATAAACAAAGCTAAAAATTTAGAGTCTTCATATCAAATGAATCTCTTTAAGGATTCATTAGAGTCTTTAAAAAGACAATGGTATATTCTATGAATCTCATAATTTATGGAACACTTAAATACAAAATTCTCTTCACTTTCATGGTATGGTAAACACAATTAATATATACACTCATCTTGTAGGAGGCTATGATCAAATTCTATCTAAAGTGGGTACTAAGAGAAAATTCAAACATGAGCTAGAGGAATCCTTAAGCATTAAGGAAAAATATTCATATATTTAGGAATTTTATTTTGATCCTCATGAAAGTAGGAATAATAATGAATATAATGAATATGTTTTGGTTTCAAAAGCACTTTTGGAGAAAAAAATGTAAATTTCAAATAACATTTACTGAGATTTTCTTGGATATCTTTTTTAACTTCATGTTTAGTGAGTTGTGGAGAATTAATAGAAAACTCAGGAGGAAGGGTTATTTCTTTATCAATATTAAGCTTTTTGAGGAGATCAATCATAATTCTTGCATACCAACAAGATTTTCATCCTTTCTTGGAAACTTGGATAGAAGTTTTAAGTGTGAAATGTGGATACCTATTCTAACTAGAGAAATAATCAATGATCTACTAAAGCCTATGCAACATAGTGATAACATGGATAATCAAAGAAATAAAGAGTGGACATACCCAAAATCGGCAAGAATAATTGAGTAAGGAAAAATTATTTTGGATCAAATATTCTTTGATAACATGGAAATAAAAACTCTTTCCATATGGTTGAATTTATTTTATCTCAAGTACGTACCCCAAAACATTGCATCTGTATAATAGTGTTGGAGTAATCGAATTGAAATTAAAGCTTGAAACCTTTCCTTTCCAAGGTTGTCAATGTTGCTTATCCTTTGCTAAGTCTTGCTTCTATTGTTGGTAAAAGGATGAAAGGTTTTCGAGAGAAAACCATACCCAAGTAGGTGTAAGAATACACCATCTCAATCTATGATCTTTTATTTGTCAGATTGGTTGTAAATGCTAATTTCTTAGTTGTGTTGAGTGTTATGAGTTTTTGTCTTTGCAATATTTACTTTAAGGCTATTTTTATCACTAAAATTTATCAATATATCAAGCTAGTTTTGAGGACATGTAATTGAATGTGAAAGTAAAACAATGTCATCTAAAAATAATAAAATTGTAATACAATTACCATAGAGGCTACAACCACTCATACCATGCGAATATGTGGAAATAAGGTCATCTAATTCATCAATGTAGAGCCCAAAAAGTGTAACTAATAGTGGAAAAGATTGATTCACACCTATGGTACTATGGATGCTATCAGTAGTGCCCATTTGGTATGAATATGCCCAAAATCTGCCACATATAAAGTCATTACCAGAGAAATTACGAAGTTAGAAAGACCTAACTCTTTAAGCATTTGAATAAAAAAATGCCTTGTTATTGTATCAAGTGCCTTGTGGAAGTTTATAAAACAATGGTATACCTTTCGTTTGTTATCATTTTCTTCCTCTATTGTGGAATTTTTTTATTAGATTAGGTAAAAAAACAAGGATAGGATCCCATAGGCCATACACAAGAGAGTACATCATGAGAGATACAATGGAGAAGAAAACAAGAGACCTATACTAGTGATCAAAAGAAACAAACCTAGACCGATGAAAAGCCAAGCCCAAGAGTGAGTCAAGGAGACTTGACTCAAGACAAGAACTAGGGCTTGCCACCGAACACCTCTTTGTAGTGACTACACATAACATACAGTTTGTTGTGATGGACCTCCATCCAACCCACAGCGTCGATGGAAGGAGGAGATGAAAGTGAAGAATGATTCAAATCAAGCCCAAGGAATACCTCGATTCTCCCCTTAACAAGATCATTCGAACCACTTCCTAACGATGGGAAAAGGTTCTTGAAATCCCTCCTAACAACCCCCATCCAAGATTCATTAATAGAGGCCACCCTTAGATCCAAGAAATATTAAAAAAAAATTCTCCCACCCAAGTGACTGGTCCTCCCTGTTGCAACAACTGACACCACCCGTCAACATTTACCTCCCCCCAACAACCCTGGTTCGAACCTCCTCCCAAAACACCTTCGTACACTACAAATCAAACACAACATAACTATTGAAAGCATCCACACAAGCAGAAACCAACCTAGGAAAGGAGAATCCACCTGTAGCCAATCGTCCCTCCACAGGAGTCTTTACGCCAAACTCCCCAATTTCATGTTCCTCCTCATCTGAATCCTCCAACACATCCTCCTCGCCATATGATTCTTTCAACACATCATCCCACTGATGATATTTGAATTTCACTAGCATCTCAATAGGTCCACAACAATCCTTCATGATCTCATATCTACCCATTCTGCACTTGCTACAGAAAATCTTGGAGCTTTTAACCTCTATAACTTGTTCCCATTTACCAGGAAGGGAATGCAAGAAGATTCACTTAGGAACTTTGAAATACATAGGTATATTGATGCATAGCCTTGCAAAAACTAATCTGGATCTCGATTTGGTAGTGGGATCCATGACAATAAGCATACCCATCAATTTGGAAATTCCCAAGAAGACCTCTGGTTCTTAGAATTCCAATGGGAGACCCGGAAGCTGAATCTAGACCGAGAGAGTATGGAAACCAAAATCATGGGGTATTCTAGGCTCCCATTGGTGGAAATTGAAAGTTGCACTAGAAAAAAACCATGGTCCTTTGTTGAAAACTTTCTGCATTTCCATCTTAGAAGGAAAGAAAAAAATGAAACCTTCTCCATTCAAGGCTCAAACTTTTACCTTATAACCCCAATTTCTCCTGCTCTATTCTCTTACCACATCAACATTTGGTTATAACCCCGCAAATCTGCCCATTATAGAAAAACAAAATATTTGTTTAACTCTATCGATGATGAATTTCAAAATATCCAGTAATGGCTCCTCATTTTTCCACAAAGGCGAGAGCTTCGCAATTCGCTTCATCGAAAACCTTAACTGCCCATGTGTTGTTCCCTTTTCTTGGGAAACTCCCCTCCATTCGATGCTCTATGTCGAAATATGTGTAATTATGGCAACAAGAGTGAATATGTAATCATTTGTTCATTAATTCCTTTTTAATATTACTATTGATGATGAATCATAGCACCCCTGAATGTCTGCAACTCAATGGGTTGAGACTCTCAGTGCGATTGCATAAAATTGATCTTTTCCCAAGTGTGGGACCTTGCGAATTGGGAAAGCTCTTTGGATGAAGGACGGTTCCTATTCCTCTGTTCAGATGCACACATAAAAATGTAGAGGGTTTACTCAAAAACCTAATCTAACTTTCCAAGGAGACATGGTAAGATGATACATAAAAATAGACCTAAACTAACAAAGGTGATGCACCGAGGAATGAAGAAACACCTGTCTTGCCAATAAAGACAAACCATTAAAATGCAATGCAAGATCATGCATAGATAACCATATTTGTAGTGAAAGATTAGGAGGATGTAAATGAACACAGAGAGGGTTGAGAATCATCCATAGACATGTATTATTTTCTCCAAATATTGATACAATACACTACAAAATGCCAAGAGGCAAAGTTGCATTACAGTTTTAGATGAGAGGTTTGAACTCCACAAATTCACCTACCAAAGAGAAGAAGGGAGGGGCAAAACAAGAATGTCCAACCTTTAGAAAGAAGCCCCTCCTTACAAGTTTATAGGAAGAATGAGAGAGGGAAGAGAGAGGAATTCCAAATCTACCCCAACCACCTCCAGATTGTATTTAATTCATCTCATTATGGTGGTAGGTGAGAACCCTAGCAAACCCAAAAAATGGTGAACTGTATTTTGCATTTTTTAAGAACTTGTTCTCACCCAATTAAATATATCTAGTCATAGTTGGATAGAGGACCTTGTAAGCTTTCCGAAAAGTCCAACCTTGCATGAATCCGAGCTCCCTATGAAAAGTTATGGCCATTTGAATATCTGGGTCAGAGTTTACTTTTTGTTGGGTTCGGGGGTTGTCAATGCTCAAAATGTTGTGCCTCCTAAAGATGCACCTCGGCAAACTATTCTCATGTCAACATACTCTTAAGTCTGCCATAGGCGTTGAAAATGTGGTTTTGACATTTTGTGCTTTGCACCTCCAACCTGTGCCTTGGGCACAAATTTTTTCATGTCGACACTTTGTGATTGTGCGCCTCTCAACCTGCACCTAGGGCGCAACTTTTTCCATGTCAACACTTTGTGCTGTGTGCCTCCAACCTGCACCAGGGTGTAAATTTTTCCATGTCAACACTTTCTGATGTGTGCCTCCAACTTGTGCCTTGGGTGTAACTTTTCACATGTCGACACTTTGTGAGTGTGCTAGAGGCACTTGGTGATTTCAATAAATGTTGGGTTTTTGACCATGCAATGCACTTTCAAAACCCAAAATGAAGGATTTCGATTTTCCAATGATTTCTCATATTCTCTACTCTTGACTATATTTACCCGGGGGGGAGATTATACAACACTTACTTGACCTTTTCTCCTAATTAACATTTTGTCTCTTCCCACTATGAGATATAATCATCAAGCACTTTAGCAAAGGAAGATTAGCCTATGCCCAATCATGATGATATGGTAGTTCTCTACTTAAAGACAATTTGTACATTTTAAGATGAGATGTATAATATGGGATGTCTAAGCCTGGAGGGAGACCATGAGTAACAATAAAATAAAAATGATTAGAGATACAGACTGCAGGAACAACTAGATTATGATGGAGGAATTCCTCCTTTAAATTTTCTACATTTTGGGATTTATTGAATTGCTTTCCTAAACATGGATTTAAGGACCATTTTTTCAGAATTAAAATGATAGTTCTAAGGTCCAGGATTCACTTTGATGGGAAGGTTGATTTAGGAACATCGTAGAGAAAGGTGGGACATAAGCATATTATGTATGTAGGTTGGTGACCTGACACAAATACATTGTTTGAGGTAAAAATGTCTGCTTAATTTTGTAAAATTTTTATATGTCAACTTGACTTTAGAGGGTGTTTTGATCATAATGTGTTTAGTTAGCATGTGAATATGTTTACACTCCACACTATAAAGGCAATGACCAAGGGTATTATGGAGTTGGGAAGTATGATTGGACTTAAAGAAATGAAGAGCTTGGCACCATAATTCCTTGAAATAGTCTATTAGCAAAAAATATTCATCCAAAGTAGTTTTACCTTTGCCTATAAAGCAATTGTAAGTATAAAAGTTGATTAACTAGTGTTTGTTTACCGTCAACATGAATATCAAATTGTTAACCTTCTTGGAAATATTTACTAGCATACCTCTATTATATAAATATATGTAATATATGCCGAGATGTATATATTACATATATTTATATATTATATAAATATATAGGTGCCTTGTGAAATTCACCTCTCGGCATATTTTACATGTCATGTTTTGATTTATGTTCTATATGTATGTAAAATATGCCGAGAGGTGAAGTTCAAAAGGCACCTATATATTTATATAATATATAAATATATGTAATATATACCTCTTGGCATATATTACATATATTTATATAATATATCCAATGCTAGTAGCAACCATGGGAGTTGCATTATTCATAAAACAATACCTAACTTATTTACCTCATGATCACGATATGATGATGATTGTAATATTTAATTTATTTACAAATTAACATAATAATATCAATATTCACATAATAATAAAAAAAATATTCACGACGATGATGATGACAAAGATGTTGATGGTGGTGGTGTTAATGGTGGTGATAATGATGATGAGTATAATGATGAAAATGACGACAATGACAACAGTGACGATGAAAAAGATGACAACTATGTCACAATTTGTAAACCTTAAATCCTAAATATGCACTAAAACAATGGTGATGATAGTGACGATGATGGAAGATGAAAATGACCATGAATGTGAAGATAACAATCATGATCATGATCTAACGATGATAATCATGATGATGACTATGATGATGGGGAAATGAATACCTAAACATGTATGATAATGATGGTCACAATAATAATGACAAATGACAATGACCATGATCGTGATAATCAAGATCACGATATGATGATGATTGCAATATTTAATTTATTTACAAATTCACATAACTTAGTACCAATAATATTAATAATATTAATACTCGTGATGATGATGATGGTGAAGATGTTTATGGCGGTGATGTTAATGGTGGCGATAATGATTCTGAGGATAATGATGACAATGCCGTGGTATGATAGTGATGAAATTGAAAAATTTGACAACTATTCCACAATATGTAAACCTTAAACCCTAAATATGCACGATAATGATGGTGCCAATTTACAATGATGATGGCAAATGTAAGCATGAATGTGAATATGATAATCATGATCTTGATCTATGGATGATTATATCAATGATGATAATCATGACGACAATATCATGGTCAAATCAAAATCACCATCATTATCACCATCGTCATTGTCTTCGATGTTGTCATTTTAATCTTCATCATAATCATTAGTCATTATTTTCAATCATCATCACAATATTATTAACAATATTATTAATATCAAATCTTCATTGTTGTCAAATGACCAATCATCATCATCTTTGGTGTTGTCTTTTTCATCATCATCATCATAATCATTGTCTTTATCATTGTTTTCAATGTCATTTCCAAATCGTTGTATTTTCATCATCAAGATCATCCTTTACTCATCGTCGTTAACATAATCATCATCATCGTTGTTGTGATTGTCATAAATCATTGTCTTCAGTGTTATTTTTTTTTTCATCGACATCATCATGGGTAAGTGCATGAAGTTAGTGGACAATTCCGTGGACATAAAAACCTGAAATTTAGGAACCATGATAGCGGTTCCCTGAATTTTAGGTTTGGAAATTACCAAACCTAAAACCGCGATCACGGATTTAGAACTGCGAAACACGGTTATAAACCGTGATCGTGGAACTTTGAGACAAAAACTAGCAGTCCCAAGCGACTCCTTATTTTCCCCATTTTTCATTTCAAACCGCGATTTTTCCTCGACATTTTTCACTCGAGCTTTGAATACCACCTCAAAATTGCTCATCAGACTTCTAGATTGCGATAGATTCAACCATGCTACCAAGACGAGGAGGTAAGTCCCCCAATTTTAATCATTTTTTTGCATTTTAGGTTTTTTTTTTGCATTTTCATGGGTTTTTTGAAATGTTCATTTATGTATACAATTTTCTTGTTTTATCAGTTGGTCGGCAAGCTCAAAATTTTGCAAACCATCAAAACATTCCTCAAAACCCACCAAACATTCCTCAAAACCCTCCTCTAAACATAGATCCACCTCTTGTGGCTCCTTCTGTCCCCACTGAGCTAGCAGAAATCACAAGATAATATCATTAGAATAGAATCTAAGAAAATAAAATTGTCATTAAGAACCTAATTCAAACTATAAGACAAAATCATGCTACATATCCATCCCGCATGACTTTAGCCAATACATTGCAAACATTGATTGGCGAAGTCGAGTCTGCAACCAACCAAATACATAGATGGAATACCTTTAGAGGTGATTGTAGGCAGGTGGTATGCGGATAAACTATCCCATGCGGCCGTAAAAGACAAAAAAAATTGGAAAAGACATCATTTGTGCATTATTTACCAACCCTAGAACCAATTCCCCCCTGCAGTTACTTACAAACGGTTCCTAATCCATTGGTGCCATGATGACCGAATCAAAAACAATTTTTGGGACCGATGGTGGATGGTTTTTGATTATCCACCATGCAACAACAATGAGGTTCCTCTTTATTTTTTGAAGAAATTATATTGCGAGTTCGTGCTCAATGAGGTCCCGAATTATTTTGACTTTTCTAACTTTTTTGGTTGAGGAGGTGGCTCTACACAGAGTAGACCTAGTGCACGCATAGGTTAACCTAGGATCCCCCATGCCCCAAAACTCCCCACTGCCTTCAGTTATCCCTCCTACAATGAAGGAGGTTGTGGAGATTGATACATTGCATGCATTAGGGAGCTCACTGACACTCTCACCCAACATAGTGACCAGATTGCATCTGGTGATGTTGGTGGAGGCGTCCAGTTCTAGTGCACCACACCACTGTGGATCATGTGGTGTCGTATGCACTGCGGGCGAGACATAGTTGTAATACAAATCATTTGCTGGTTCACAGGATTTATTTTCTATAGATGAGATGCTGGGGAATGTTTTTGGAACTGGTGTCACTGATATTGGTCTTTCACGGGTAAATTTCAAATAAATATAAATTATATATATACATATATACACACACAATAGTTTAATTCACATGTTTGAGATTTTAATATATATATATATATATATATGTATATATATATATATGTTGTACGTCATGTACATACATGTAAAAAACTAATTTTTTATTTTATTTTAAATAGCAAGAGCCGGTGAAGGAAACATCTGGACGTCGACATGCTAGCTACTGTAGCTGGGCATGTTTCAAACGTAAGTTTCAAGTTTACAAACTTACATTTTTAATTTCATTTGATTGCACTAGATTATTATTATAATGTTTCACGTGTATGTTGTACATATTAATATATTTTGTCTTTTATACACAGGAGCCTGACGGGTCATCATCTGCTCTGGGAACTGAGTCTACTGGCACACCTTGACATGAGTTTTACGCAGGTTAGTAAATCTCTTTACACTTTGTTTCTAATTACTGGAAGTTCACGTGGATTACATGCTTTGGACCTCTGTCATGTGGTGCATCAGTCATGTAGATTTTAATATTGATTTGTACATGTTTTTTGTATAGCTTATGACTACTAGAGAGACTCCTCCATATATGCAGACTATGGAGGCTGCTGTAGATACTTGCCATAGCATCTACAGATCCACTAACTGAGGTACAATTTTTCAAATTTGTTAAATTTTTGGAGGTTCATTATTTCTTATTACTTAAATCTACAATATCAAATTTTATTATGTATGTGAAATATTTAATTTGAAAATTAATTATTTGTATGTAGCTTACCCCTCATGAGTCTATTGTTGTCCCTACGATGCGTCAACAACAAATTGATAGGGATCATGACATTGTGGTAAGATTTCACATGCATTTTAACTAAATTGTACAAGTTTCTAAATTTTGAATGTATTTTAAAATTTTGGGTGTTAAAAACTTGTTGTTTATGAATGTACAGGTTAGGTTGCAGGCATGCTTAGAGACACCTAGGACCACACAGATGAAATCCGTAGTGGCATCTCCCTCCACTACATCCCCAGGTCGTGGACGTGCTACTTCTAGCAGGGCGAAGAGAGGAAGATGTTTCATGAGTAGATTCATAGTCCACCTGGATGTACACACACACACACACACACACACACACACACATATATATATATATAGGCCATCTGGTCCTAGTGAACATGTTTCTTCATATAGTCCATTGTATATATATAGCCTTTTGCGACCACATGTGGTCCCATATATACATTATGAACACACTTAGTTCGAGATGTACACATACATTATGAACCTACATATGTTTTCAGAGACATGTGTCTAGAGCACACTTTTTTTTATTCTTATATATGAATAGGTGTTGGTTTTCATAACGACAAATTTGAATCTATATGTTTGATTTGATGTTCATTAGCATGTATGATATCCTTCTACATATGTTTTTCATAACCATTTAAATTAGTTCTAGATATGTATGTTTGATTTAAAATTAAAAAACCATGTCCCGGAGCACTACATAGTACAATTGTTAAGCAAACCTATTCCATTAAGCAAAACCATGCTAGATGAACTACAAAAGGGCAAAAGATTTAAGTATAATTACTTTTTTTTTAAAGCTAACACTCAATCTATTGCATATCAACTAATGAAAACATTGATAGAAATAAGTGAGGTCTAGAGTTCATGTTGAAATGTATATGAATATTTAATGTTACTTATGGTGCAACATTGAAGATTTATACATTTTTCCTGATTTTCAAGTTTTACAATTTTCATATTTCTAGAATTGAAGATTACACAAAGGTTTTAATTTTTTTCTTTATTATCAAAACTTATTATTTTTCTAGTAAGGCTCGTATGCCAATTTAATAATAAATATTTAATCATGTCTTCTTGTATTTGGATTGAGATGAAATTTTTCCATTAGATTAGGTATTTTCATATGGTTTCCTGCTTCAAATTTCAAGTGTTTTCGATCTCCAGAATTACAAGGATCTAAAAAGGAAAGTTTTTTCTCTGTAATTTTAAATGGGATGCTATAAAAAATTAGGGTACCCAATGGAAAATATTTTTAGATCATCTTCAAGGAGTTAATGAGTATAAGTTACGGGAAAAATTGCAAGGGAAATGGAGCAAAAATGAAGGAGATATGAGCAAAAATGTGTTTTTATTAATAGGGTTTCTTGAAAATTTAGTAGCATAAATAAATACTAGCAGCAATGAAGGAAAAGGAAATATTAAAAAGGGATTAAAAAAATGGCTAAGTGTATGTTTATACTCACCTCTTAACATTAACCTACTTAACTCACCTTCTAACTCATCCTTCACCAATTCTGGATTAACCCGGGTTTACATGGCATGATAGGGTAGGGTTACTGTACGTACCCAAAATTATAGGGTAGTGCACTGCCGAAACAACGTTACATGTGCCCGAATGATGATACATGTCTCCTCACAAGGAGTTCAGGATCTGGAAAAGCTCTCCAAGTATGCGCTAACATCCCGCATGTCCCGCTTAGCCCTTGCGTGCTTTGTTTTCCTCTTCTCCCTTTTTTTTATTTACGTTTTGGTCTTCATTTACGAAACCGCCACCCTACCTGGGCGGCGGTCTCATGACCGCTGCCCAGGTAGGGCGGTGGTCTTGTAACCATCGCCCTGCTCAGGGAGACGGTCCTTCACATGTTTACCAGAATGTTCTTTTTAACGTGACTCGTGTATATTTTCAACGTTTACCATCTTTTTTCACCCCCTTTGCTCGTATTTATGATTTTGGTTTCCTAGAATAGTGTTTTTACATTGATTATGGTTTAAGAGTTCAAATTGGTTTTCACCTTTGGGTAAATGGGGATTCTATAAATAGCTGGTTGATCTTTAAGCAAATGGTCCCTCAAAATTGCTTCTCATATTCTCATTTCATAGTTTTAGTCTTTCAGTTCTTAGGAGTTCATAGTTTTCAGTTATTTCATGCATAGTTAGTGTTGTTTTGTTGTTTAGAAGCCACATATTCTTCATGTGCAAATGCTGTCCCTATTTCACACAATCAATTGGAGTAGAATAGTTTCATTCTCAGTCAGAAGCCATTAAAGTTGTAAGTTTTGTTCATCAAACATGATAGTTTTAGGTTCTGGACGTTTTATGTTGTATGACTCACAATAAATCCCACTAGGAATTACATAAGCCAAGCTCTATTCTCTTGCGCTATCCCTCTCCTACTCGCATTGTATTCAGTCTACATCCTAAGCTGCCACTGCCCCAATACCTACTTCTGTTGATGCTAGCATTACACACTTTTTTGGATTCACATGAGCACGAAGGAATGAGGAGATCACACTGAGGGGACAAAGCCACACACAACCGGATTCGCCACTGTTCTGTGGAATCCAGGATCTAGATTTCAAAGTTTTAGTAATTAGAATTATATCAAATAGAGTAGTTAATTGCATTTCATTTCAGTTAATTTTACTTTCAATATTTCCAGGGAAAGTTGTGGGGATTGCTAGTTTATGAGAGACTATGATTCATTCCTCACTTCTGAGGTAGGATCGAGAGTCTTGCAAATAGATTAGACCAGTTATTTCATTGTTTAGAGTAGACTCTACAAAGTGCATAAGACAAATAGCTATACTCGGTTATTTTGTTTGTTTTAAATTTGTCATTAGTCTTAGCTGTCAATTTCTAGATGTATTACAATTAGTTGCTCTTTCAGTTTCATTCGAATAGTTCATCAAAAAATACAAAAATAGAGAAGGTCATATATGCTATAGTTATACTTTACATGTAGTTAAATTCACTTTATTGCTTTAGTTAGATTTACATTATTGATTTTGTATGACAATCACGGGACCTAGGGAGCCCAAATAATACGTATTCAAGCCATCATCCATCTTATGATCATGTCTGGAGACATACACAAAATGATCCCAGGTCATTTTCCACGTATTCCACAACCTATAGATCGAATCACGCCAGAGCTCGATATTGATTGGAGCCTTCGAGAAGTCATCCTCGCCGACCGATCTATCACACTAGTTCAGGTTAGGAGGGCCTTCGTTTCCTTAGATTCCCAGATTCCATTAGTGCGTGCCGAAGACATAAGATTTCCCAAGTAGTTTATCCATACCCCACGTATATTCCATCCCCACCAGCTGTCTCGGCATGACCTTGGGAGGTCAGGTGCGAGGAAGAGTTACTTGTAGATTCCCATGCTCGCTTGTCACTTTTCCATTGTACAAAATTGGTGAACCCAACGTGAAACTTCCTACCTTCTGATTTGGTGTCATATTTCTACTTGTTCTTCCAATTAGTATATGTTTCGTCTTTTCCACCTCATTAGCCTTCACATCAGCTTCACCACAAAATTGGTGAACCCGACGTGAAATGAAACAGTTCTTCCTCTTTTAGTTTTATTTCTTCCATCCACCTTTGCTCTTTCCCATTATTCTGCGGGTATTCATATACCCCCCAAATATGTTAGGATTTGATGCATATGGCAAACCTCTCCCAGGTCTTGAAGCATACTACGATCAACTGAATAGACAACCATCACCCTTTCTCTCAGCATGGGGTGACAACTATTCAACTAACTGATTATCAACATAAATTATGCCTCCAAGGACTAGATATAGTTCTTCTTTCCAAATAGAGGAGTTAGACCAGCTCGCTCAAACACAACAACCAGAGCCTTCAGGGCTCGAACAACATGATGTTTAAGGGAGAATCTGGTTCATCTCCTCAGGTGTTGCTTAGACCAAAAATTAGTAGACAATCAGGATCCATATCTATTTTTAGATGATGAACATTCAGTGCGTTATGCCAGGAATGAACAACGCTCTCAGATTATGTACCCACCTATAGGAAGTTTACAAACACGACCTGAGGTCTCGTTTCAAGAAAACACCTCCATGCCGCTACCTATAGGAAATGCCCTCGGTGAAACTTGGCAGGGAAACGATCAGTTCATAGTGGGGTACCACATGCCTATACAACCTCAGGATATACAAAAAATGCCACTAAGGAAAAATAATGTGACTTCACCAAATGAATTCATCTCAACTTTAGTAGAAAAAGTTAGAGGGTTAGAACTTGCTCAAGCAAGTCAAAACTCTCAATTCATGCAGGTAGGGAATTCCAATCCTCCGCATCATCCTGGCCAAGTAGACCTTCTCATAGGAATAGGCATGTATGGGTACATGCCTCCTTAGTATTCACAACAAAATCCAACTAGAACCACATTTTCTAACACCGTTCTAGTGGAAAATATGATATCTCCCAGTCTAGTACAAAATAATCCATTCCTAGGAAATACTCCTCCATACTTGAACATGTATTCCAAATCACCACAGGGAGATATGTTCTCTTCTCCTGGCATGTTCACTCAACCACAGGGATTTCCTTATGTCCCTGTAAATGCATACGCCACGCCATATCAACAACCCATTCCACCTCCACCCCCTCAGCAGGCACCATCGATGGTCGAAACCTATGTGATAGGAACTTATTCAGAATATTTGAAAGAACCCTTAGACTTCACCATATGAAGCGTCATGCTTCCAAGACCTCTTCCTGATTTTCCCAAATACAAAGGGGAAGGAGACCTGAATGCACACATTAAGGCCTATGCCACAACCATTCGAGAACTGCTCCCTTGGGATGGGGTTGTTGCCAAAATATTCCCCAAAACTTTAGATGGCATCACCCTCGATTGGTATTACAGAATACCTGAAGCTTCCATCCATTCATTTAAACAACTCATTTCAGAGTTCATCAAGGCGTTTGACATGAAAAAACTGTTGAGAACAAGAATCAGGGAATTCTTGCACATTAAGCAAGAACACAATGAATCTGTTGCTCATTTCATCCAGAGATGGCGTATAGTCCTTTATTCTTCAGAAAGTGCTCCAAACATGGACCAAATGGAACTATGCAATTTATTCCTTCATTCTCTTAGTAGAGAGGTAAAGGAAGAAGTCCAGAAGTTCCCACTAAGGACTTACGATGAAGTACTTGAGAGCACTCTCCGAATAGATCAAGCGGTAATAGATAGCGGTCGCAAGACGTATGGAACAAATGGAGGTTAATCACCCCCAACCAGAATACTACGACTTATCCTACTACACAAATGTTAATCAAGGACCTAAAATCCTTAACAAAAATTGCAGGCGTAACAACAGATGGAGTAACTGACCAAACAAAAAAGGCCATTGTTGTAAATACTCCACCAAGGATTAACAGTCAATGGAACAACAACTTTACCCCAACAATCAACTCAGTGGATTTTAATCATCCACAACAACAACAAAGGCAGACCCAGACATAGGGTCCAAGTATAAAATTCAACTGGATATCAAAACCAAAACCAAAACCAAAGACAACAAACAAAAACTTTAATAGTCAATAGTTTAATCAGAGTTTTGGACCACAATATGTGCCAAACCAAAGCAACCTAGGAATTACAATCCCAACTCGTATTGTGGTTTCCACAAGATTTTGAGGCCATGACACTAGAACTTGCCGATTACAATAAATTCATGCAACATTTTCTCAGAAAGAACAAAGACAAACTTTTCATAGATATGTTTTTGGCAGATCCTACATCACCTGTGCCAAATACTTTCATGGGAGTAGTTTCCCCTCAAAATGCACCCCTCAAGATCTTCAATGATCCGCTCCCAAATCACAATAACAACAAATTAAATCCAAATGGGACGAACAAGAGTGTAAAGACAGGAAACAATGATCATGAAGCCTCGACTTCGCTAAATCCACCTGTCGCACCGTAATTAGGAAGTCAGCTATGACCCAAGATAGTCAGTTTAGTGGAGTTAGACACTGAGACTACATGTGGAAGCTGTAACAAGGACACGAGAGTATTCCTCTCAGCCAAGTCCAAGTTACCCGCTAGAAACAGATAACATTCAACAGCCATTAGTAAAACCCGTAGGTGCCTATGATTTAATTAATGACCTAACAAAGACCTTCTCTCACATCTCCTTTTTGGACTTATTAAAGAACTCTCCTGCCCACCAGGGCTGCTCTTTTAGAAGCATTAGGTTTAGGTCATTTAATTAACATCACTCCCACCTCCCGAAACACAGGTAAACCATATAGACTTTGATATCCACCCTCCGGGGCAGCCGGATAGGGATACCGAGTTTATATTTGACATAAACAAAATGCCAACAGATGCTGAGATTACATGCAGAGGTGATCCAACCTTACATTTACAAGTGTGGGTTTATAACAATTATGTTAAATGCACAATGGTTGACGATGGGGCAGCAGTTAACATAGTTCCCTTCTCTTTCCTTCAAAAGCTAGGGTATGGAGAAACAAATTGTTCCATGACTCGGAATACACTAAGAGGCTATGATAGCCTCAAGGCCACTTCGATTGGAACTATAATACTACCAGTCACCTTAGGACCCAAAAAAATCCTAACTGAGTTTTATATTATAGATCGGGAAACCAACTATAATATGATCCTTGGCCGACCATGGATACACCATATGAAGGCAATCCCTTCTATGTTATTTCAAGAAATAAGATTCTTACACTTAGGAAAGGTATTCATAGCAAAAGGTGATCCAAAACCATTCGATATACACCTAGAAGACCTGAAGAAAAGGCCAGGCATTCACTCTGAGTTTGAACTCCCAAAAAACCAACTTAATAAACCAACCGACGCGAAACCAGAAGAAAAGTTGGTACCTACAACAGAACTAGAGACTATGAACCTAGTCAAGAATATCCTAGCCCTCAAAGATGAGGCTAACGTTGTAGAAATAGTATCATTAGGAACTACGGCAAAAATAGTCGAATTGCTAGAACAAGATCTACCAATTTTCCTGCCATTTGATTCTGTAGGTATGGGATATACCCTAGGAGTTGGTTCTCTGCCAGCAGAAGAACTCTGCATGGTAGAAGTAACCGAAGCAGAAGAAGTTGACGTAGCAAAATGTCCCAACATCCATCTTCCCAACTAAATATTGGACTCTCCATTTCGATGGAGCTAGATGTCATTATGGGGCTGGGGTAGGTGTGATCTTTACTTCTCCCGAGGAAAATATCCTACCGTTCGACTTTAAACTAAATTTTGAATGTACAAACAATGACACTGAGTATGAAGCCCTCCTCCTTGGCCTCATCTTAGCTAAGAGGTTCAGTGTTAATGACATCAGAGTGTTAGGAGACTCTCAATTAGTAGCAAACCAAGTCTCTGAGGTGTATGAGACTAGAGCTGAACATTTACAGCTCTACAAAATAGCAATATTAGATTTGAGCAAAGGATTTAACTTCATATCAATTGAAGCAATCCCACGAGAACAAAATCTTCTCGCAGATTCGATAGCAACCTCAGCTTCACATTTCACTCCAAACAGTGAGTTGGAAGACACCTGTTTCATGGTATCCCTCCGTACAGAACCGTTAGTAAAGAAAGTATCAAATCCTCTTTTTACAAACATAGCTAAATCTACTATCTTAGATCATGTTGATAGTGATAGAGCCACTCTTGATTACTTAAACACCTATGCAGCATTACATCTCACCCATCACATGGTAGATTTGTCTTTAATCCCACATTCGTCTTCTTACTTCAGAAATCCCATGATAGAGCTTCCCCCACAAAAGGAACTTGACATACACGCGGTAGAGAATGGAGAAGATCTAGAACTACCTCCAGCCCTGCCTGAGTTTGAAGAAGGTAATGCTTCTTTAATCGAAGAGATGATTGACATTAACATCGGAACAGAGGATGAACCAAAGATCTTAAAACTAGGATCTTCGTTAACTCCAGAAGAGATAGAAATACACACTCGAATCCTTAGAGAACATCAAAAGGCTTTTGCATTTAATTATAAAGAAATGATGGGAATTGCACCACACATCGCGGTACATAACCTCGTCACCAAATCAGATGCAAAACCAATTAAACAAAAATCAAGACCAATGAAACCCAAGGTAGCTCTCATGGTGAAGGAAGAAGTAATGAAACTCCTCCAAGTAGGATTCATTAAGCCAGTTGATTATTCTCAGTGGGTATCTAATATCATTCCCATTCTCAAAAAGAATGGGAAGATACACATTTGCATAGATTTCTGAGACATTAACAAAGCATGCCCCAAGGACAACTTCCCATTACCATCCATTGATGTCATCATTGATGCAACAATGGCTGGGTTTGAGCTTTTGTCTCTCATGGATGGATTCTCAGGATACAATCAAATCAGAATATCTAAACAAGACCAAGCCAAAACCACGTTTATAACTCCTTGGGGAACCTATTGCTACGCTGTTATGCCATTCGGTCTCAAGAACACTGGCGCTACATACCAGTGGGAAATGACATATATATTTCATGATCTTATTCATAAAATCATGGAATCTTATGTAGATGACTTGTTGGCTAAAGCCAGGAAGCGATGTGATCACCCAGAAGTGCTCCACATCATTCTTTCATGTTTGATAGAATACGAAGTCACACTAAACCCAGAAAAATGTG
Organism: Taxus chinensis; assembly: GCA_019776745.2. NCBI lineage: Eukaryota > Viridiplantae > Streptophyta > Pinopsida > Cupressales > Taxaceae > Taxus > Taxus chinensis. Next base: position 51,847 of record JAHRHJ020002341.1, on the reverse strand, counting down.
TATTTGGTGTGACAGGAGGGAAACTCCTGGGTTACATCATATCATCACGAGGGATTGATGTGGACCCAGCCAAAATCTAGGCTATTCTTGAAATGATCCCACCTTCGGATGAATCTAGAATCTGGTCGTTTCTTGGGAAACTCGGTGCAATCCAAAGATTCATCCCAGATTTAAGCTTTACCATTCATCTAATCAACAATCTACTCAAGAAAGATTATAGTATCGATTGGACCAAAGACTGCAATGAGGCTTTCAAAGCAATTAAGTGTTTCTTGTTGTCACCACCTACGCTAATGCCTCCTAAGCTAGACCACCCTTTAATCTTATATTCGTGAGCTACCAATGTTTCGCTAGCCTGCATGCTGGCTTAAGAAGATGATGACAAACGAGAACGCGTGATCTATTTCATTAGCTGAACGTTGCTCAATTATGAAACATGTTATACGCAAGCAGAACAAGAATGCCTTGCCATAGTCTTCGCCAACCAAACGGTTAAGACATTACATGCTCAATCAAGAAACAAGGGTCATTGTAAAAACAAACCATTTACAAACTTTCCTCACGCAAGGGTCCTTGTCTAAAAATCTGGATGCTTTATAACCTTAATGGGTGAATTCAAATTAACATTTATAAATCATAAGCCCACTTAAGGGACAAATCATTGCGGATTGGTTAGCCGATAACCCGTTAGACGGAGGTGATCTAGTAGATCTAGATTTTCCCGATGAATGCATATACTACATCAAAGCCAGACCTCCTATCTCTGAATGTCCTTGGTATACTAATATCGTTAATTATATCATGGACCATGCATATCCAGAAGGTGCTACACCACAACAAAGAAGGTGGTTACGCATTATCGTAGCTAAATACGTTATTATAGAACAAGTGCTCTATCGTAAGGCCTTTCGATGGAATGCTTCTAAGGTGTGTTGACACAGAAGAATCTAAGAAGATTCTCTACGAATCTCACAGTGGAATATGTGGCGGCCATTTTGGAGGTCATGCCACTGCCCGCAAAATACATCGGATGGGCTATTTCTGGCCCACTCTAGAGCACGACATAGTAGAGTTTGTACGCAAGTGCCATAAATGTCAAGAATTTTCCCACGAGATTCACATGCCGGCACAAGCTCTACAACCAATCGCTACTCCATGGCCCTTTTCTACATGGGGCCTAGATTTGATAGGGAAATTCTCTCCCTTGTCAACAGATGGCCATAACTTCATAATCACGGCCACTGAGTATTTTACCAAATGGGTAGAGGCTATGCCTCTCACCACTGTACCAGGTTCCGTGATCGCCAAGTTCATTTTAAACCAGATCATTTACAGGTACGGTGTCCCACAAATCATTATCTCAGATAATGGAACTTCCTTTAAGAATGACAAGGTCCATGAGCTATGCAGTAAATTTAAAATAAACCATCATACAGCCTCCCTGTATTACCCTCAAGCCAACGGACAGGCTGAAGCAACAAACAAAACATTGAAAGCTATTCTCCTTAAAACGGTAAAAGAAAACAAATGAGATTGGCATTTAAAGTTATACCTGGCCTTGTGGGCCCATACCGAACCTCAATAAGAACACCCATAGGAGAAACTCCTTTCTCATTGGTATTCGGAGCAGAAGCAGTTCTCCCACTTGAGGTTGAAATACCCAGTCTCCGCATCTCACTACAAGGGATTCTGGATGAAGAAGCTTATAGAGAAGCACGTCTCTCCCAACTAGAAAGCCTAGATGAGGCCAGGTTAGATGTTGAACAATGGCATAGAATCTATGCTGATCGGATGTGTCGACAGTATAACAAAAAGGTCTATGAACGAGATATATATGAAGGAGATCTAGTTCTAAGACTAGACAGCTGAATTGATAAGAAGACTGGCGAAGGAAGGAAATTCTGGCCCAAATGGTTAGGCCCATACCGAGTCACAAAAGACTATGGAAATGGTGCATATCTCTTATGTACACTGGAAGGTGAGGAATTTGGTGAAACAGTCAATTCCTTGCATCTTAAATGATTCTATGCATAAGCAACCAGCACTACTTGTATAATTATATCTACATTGCATCTTCATGTAGTTAGGTTCATTTTGTCCACTCGTTTCGTAAAATTTTGTGATCAAGGAACTTATTCTCAAAGCAATTCATTACAAACTTCTGATGGTATTGGCTTACTCCTTCCAATCATACTTCTTCATTTTCATAACATCATCACCTATTTCTGGATCATTTCATCCATATAAATCTAGATATGACAAAGTCTTAACGGTAACCATACCAAGGTCTGCATGCTTATTCTCACTTTTGGTTTCTTCTTAGGATAGGTGTCTTACCTATGGTCTGTTCTAGAAGCTTCATAGTGTCACATCTATCCTGTATATGTATATCTCTTTGGAAATAAGAACATACTGACATTTTGCTCAAATAAATAAGTCAAATGTAGATCAAACAGAAAATTTTATTTTACACATTTCCTTGCCCTACCAACCTTCGGTGATGAGCTTGCATCTCTTACTAGTGACGTAGGGTTGGGAAAGGATGGGAATGCCCTTACTCACCTATACCTTGTCCATGGTGATAAGCCCATGCTTCCTACTAGTAGCATGGGGCAAGGTGTGGGGGGTCCTCTTGACAATAAATGTTGAAGGTCGTAAACAAACAGTCAGATAAAGCTTTGAAATCTTAAGTCAAAAACAAATGAATCAGATGTCCAAAATTTTGAGAGATCTCAAAACCCCAAAAACCAGATTTTGTCTACCATGAGGCCATCTACAGATCTAAGTCTAGATAAACTGCAAAGCAAGTCACATTCTAAACTATGGAGTCACATGAGTAGAGTAGGTTTGTAGCATCCTAATTTGGTTCCACCAAATCTTTGTCTATCTCTCATCACTACCATTCAACAAATTTCATAGCTTGTGCCCTTTCTAGCTCTTGGTGGTGAGCCCTCACATCTTACTAGTTGCGTGGAGTTAGGAGTGGGGCAAGTTCATCTGCTCATCATACTGGTTTATCATCTCATTTTGTCAAAACAAATATGAAGTACCAAAAAATTGCTTATAGAAACTAAATTTCAAAATCACATTGTGTCTACATTATCATATATCAACATCACGAAATACAAAAGAAAGAAAGCATTTGTATCATTTGTTCTCCATTGCATACATTCTAAAAAGCATATAAAAGCAACATCATAATATACATGTGGAAACAAATCACAAAAACTAGATACCAAGAGTCTGATCCAAAAAGAATATATATATATATATATATATATATATATATATAACAACGTTTCCTGTACAATGCCATCATGCACTAGGCATGGTCAAAACACTCAATGAGCCCGAGAAATACAAAATGAATCGTATAAACAATCTACGAGAGCCAAGTGGCCTCTCAACCCCTATGAGATCCCTCTGAAGGTGCATGACCATGTCTAGGACTCCGGCTACGCTGGTGCTCTGAGTGCACTGAGGGCTCATGGTCCCGAGGAGCAGTTGCGGCCTTGCTATGAGAATGACTCCTCATCAGGCACTCTGTTGTCCTATACCCAGCTAACTTGGTACAGAGGGTGGACACCATCTTGGCCACATGCCAGACAGGGGAAAAAATGTCGGTATGCCTACCGGCTACTGAAGGCTCCCCTGCATCCACAGATAGCTCCACGCGAGTCCTCTCCATGGGGATCATCAGGGTATCAGTGCATACCTGGTGAATCAGGACTCACCACTCATCAACAGTCTCTGCAAGTAAAGGAGAAAACAAGTTAGAAATAGTCAAAAGATAAAAAAAAATATATAGCAAACAAATCAGTAGAGATAGCAACAAAGATCAATCATAACTATGAAAAAAACATTAAGAGAAGGATGATAACTCACTCAGATCTCTAAGGCCTCCAAGAGGGATCCCTAGGATCAACACCTGCCACAGATGCTACCACTAGACTGATGTCCTCCTCCTGATGCCTGGACCACATAACATCCAGTACAGGACTCATCCTCCCCGCCTACGTCCTGAAAAGGTAGCTACTCTGAAACTAGAGTTGCCCTCTCCGCACTCTACTCTTACCCTCTCTGCCTGTAAGATATCCTAAGTGTCATGCCACTAATAAGGATCACTAAGTCCTCCTCTCCACCTGACTCACTGACCTCAGCCTCAGTCTCCTCCTCCATCTCTCCCCCTAGTGAACTCCTTCCTCAGAGTCTATATCAATGGGGTTGTCACTGTGTGGGTCAAAGGACCAAGGCAATAGCTGAAGTAAGGGTGCCTAAGGAGCACCGGCTACCTTCGAGCATGTACTACTATAGCTGCAATGGAGACACCAGGAGTAACAAAAATCCAACCCGGCCTCTAGGACCTCCCCTAGTCTCCCAAACTGGGAATCTAAACACTGGCACCACTGGGGGAAGCATACCGAATGTAAGGAAGGCCAAATTGCTGAGGCACTCGAGCAAAAGGATGTGTCTCCACCTTCCCTGTCCTATCCACAAGTTGCCCTATGGTAGAGAAGAGATCAAAGTGAGGGCCTCCTCGCCCCATAACCCTGCCATGGCCTGATAGGGTGTGGCCTCCATATCATCAGTAGTCAAGGAGGTGACTGGCTGGTGGGGTGCTCTGAGCACCGACATATCTATCTATCTAATTGTCCCCACGGCTCGGGATCTACCACCTCTACACCTCTCCCATAAGGGATGATACACTTGTAGACCCAGCTCATAACCAGGGTCGGATGGCTCAATGACTGCCCCTATAAGCGAACCACCTAGTACAAATCATGATAGGTGGACTCCCAAGAATGTTAGCTCCCCAGGCATAAATCTGGCCATGTCCCTCAATCTGTGCAATAATGGGGGACCGGAAATAAAGTAAGGTGTCTCCTCCCTTGTCCCTGATCAATCTCGAAGCAAGGATCCCCATAATAGATTGATGAATCAAGGGGATAGGCAGGATAGGAATAGATCAGACCCTCACCCCCTTCTTCGAACCCAGTGGAGATAACTGCATCTCCCATGTATGAAGCCCAATCATGACCCTATTTCTCAAGCCATCTCCTGATGATCAGGACCCCTAAGATACGGTAGAAATCCTCCAAGGTAATAGTCCACTCCCCCCTGACTCTTAGAAATCAGAAAGTGTTCTGATCAGCATCCGAATATGAAAACAAGTCACAAAGTATGTGACTAGAAGGTGCAACATGTGGGATGCCGTGATATGTGCAATATTCCGGCCCTCTGAAGAGTGTCATGTTCATCCTAAGAAAGTGCATCCAATACTGCTGGAAACCAATCACACACTCTCTCTCAGCTCCATCGGATATATTCCTCCTTCACCTGCATACACCCAAAAACATTGCAAAAAGGAGTAAGTTAGTATTCAAATCACATTAGAAAAATCATTAAAACATATAAGAATGCTAGAAATGCAAAAATAAATTCAAAAAAGTATTATTTAGGTATTCTGTAAAGGACTGCCACCTTGAGCAGGGTGGAGGTTCCATAATCGGCCTTAAAGGCGGTATTGTAACCGCCGCCTTTCTTAGGGCAGCGGTCGTGTCCCAAATTTCCAAATCACGTGCCCTAAAAATGCCTAAAAACACAAAACAAAGACCATTTTCGACCAAAACAAAGCCTACCCATTAGGTGCCCCCCCTAAGTGACCCTATTAAAATTGATATTTTCAAAAATAACCCCCCTATGACAAAAATTTCACCATTTTTTGATTTTAGGTGTAAAAACGTTAAATCAAGAAGAACTAACCTGTGATCTCACAGGTCGGTGTTCCGCTCAACAGAGGGCATGATCACTATCTTGTCACAAATTTTTGACTATGCTCTCATAAAAAACCGTCACCGTGGGTCCTAGAGCTCAAAATCAATCAAATCGACACGCACAAATGAATAGGAAAATGGGCCCATTTTTACATATATAGCATCTTGACTTGTTTTGAATGCCCTTTTTACAGGTTAGGAGCGTCGACGGAGGTAAGTTCTTATCCCCACACAATGGTAAGTCCTCATTTCATATTATTTTAGTATTTATTTTTCGATATATTTTATCTATCTACACTTGAGTCCTCTTTTCATTTTACAGGTAGCAGGAATTTCGGATGGCGTCATTTCGACACACGGGTGTTTCAAGTATAATTTCTAACCCCCCATTTTGGGACTGCCATACTTGATCCACCATTTTACACATCTTCATGGCTAAAATGCTTCTCTGAGGGGGCAATATGTACGTACCCAAAATTGTAGGGTACTACACCACCAGAACAGTGTTACATGTGCCCCAATGATGATATAGGTCTCCTTGCAAGGTGTTCAGTGGATCCGGAAAAACTCTCCAAGTATGCATTAACATCCTGCATGTCCCGCTTAGCCCTTGTAATGCTTTTTTTTCATGCTCTTCTCCCCTTTTTTTCTTTACATTTTGGTCTTTAGTTACGAAACCGCATGCCTTGCCATGGGCAAATGGTCTCGTGACCGCCGCCCAGGTAGAGCGGCGGTCTTGTAACCGCCGCCCTGCACAGTGCAGCGGTCCTTCACGTATTTTCCAAAATGTTATTTTTAACACTCATCAGGTAAATTTTCAAGGTTTACCAGCTTTTTTCACCGCCTTTGCATTGTATTTATGATTATGGTTCCTGGGAATAGTGTTTTTTATTGTTTATGGTTAAGAGTTCAAATTGGTTTTCACCTTTGAATAAATGGGGATTGTATAAATAGGGCTGGTTGATTCAAAGAAAATGGCCCTGTAAAATTGCATCTCAGGCTTGTCATTTCATAGTTTTAGTCTTTCAGTTGCTTAGGAGTTCATAGTTTTCAGTTGCACATGCCATAGTTAGAAGTTGTTTTTGCTCCCTAGTAAGCCACATATAGCTTCTTAGTGCAAATGTTGTACTAGATTTCATACAATCCAAGGAGTACAAGTTAGTTTCCATTAGATAGTGAGAAGCCATTAAAGTTGTAAAATTTTGTTTGTCAAAAATTAGTTCCTAGGTTCTGTCCCTTTTATGTTGTATGACTCCCATTAAATCCCGCTAGGAATTGCATAATCCAAGCTCTGTTGATAGAGGCTATCCCTCTCGATACTCAGCATTGATATTGGATCTATCCTTTTAGCTGCCATGTCACAAGATTAGCCTACGTGGACTATTGATGCTAGCATTACAGATCACGCTTTTCTGATTCAATGAGCACGAAGGAAATGAGAGTCAGATCATCACTGAGGGGACAAGATCACTACACACTGGATTCGCCATATGGCATATCATAGGGTCAAGCTATCAAAGTTCAACTTATCCATATACTCAAATAGACCAGTCCCAACATTGATTTAGTGTATCCTTGAGCTATTTGATGTTGCAACGATAGCTGTCACGGGATTGAATATTAGATTTTGACGAAACTATGCATTTCGGTCCTCATTTCTTTATCAGTGATAGTCTACATGATGGCTTTTTAGTAGATTTTTACTCCCTGAAACGACTGGTGTTCATTTCCACTTGGCCTCCTTGGAGTGATACGAGGTTTGAAACTGATGGGCAAGACATAATGGCTAGCCTGATCTAGGAATCATTTAAAAAAGTTCCCTAAACACCCCTAAATTGTTTCAGTGTAGAAGATCATTTAGAAATATTTCCAATGACTGTGAGAATGCGACAAACAGACATTGGGATCTCTAGATATGTTTGGTCAAAGTTCTGTCAACATGAAAGTCAACTCTGGTCAACTGGTCAATATTGGACCAGTGGCACTGTGACACATGGTGAAAAGGAAAAGGGATTCATCTATTTATTTGCCACATGGTCATAAAAATATTGCTCGCCAGAACAAGAGCCTCAACTTTTGTTACGAAGGGGAGCCTAACCGCCATGTGGACTATGGTATTATCACTGATGGTGGGTCCACAAGCCACCACGTGACTTGCCACCATAAATTGAATTCGTTTGATTTTCCACATCGTGAGTGACAGGTGGAAATTCGTCATATATCATGTGTGTCAAATTTCATAGTACACTTTCCATACATTAGTTCGAATATGCCAAACGCATATATATATATATATTAATGTTCAAACATTAGTATAACCTTATTCCTCCAAAACCATGTAAACCACCAACATGTTATGCTTCCACATGGAGGAGGAGTGAAGCAGTGGTAGGGGGCATGCTTATTCTATGCGTGGAAATCCACTTGAGAAGAATTAAATGGGGGCAGTTATTCCCAAGTGGTCTTTTGACCACTTCAAAACCCACGTGAAAAGGATTTAATAAGCCTTTAACATATCCAACCCAGCATGCGGGATTAAATTATGTGAGCCAGGCTAATGTGGGGATTTTATCCCATTAAATATGCTAAATCAGCCCACTAGGGATTTTAATCCCATGCAATCCGATTTAATGCTACGGGTATAGGCTAATATTAGCCTAAGGATAATAATTGTAATTATTTTTAAGGGCCCTAAAATTGTATAAATAGGGAGCCCATTCTTTGTAATGGACACACACAACGCAATAGAGAAGACTCATTCCTAGAGCTCGGAAAGGCGGACACACATAGCCCAAGCTTATTATTTGTTAAGCTTATTGTCATGGGACACACACACCCGAGCTTATTAGACCTTAAGCTTATTTGTGGGATGTGTCAACAGGTATTGTATATTGGCCTATTATTTTAGGCAATAGTAGATGAAATATTTGTGGCTTGGGAGTTATTAAACTACCTAGTCAGCCCATAGCACCACACCAATTACTTGCAAATCCTGGATTATCGACCGGAGTGCCATAGCTTCGCATTGATAAAGCATCTGGAAGGCCGATCAAAGCCGAAGGAGATTGTGCCATTGCGCTTGTCAAATATGAAGGTGGAAGTCTGGGTGCTATTTTTCACCCTTTTCTTCTGAAGGTCTGGTTATTCTTCTAAGCAAGTTCTTTAATAGTTTCCATTAGGTTTTCTTGTGAAAGTACTATTGTAACTTACAAGTTTTGACTAGTGGAACGGTTCGACCAGAACCCGGAGACGTAGGTAATTGTCGAACTCCGTAATCAATCATGTGTGCAATTGTCTTATTGTCTTGCATTATTTTTAAATTGATTACTTAAAAGGAGTAAATTATCGGCAAATAATTAAAGCCTATAAGGGTCCGAGATCAGGTAGTAAAAACTGATTATTTTCAGATCATGTTTGGTATCAGAGCTGGTTTAGCTCCATATATCAGTGTTTTTCAGTAAATCTTCATTAACAAAGTGATTGCTTCAAGATTGGTGCAGTTGGTTCAGTTTGTGTGAACAGGGTACAAGTGCACTATGGGAAAGATGTCTAAATAGGAAAAGCTTGAGGAAATTGAAGCTTATAATCACCAGATCTAGGAAGAGAACTCTCTCCTGCGATCAATGTATTACTCCTTGGAAGAGGAGAATGCTCATTTGAAATCAGAACTGCAAACCAAGGATGAGCTCTTGGAAAGGTTGCAATGTGGTGATCAGAGGAAGGAAATACCTTCAACTTCAGATGCAGGCCATGGCAGATGACTTCACTGTAAGTTGTTCACCACTGGGAATCTTCTTCTTCCTCCCATTCAGTTTCAGATTCAGGTAATGAAGTCTTTGGTTTGTTTGAAAATCATACTAGAGGCATTGGATCCAAGTTACTAGATAAAATGGGATTTGATGGAAGAGGCCTTGGTAAAAATGGCCAAGGTATTGCTAACCCAATACAGGTTGAGGATCGTCCTCATTTTGGCAGGTTTGGGTTATCCTAGTGCGGAATGGAAATTGGAGAATGCTCCAAGAACGCTGACGGGAGACAAGCTTCTGAAAGCAAAGTGATTACCTCACTAGTCCTTCAAGAAGATTCTGAGTAGGAAACTCGTGCTTCGTCATCACAGGAAGATGTGGTAAGAGAAATCAGCGAAGAGGTAATGAGATTCCACCTCCAGTTTCTTACCATAATCATAAGCACAATAAAACTTCTGATCCACTTTTTCAGCTTAAGAAGTATGGTTATGATTTTCAAAAGATGTGGAATTCCTTTCCATGTACTTTTTGTGGATTGCATAATCATTCATGGCCAGATGCTGGAAGAGAAGGACACTGATGAATAAGTTGATGCCGTTCGTTGGAACACGGCAAATCAGAAAGACCAATCTCGTCATGCAGAGTCGAGAAATGGCAGAAAGAGTTCCTCATCCCAGAAGGAGATTAAGAGGAATTTTTGTGCTCATTTCCAGAGGAATGGGCATCGGGTGGAAAATTGCTGGAAACTGCATCCATCTCGCCATTAGAGTAATGGCAAGCCAAAGATGGAATGGAGGCCTATTGCAAAGGCAAAGGAAGTTTCTACTCCACCACCAGTTGACAATTCAACCCAGGACCAGGTAATACCTGAAAGTGAAAGTCCTTTAAAATGGGTAAGTCAACAATTTTTCAATTATATATTGCATAATTCAGATTGATGAATCGTATGCAGTATTAAGTTTGGAGATCAGATTTTGTGAGAAAATGCTGAGAGAAAGGTTTACAATACTCAGTGGATTTTCTTACTTAGAAAATTTGATTAATGCTCCAAACATATCTCCTAATCAGCTTGTGAGTACCTGTTACATCTTGGATATAGGATTTAACTCATATAAAGCTTGGAGATTGATCTGTCATTTGTGCAGACAGTAGAGTTCACAGAGATCAGCTCGAAACTTCATTCTGTGTAGAGGCATTGTGACCGTGAAAAAGAATGGTAGCTGAATCATTGTTGGCATTGATGTCGGTTAGGAACTTCATTCTATGTAGAGGCATTGTCACTGTGCAGTAGAATGGTACCTGATATTAGTAATGTGTCAAAAAGTGGAGCTCTCAAAGGATTAGCTCAGAACATCATTCAGTGTCAAGGCATTGCGACTGCACACATACGAATGGTAGTTGATCAATAGACTTAGCATCATGCATTGGAGGCTTGAGGTCTTGAAAGAGGCTTAGCATCATGCATCAGAGGCGTTGAGATCTATAGAGACTTAGCATCATGCATTGGAGGCTTGAGGTCTTGAAAGAGGCTTAACATCATGCATCAGAGGTGTCGAGGTCTGTAACAGACTTAGCATCGTGCATCGGAGGCTTGATAAAGAGGCTTAGCATCATGCATCGGAGGCGTTGAGGTCTGTAAAGGGACAAGGCATTGTCCATCATTGACATCGGATCAATCAAAGCTCTACGTAACATGGAGTTCCTTCAAACCAGTTTGGATTCTACGGAATCAACTCGGAGCCAGGAGCTGTGTTATAGAGTAAAAGAAGATCCTTATTGTCAGATATCAAGAAGCTTAGCACCACACAATAGGAGCATTGAGGTTTCATTTAGAAACTTAGCACCATACAGCGGAGGTGTGGAGGTCTTCTTCAGATATCAAAGTGGCAAGTGGAAGTGTCATGGACCCATAACCCACAGGTCCCAGGATCGGAGAAGAGTTGTCGAAGTGAGAAGGTTGTAGAGGAAGAGACCCAAGGGTCTACTACAGTAGAACTTCCGAGGTGGCAGCAGAGTTTTTTCGAGATTCATGGACCAATATGGAAGCTTTTTGGGATGAAAAGCTTTTCTCAGTGGGGAGGTGTGATCAGGGGATCATTTTTAAAAGTTCCCTAAACATCCCTAAATGGTGTCAGTGCAGAAGATCATCTTGAGAGCTTTCTAATGACTGTGAGAACGTGACAAACAAACATCGGGAGCTCTAGATATGTTCGGTCAAAGTTCAGACAGCGGGAAAGTCAACTATGGTCAACTAGTCAATATTGGACCAATTGCACTGTGACACGTGGCTTGCCACCACTCGTCGAATTCACTCAATTTTCCTATCAGGAGATTACAAGTGGAATATATGCTATTTACCGAGTTAATTATTTATATGCCACATTGTATGGGTTGAAATTATATTATCTTGGTAAGTCCACTTTCCAAATGGCACGCATATATGCCAAACCACATATATACATATTAATGTTTATACATTAGTATTATTACGCCAACATACCGCCACGTGGACTATGTGAAGCGGTGGTAGGGGATGCTTATTCGCGTGGAAATCCACGTGGAGAGGAGAATTAAATGGAGGGAGGCTTAAGCCACAACGTGGTCTTTGACCACTTCACAGATGCATGGGAAGGCTATTTAAAGCCTTAAGCCTATCGGGACCTCAAAATGTGGGATATAATGCCCACTTATTTTAGCCGCTCAATGGGATTTTATCCCATTACAAATGCTACACCGCCAAAATGGGAATTTAATCCCATTTACATGCAATCCGCCAATTTCCAATGCCAATTACACATGCTACGGGATGAGGCTATTATTACCGCCTATATATAATATGTAATGCATTATTTTAAGGGCCCTAATTTTGTATAAATAGGGAACCCATTCTATTGTAAAGGACACAAGAAGCTTATTATTTTGTTAAGCTTATTGTGGGGACACACACATCCTCAAGCTTATTATTTGTTAAGCTTATTGTCGGGACACACACACCTGAGCTTATTATTTGTTAAGCTTATTTGTGGGATGTGTCAATATTGTCTATTGGCCTATTATTTTAGGCAATAGTAGATGAAATATTTGTGATTGGGAGTTAATGTAAACTACCTAGTCGGCCCATAGCGCCACACCAATTACTTGCAAATCCTGGATTGTCAATTGGAGTGCTAGCGGGCGCATTGATAGCGTCGGGAAGGCCGATCAAGCCGAAGGAGATTGTACACCAGGAAGGTGGAAGTTGGGTGCTATTTTTCACCCTTGTCGTTGAAGGTCTGGTTATTCTTCTAAGCAAGTTTAAATAGTTTCCATTAGGTTTTCTTGTGAAAGTACTATTGTAACTTACAAGTTTTGACTAGTGGAACGGTTCGACCACAAACCCGGAGACGTAGGCAATTGCCAAACTCCGTAATCAATTTGTGTGCAATTGTCATTATTGTCTTGCATTATTTTAAATTGATTACTTAAAAGGAGTAAATTATCGGTGAATAATTAAAGCCTATAAGGGTCCGAGATCAGGTAGTAATAATCTGATTATTTTCGGATCAGCCTTGTTTGTTTTAATTTCGTCATTAGTTTAGTTGTTAATTGCTAGATATTTTAAATATTTTCTCTTTCAGTTTCATTCATAATTCATCAAAAACACAAAAATAGATAAGTTATATATGTTGTGGATATACTTTACATACTTAGTTTACTTTTCTTTAGTTAGATTTATATTGTTTCTTTTGTATGAAAATCATGGGACCTAAGGAGCCCAGACAATACGTATTCGAGCCATCATCCATCTTATGACCCTGTCTGGAGACATACACGAAATGATCCTAGGTCATTTTACATGTATTCCACAACCTATAGATCGAATCACGCCAGAGCTCGATATTGATTGGAGCCTTCAAGTAGTCACCCTCGCTGACTGATCTATCACACTAGTTCAGGTTAGGAGGACCTTCGTTGCCTTAGATTCATAGATTCCATTAGTGCGTGTCAAAGACATAAGATTTCCCAATTATTTTATCCATAACCCACGTATATTTCATCCCCACCAGCTGTCTCGGCACGACCTCGGGAGGTCGAGTGCGAGGAAGAGTTACTTGTAAATTCCCATGCTCACTTGTCACTTTTCCATCGTACAGTTACAAGCCTTAAGTGACAAAGGGACTTAAAGGGGTGATAATGTGTGAAGGGGTTAAGTATTCATGAGAGGGGGAACATAATAGAGTTGGGGTGCTAAGGAATTGAATACCTAGTGAGAATGTTACAAGCCTTAAGTGATGAAAGGGAGAGATTTCATGTGGTGGTGCATTCTGATGTCCTAAGTTGAAAAGGGTAAAAATTTGACAGTAAGCCCTTATTAGTATTCTTAGGTTCCACCCATCACATGAAGAATCCTCCTCTAATGAAGAATCAACTCATGTCTTCCATAGCGGAAGATATTGAATGATGAGGCTTTTACATAGACCATCTTGTTGAATCTAGAAACTACAGATGAAACTTTCTCATCTTCCAAGATGTTCACATGCTCCAATGTGTTGAGTCAATTCTCAGGAATGGAATTGATATTTCCACATTGACTAAAATATTTTTCATTTAACTCTTCATAGGTTTCTAGAGATATAACCTATGATCTCTACAAGGGCTGAACTAAAGTATTGACTATTGAAGGAAAGGGTCACAAATATTTTCCTGAACCAATTCTTAAAATTTGAATCCTGAAGATTATTCATGTGGAATTATTCTCCCTGAGAGGAGTACCAAGCTCATGCATTCTTTTGCCAAGATCTTCCAAAATTTTTGATACATTCTCCTCATGGGATTCAAAATCAGAAATGGCTTCATATAGAGCATCGAACCTCTAGGTGATGGTATGGGACAAAATCTCATACAAGTTCTCTGAGTCAGATGAAAACAAACCTAAGCTCACCAAGGAATGAGAATCAACATTATTCATCTCACTCGCAAATGGGAGATTATTTTCCCAATGGAATTTCTCTTTCTTGATCTCAACTCTATTCCTATTGATTTTCAAAAATATGACCATGAAAAATCTAAACAAAGAGATAATCTCAAGAAATAGATCATGTTCCCTTTTTTAAGGATCATGCTCACCCAATGGTCACATGTCCTTATTTGTAGTATGAATGCTTGATTTTGCTTGTTGGACTGGGGGGTTGAAGTTTCAGATGGGAGATATTGCTTCAATTATAGGTAGAGATGATTAATCTCATGTAATCAATGATGGCAATTATGAATAAAATTTCCTCACACATGCGTTACCTTAATTGTTTGATGATTTAACTATACTCCTAATTCTGTGTCTAGTGATCTGTGATGAATAATCCTATTACAATGTAAAAATAATGAGCATGTAAGCACATAGATAGGGCATCAGAGGATGGAGAGAGATCACCACAACAACATAGGTCAAGAGAGAAAATCAAGGACAGTGATGAAGCAGGTCTAAGAGGATACGAGGAAAATCCAAAGAGAATAAGAGAGATGGAAGGTAAACAAGTGACATTGAATGTTTTGAGTCCTAGGAAATGAACGGAGGTGAGGAGTGACAAGTCATGCCTCAAGATGTCATGGCACAAAACCAACTACGCCGGCACATATGGGTGGCCAGGTGAATGCTAGAGGAGGTAGTGTTTCGGTGCGCGACAAGGTCGTTGCTTCCGGGATACTTCGTTTGGGCGTAGTCCCTTAAGAGCCCTGAGACCAAAATATCGTTCAACTTCGACGGGTGACTAATCAGACTCCATGGTACCTAGAGAGGCCTCGTTTGATCTGAAACCTTGGCGTAGGGACCCTCTAAAATATCCTGTCTCATTTTTTCCTTCTCATTTCAGTGCTCTCGCTGCCCTATTTTTTGTAAACGCATGAAATAGTGCAGTTGCAACCAATGATTGGTTGTAAAACACTATATTTTACAAACGGTGGGTTGTGGCACCAAAATGACTAGGCTGGAATATCCGGTTGGCCAAGTGAACACTAGAAGAGGTGGTGTTTCAGTGTGAGACAAGGTCGTTGCTTCCGGGTTACTTCGTTCAAGCATAGTCCCTTAAGAGCCCTGAGACTAAAATATCATTCAACTTCGATGGGTGACTACTCAGACTCTGTGGCACCTAGATATGGCTCATCTGATCTAAAACCTTGGCATAGAGACCCTCTATAAAATCCTCTATCATTTTTTTCCTTCTCATTTGGGTGGTCTCGCTACCCTATTATTTTCAAATGCGCAAAAAAGTGCAGTTGGAGCCAGTGATTGGTTGTCAAACGCTATATTTTACAAACGGTGGGTCATGGCAATGAACCGATTGCGCCAACACATCTGGGTGGCCAGGTGAACACTAGAGGAGGTAGTGTTTCAGTGCATGACAATGTCATTGATTCTAGGCTACTTGGTTTGAGCGTAGTCCCTTAAGAGCCTTGAGACAAAAATATTTTTCAACTTCGACAGGTGACTACTTGGACTCTATGGCACCTAGAGATGGCTCATCTAATATAACACCTTGGCGTAAGGACCCTCTACAAAATCCTCTCTCAGTTTTTTCCTTCTCATTTCGGTGCTCTCGCTGCCGTATTGTTTGTAAACACGTAAAATAGTGCAGTTAGAGCCAATGATTGGTTGTCAAACGCTATATTACAAATGGTGGGTCGTGGCACTGAATCGACTACACTAGCATATCTTGGTGGCCAGGTGAACACTAGAGGATGTGGTGTTTCAGTGCATGACAAGGTCGTTGCTTCTGGGCTACTTCGTTCGGGTGTAGTCCCTTAAGAGCCCTGAGACCAAAATATTGTTCAACTTCAACGGGTGACTACTCAGACTCCGTGGCACCTTGAGATGACTCATTTGATCTGAAACCTCAGTGTAGGGACCATCTACAAAAGCCTCTTTCAGTTTTTTCCTTCTCATTTTGGTGCTCTCGCTACCCTATTTTTTGCAAATGCGTGAAATAGTGCAGTTGGAGCCAGTGATTAGTTGTCAAATGCTATATTTTGCAAATGGTGGGTCGTGACACCAAACCGACTACACTGGCACATCCGCATGTCCATGTGAACACTAGAGTAGGTGGTTTTTTTGGTGCACGTCAAGGTCATTGCTTTCGGGCTACTTCGTTCAGGTGTAGTCCCTTAAGAGCCCTGAGACCAAAATATCATTCAAGTTCAATGGGTGACTACTCGGACTCCGTGGAACCTAGAGATGACTCATCTAATATGAAACCTCGGCATAACAACCCTCTAAAAAATCCTCTCTCAGTTTTTTCCTTCTCATTTCGGTGCTCTCGCTGCCCTATTGTTTGTAAACATTCGAAATAGTGCAGTTGGAGCCAGTGATTGGTTTTCAAACACTATATTTTGCAAACGGTGGGTCGTGGCACCAAACCGACTACACTGGCACATCCAGGTGGCCAAGTGAACACTAGAGGAGGTGGTGTTTTTGTGCGTGATAAGGTTGTTTCTTCTGGGCTACTTCGTTCGTGCATAGTCCCTTAAGAGCCCTGAGACCAAAATATCGTTCAACCTTGATGGGTGACTACTCAGACTCCGTGGCACCTAGAGATGGCTTGTCTAATCTGACACCTCGACATAGGGACCCTCTACAAAATCCTCTCATTTTTTTCCTTCTCATTTTGGTTCTCTCGCTTCCCTATTGTTTGCAAACGCGTGAAATAGTGCAGTTGGAGCCAGTAATTGGTTGTCAAACGCTATATTTTGCAAACGGTGGGTCGTGGCACCGAGCCGACTGTGCCAACACGTCTAGGTGGCTAGGTGAATTCTAGAGGAGGTGATGTTTCTGTGTGTGACAAGGTCATTCCTTCCAGGCTACTTTGTTCAGGCATAGTCCCTTAAGAGCCCTGAGACCAAAATATCGTTCAAATTCAACGGGGTGACTACTCAGACTTCATGGCACCTAGAGATGACTCATTTGATCCAAAACCTCAGCATAGGGACCCTCTACAAAAGCCTCTCTCGGTTTTTTACTTCTCATTTCGGTGCTCTCACTGTCCTATTGTTTGCAAACATGTGAAATAGTGCAGTTGGAGCCAGTGATTGGTTATCAAACGCTATATTTTGTAAACGGTGGGTCGTGCGACCGAACCCACTGCGTCGGCATGTCTGGGTGGCCAGGTGAATGCTAGAGGAGGTGGTGTTTTGGTGCGCGACAAGGTCATTGCTTCTGGGCTACTTTGTTCGAGCGTAGTCCCTTAAGAGTCCTGAGACCAAAATATCATTCAACTTTGACGAGTGACTACTCAGACTCCGTGGCACCTAGAGACGACTCGTCTGATCCGACACCTTGGTGTCGGGACCCTCTACAATATCCTCTCTTAGATTTTTCCTTCCCAGATTAGTGAACATGCGTAGGTATGGTCTTGTAAACACTTGGGGAGGAGTCATTTTCAATATTTAGAACATTTTCCAAATTTACAACTTTTTCAAAATTTACAACTTTTTCAAAATTTACAACTTTTTCAAAATTTACAAATTTTTCAAAATTTACAAATTTTTCAAAATTTACAACTTTTTCAAAATTTACAACTTTTTCAAAATTTACAACATTTTCAAAATTTACAACTTTTTCAAAATTTACAACTTTTTCAAAATTTACAACATTTTCAAAATTTATAACTTTTTCAAAATTTACAACTTTTTCAAACAATGAAAGATTCTCTTAGCTTTGAGAATTTAAAATTCTCTACTAACAGTGCCAACCACGTGAAGGTGGAATCTTTTCTGGAACCACTAACCTAAACATAAAAGTGTTAGTTGAAAAGAAATTTAAGTTTCAAATCAAAACCATATACTATCTATATATATACAAAATACACAAATTTAAAATAAAATATATTCAAAATTAAATCTGAATTTTTAAGTTCTAACAAATTTATATATATATTCAAAAGAAATTATATATGCCAGACATGATCATTGTAAATTCATTCCAATCAACCATCAGGATCGGATCTACTCTGAATAACAGACAAGATTTCTTCATGATCTAACTCTCAAACCTTCTAAAGAATCTTGTTATTAGGCCTTCCTCGATATCTATGCAACTGAATATTTGTCGCTAGAACTAGATGCGAATATAAGAGTATTTTCCTGTGTGTCTCAAAGTCTTCAAACACCCAAACAGAAGGATTTTTTTAATGGATATCGTCGAAGCCAAGTTCTAGTAACTACCACTGACCCTGTAGGGTACTCAATATCTTTGCCATCTATAATAGGAGAAGTCAACTTCTTTCTTTCCTTGATGCAATGACATAAGAAATAGTTTGTTCCTTCTTCATTGTTTTTTATCCCAATTACTACAAACACATGTCCTACAAAAAAACAAAGGTTGAACAACTCAAATTTAAATTACATATTAAAATTTCAATGGGCATAACTCAATACAATAAATTAAATAAATAACCATAAACTACCTTGTCGCACCAAAATTGAAAATTTCATCAAAGTCCTTGGATGTTGCAACTTCATCTGAAAAAATAAGTCGTAATGCTTGTGGAGGTTGATAAATAGGAAGTGGAGTTAGAGGCCTACAAATCCATCCTTCCACCCATTTTTGTGAATCAAACTCAACAAGTGACAAATTCAATACAAGATGCATAAAAACATGTCAAATTTCTTGTCCATAAGGCCCATGAAATAGCGTCTGAGATACAAAGTAAGTACATATCACCGGACTTAGTGAGTGTCATACAATGCTCATGGTTAGTAATCTATTGTTCCTCTATCAACCAAAAATATCTGTGAAACTGTGGAATTTTCTTGAGAACCTCAAGCCATGTTGTCAGTACACCATTCCACTATGCTCTTTACATATTTTAATTTAGCACCATCTTTGTACTTCAACTCTTCTCTTGTAAGAGCTCTTTTCACACATGCACCTACACCGTCATGCTCTCATTTTCCATGTCCAGCCTCAGTGAAACTCCAAATATGTTGCACACCCATCTTGATGATGCATTCTACTCATCTAATAAAACATTCATGCATTCTTAAACTGAGATGTGTAATTATCTGACCATATATAATGTTGTTTGAAGTGGATGTCCCCTATCAGAACAAGTTTTCATAAAATAACTGGAAACACCCTTGCACAAATTCAGTAGAATGAGTATGATCATCACTGATATAAAAGTGGTACTCTCTTAAAAAAAATTGATCATTCTCTATACTGTCAGGAGAATGTATAAATGCTATATGCACAAAAATGGCAACTTGTACTGAGTTGTAATATTATGATTGAACCTCCATTTGTGGTTGCAATGTGTAATTCTATACAAAATCAACCATTGAAACAATAGTACCAATGGGAAATGTGTCTTTTCATAGCTTGAAATGTTCATCCAACCATCGAGCTCTATGTGTATGCCTTGCATACTCATAAACAATTTCATCCTTAAATTTTCTCAAAAATTAGAAAACGGGCATTTGTTCTGTAACTAGCTCACAACCGTTTAGACTCTTTTCCATCTTTCAACTGGTATGTAACTAATTTATATTTATCAAACTCAACTAAATTATGTCCTATTGTAGCTTCAATTTTCTCATGGATGCAACTTTCTAATTTAGGTAATCCGCCGCATGTACTACAACTTCCATCTAAACAATTCTGACTATAAAAAAATTGTCCAACTTCTTTTTCACAAAATATAGTAGGAATGAAATCCCTGAAGATATTGGTGGAACTTAAACACCACATTCTGATAACATAGTTTCAGAATGAAAATTATAATGAATACGTAAAAATTTAGCATAATGCATCACAAATTCAACATGTTGCCTACATCAACAAGTGGTGCGAGCGTGGTTGATTTTCACATAGAATGGTTTCAATATTTCAAAAAAACATTGGCTAATTTTAATTTCTAGATTCTCTTGTTCAAACTTACGAAAAAATTAAGTTAGAGTCATATCTAAGAAATGCGTTGGATGTGGTTCACGATTTGTAGAACCAACTCTTTGTTTTATAACATCTCTTGTATTAGGTGAAACTCTAGTGTTATCATGCCAAAATTTAATAATAACTTCTCTTATAGCATCATAATTATTTTTGTCCTTATGCGGTGCTCTAGCAAAAAATACCCAAAAATCGGTGTTATTGAGTGATTGAAGGATATTACGTCTTTCAATTGCTTTCATTAGAGTTTTTCGATTAACTTGCAACATTTGACTTATTTGCGTAATCAAACGTTGTTTTTTATTGATTCACTTACAACACTAGTAGCAAGTACACGACGCACAATATTACTATCCCTAGTGGGTCTCTTGACACCAACAGTGTGATATGCATCATGAAGGTTTTCAACAATTGTAGAGCTTTGACCACGTATATTAGATGTTGTCAATCCTAAGGTGTTTAATGTAGGTCTCATTTTAATCAATTTCATCAAACTAATCAACAACTGACATATTTGGGAATCATTTAAAATTTCAAAATGATTATCCCAAATTTCAGTGGCTTTTCTTCTGATTTGTCATTTAGAAAGTTTGTCAAACATTGGTTTCAAAATGTTTTCATCAATTTCAATAAAAAAATTAGGTTTCTTACGTAAAATCCTAGGAGTGTTTTTGGCAAATTTTGCCTGTCTGCAGTTTCAACATGAATTTCCTTATTCACATTTTCATTATCTCCCTCAATTTCAACATTTGCTACATCATGAGTATTTAATTCTTTTTCAACATTGACAGTAAAAAAATCTTTATCACGAGTATTTAATTCAACTTCAACATTAACGGTAGAAACATTACCTGGTTCTTCATTGCTTATAATAGTTGGGGTTGAAGATGAACCTCTTCTTGATTCACGAAGTGTCTGCATTCGATCAACATTTTGAATTTTGTTGGCCTCTAATTCGTTTGGTGTTTTTTTTACTTAATGAATTCCTTTTTTGACTTCGTTTCTTGTCTCCCATGATGTTTTGCTTTTGGTTATAAGAAAAACGTGTAGAAAAAGACAGAATTTTGCAGTAATTCATATGGTAAGGTTAGAGAATAAAAATCACATGATAATTTAGACATTGGGATGTGTGTAAATATGATTTATGAACCGCGAGCGCGCTTTATAAACTGCGATCGCGGTTTATAAAGTGTGCTCGTGGTTTGTGTTAAAAAATCGTGATCACACTTTATAAACTATGATTGCGGATCTATCTGCCAAATCTAAGCCTCAGGAAATCTTTTGTTTTTTTTTTTTTTTCCCCCAACCAAAGCTATGGAAGGTCATTATGAAGTGTAAAAGATTAAAAAAACCTCAAATCTGCTCTTCCAAAGACTTGAACCATGCTAAAAAACTGAAAACATTTCACAAAAATGGTGCCATCGCATAGAGGAGACTGTTAGCTTCATAAAAATATTGATTTTAAAGTGAATAGAATAAGATAAATATCATTTTATAATTTTTTACTAACAATAGGTCTTTAAGACATTTTTTTTCGTGAATGTTCATGTCTATTTTTAAGACTGTAAATTTTTGTTTTGCTTATCAAAATGTGATAAAACTTATACCATCCCAAGCATGGAAAAATTATATACACATTAACAAAAAAATTTGAGTTCGATATTTTTTGATATAGTTATGGCGGGGCAAACGGAAAGCACTCCATTTTCTAAATGTTTTCAGACCACTTTCACGGGACAAATTATAAAAAAAATATTGCTAAAAAAATACAAAATAAAATCCATCCCAAGATAGACAACTACATCTAACATTTCACCAAAGGAAAAAAAAAAAAAACAAGATTTGGTCATCCAAAATGCAGGCAAACGGACTACAATCTTATAAGTTTACAAAAAAAAAAAAAAAAACTAAGTCATATAATTTTAAGTGTTTAATATAGCTAAACTTGTCTTTTTTTTTAAAAATTAGTATTTTAGAAACTAGATTTCGAATGCTACGATTCATATTTATATAATTTTTTCTAATTTTGAGTGCGCGTATAGCTAATAATCCCTACAAGTTGAGATTTTGCTATTTTTTGCAATATGACGTCCACAGATGACCCTATATTTGTCCATCAACTTTCTGCACTTACCCTCATCATTTTCATCTTAGTTGTCATCATCATCATCCTCATCATTATTATCACCACTATCGCTACCACCACCATCAATGTCATCATCGTAATCGTCTTCGGTGTTGTCTTTTTCATCATCATAATGATCATTGTCATCATTTTCACGATCGATATAATCATTGTCACTATCATTATCATCTTCGTTTTCCTCATTATCATCCTCATCATTATTATTTCCACTATCACTACCACCACCATCATTGTCGTCGTCATCATCGTCATTATTATCATCATTTTCATCATCATCATAATTATTATTATTATTATTATTAATAAAAAATTATTATTATAATTTTATTAATATTATTAGTAATATCATTGTTATCGTCATCTTAATCGTCATCATTTTCACAATCGTCATCGTCTTCGGTGTTTTTTCTCATTTTCATTGCCATCATAATCATTTTCATAATTTTCATGATCGCTATAATCATTTTCATCAGCATTGTCATCCTCGTTGTCATTATCATAATCCCCATCATTATTATCACCACTGTCATTTCCACCATCATCATTGTCCTCGTCGTCATTGTCACAATCGTTATCGTCTTCAGTGTTGTTTTTGTTTTCATCATTATCATAGTCATTGTCATCATTTTTCTACATCTTGATCGTAATCATCATCATCCTCATCATTATTATCACCATCATTATTTTCCTTTTCATCATTGTCACAATCATCATTGTCTTCGGTGTTGTTTTTGTTTTCATCATTATCATAGTCATTATCATCATCATGCTCTTCTTTATTGTCATCATCATCACCCTAGTCATTATTATCACCACTATCACTACTACCACCATCATTGTTGTTACCATCGCCATCGTCATCGTCATCATCATCATTAATCTTCAATATTAATCTTACATCACTAAATGCCATCCTTATCATCGTGGTTATTATGATTTATAAAAATAAAAAACTCTTATTGTTAACACTATATTATTATTATATCATAAATGTCATCCTTATCATCATGATTGTCCCCATCTTCTTCGTGGTCATTTTCATTGTTCACCTCATCCTTGTCATAATGATCATCATCGTTTTCGACGTGGTTGTCATTTCATCGTAATCTTAGTCTTTTTTGACATTTTCATGATTTATATATGTTTGTTGACCACTATCATCATCATTATGATCACCATCTCCATGATCATATATAATATAAATGATAATATATAGTATAAATTTTAATGTATATTATAAATTAAAATAATAATATCTATTATATAATTTTTTAGAAGTGAGGGCCTATAAATATACTATTTTAACTATATTTTGTTTTTCCTTATATAATTTTTGTTAATTATTCAAAAGCGATATTATATTATATTATTTATTTAAATTATAATATTTAATATATAATTTTTTAAAAGTGAGGCCCCTATAAATATACTATTTTAGGTTTTTTATGTAATTATTTATTAGTAATATTATATTATATAATTTATTATATTATTATTATTATATTAAGAGTAATAGTAATATGTATCATAAACACTATCTTTATCATCATGGTTATTTTCATCTTAATCATGGTCATTGTCGTGGTTGTCATTTCATCGTAATCTTAGTCATTTTCATCATTGTCGTGATGGATTTAATCATCTTGACTATTATTATGATTACCATCTTCTTGATCATGGTCATTCTCCTACGCCATCATCACATCCTTGATGACAATTATGTAATATTAATTTTATTTAATTTACTTTTATTAATTATAAACCATAGATAATATATAATATACATTTTAATTTAAATTATAATTATTAATTTTATTTACTTAATATTATTAAATTAAAAAGCATATATAATATAAATGATAATATATAGTATAAATTTTAATGTATATTATGAATTAAAATAATAATATCTATTATATAATTTTTTAGAAGTGAGAGCCTATAAATATACTATTTTAATTATTTTTTGTTTTTCCTTATATAATTTTTGTTAATTATTTAAAAGTGATATTATATTATATTATTTATTTAAAACTGAAGCCTCCTATAAATATAATATTTTAGGATTTTCTATATATAAATTTTTAATGTAATTATTTGAAAGGGATATTATATTATAGTAGTTAACAAATTGTTAACCTTCTTGGAAATATATATAAGAGGCTGAGTTTCCAAGTGAAGGAAAAGTAGACAAAAATAAATGTGCAACTCCAATCAGAAGAAAAACAACTTAAATTGTGTGCAACGCCAGAAGATTGACTGAGCCTTCTGTTACTTATAGTAATTAACTAATGAAATGTCTTCCTTCGTCGATGCCGCATATATTTTGTCGCTTCTGTGAAACCAGAAGTTGCTGTTAACGTTCTAATATTTATCTGTGGCATGACTTAAACATCCAATTCCAAATAGCTCCCGAAATTACTTGCAAATCAGCAGCCATGGCTACCAGTAAAACAATTTTGCTTGCGTGTGCGTTCTTCGCAGGTTTTCTCACTTCTGCTCGATGTACAATCGACAAGCACGTAAACCCAAAGAAGGGTGTCAGTGTTTCATTGCAGTCAGCCTCAGAAGGAATGATAAAAAACGCAGGCTTTCGCTCGAGGCCTTTCCCCTAATGTAACAGAAATTCACGACAGAACGGCATGGGAAGACTGTCTGCATCTCTTTGACGACACAATTCATCGTCTCAACGGGTCGCTGAACGCCATTACAAGCTTCGATTTTGAACAGCAAGCGAGTGCGGTGGGAGGCGTGCACACGTGGATCAGCGCCGCCTTAACTAATCAGCACACCTGTGTCAATGGATTCCATGGCATCGACCACAACAGCTATGAAAATAATAATATCAGCAGTATTGGATCGTTGATGTCGCTGCATGTGTCGAATGCGTCGAATTTAATAAGCAATTCGCTTGCCCTCTTCACTAATCTAACAATCTCACCGCCTTCCCGAAACCGCAGAGATTCCGAGTGGTTATCGGTCGAAAAAAGGAGGCGGGTTTCGAAGTCTAATGGAGACGTGGTGGTAGCGCAGGACGGGTCGGGGGACTGCGAAACAATTACAGAAGCACTAAATGCATATCGTCCTGTTCAGGGAAACGACACATATTACGTAATCTATATCAAGTCTGGGCGTTACTACGAAACCATTGTCATAGGAAGGAATATGAAGAATGTGATGATGATTGGAGACGGCATGGGCAGAACCGTGGTTTCTGGTAACAGGAACGTTCCCGAAGATCTTTCTCTGTTTAGCTCTGCAACTTTCGGTACGCGCCCAAACAAATCTCAGCTTTTCTGATTTGCACCCAAAAAACGCAGTTTTTTTTTATTTTCTGTAGACAGATTTATATTTTTTTGAGCACCTGATTTTTTTTCTTTTCGATACAGCGGTGTGGGGAGACGGTTTCGTGGCGAAAGGCATGACAATCGCGAACACAGCAGGGCCGCAGAAATTCCAGGCAGTGGCACTTTTAGTGGTTTCAGACATGGCGGTGTTTTATCGGTGCGCAATAAAAGGTTACCAGGACACCTTGTTCCTCCACTCCAACCGCCAATTCTTCCGCGAATGTCACATCTCCGGCACCATCGACTTCATCTTCGGCAACTCCGCCGTCGTTATTCAGAACAGCGTCATTCTCGTTAGAAAAACCCCTCCGCGGCCAAGCTAACACCATTACCGCACAGGGGAGGACCGCTTCCAACCAAAACAGTGGCATTTCCATACAGGCGTGCAAAATAATGGCAGGTCCCGATTTAGCTCCTGTTCAAAAATCTGTTCAGACGTATATGGGAAGGCCCTGGCGAGAATTTTCTCGCACATTTTTTATTCAGTCTAATCTTGGCGATTTAATCGATCCTGCCGGGTGGCTGGAATGTGTAACATTATTAAATAAAATGTAATATTATTAATAACGAGTTTATAAAAATCATATTAATAATATAGTTGTAATACTTTAATTATTTGAGTGAGTTGTGACAAAAATTCACGTAGCTATTTTGTAGTGTGAGTGATCCTAAGGATGTTTGAGAGATATTAGGATATAAGTTTGAGAGATTCATGGAGAGAGATATGAGGGATTGAAGATCAGTGTTGACTCCACCATTGTAGGAGATCAAACACTATATATATAACTTATATCAATATCAATTATCATCCTGAATGAATAAATTCAATTTCTATATTCTTGTTATTCGGTTTTGTTTATTATAGTTAAGTTTTTGTCAGTGGTATCAGAGCAAGCTTCTAATCCATTTAATGGAGAAATAACAACTCGTAGTGGATCTCTTACTATCCTTAATGTAACATCATTGCAGAATCTCAGTCTCATTGTGGATTCGTGGGCATCCATTCAATTCAGCTGCATGTTTTATCAGTCAGACTACTACAGTTGCATTGCTGTCAGATATTCAAATCTAAGCATATTTATGCCTTGGGGATTTGAAGCTATATTTTGATCTACATTTTTTCATTACATCTTATGTCTAAGGTTATAGAATAAAAACCTCACATAAGCATTTTCACAGTTCCATCCATATTGATTTGCATGCAATAAATTGGTTATTAAGTTGCCTCGAAGTTGACTATTTTCTATTTGCCTAATTGCATTGTATGGTAAACAATTAAAGGTTCATTTGATATTTGTGAAAGCTTCAGGGATCCATCTTAGATATTATTTTTTATAACAAAATTGTAGTAGTTCACGCAGTTAGATCTGATAGTTTCATGGGAGAGAATCCCATTCTACAATGAGGTTCTCAACATGGTAGCAGTGGTTTTATCAGAGTTGCATAAGGAAAGTGTGTGTAGCTCTAGTTGTACATCTACAGATTTGTTCATTTTTTGGTATATTGGATGGATACAATTACATCAGCATTCTGCTGTATACTTGCTCCACCCTGAATCAATAACCTTGGATTGACATCATTTCAACAAGTATAGATACCAAAATTAGGAATCTTGTCATTTGGTCAAAGCGTTGCATTTTTTAGACATGACTTATATTGCACAAGTCAACCTGAGGACTGTCAGAAATTGTGTGCATCAATTTTTTTCTCAACATTGTTGACAAAATTGCCATTGTACCTATCACAAATCTACAAGAAATTATTAGAGGGATCAATTAGAAACTGTGAGAGTTGTTTAGAGATTCTCACTCATATGTGAGGTATTTTGGAAAATTAAATCCTTTCAAGATCACGTCTCAAAGGAATGAACGAAAAATTGGTTTTTTAATAATTTGTCCTTTTGTTGTGTCAAGTAGTCGTACTTTATTCCAAACACGTGTCATACATGGTCGGATAAAATTGGTATTCCATTTGTCAATGTCTTAGTATCAAAGTCAATAAATAGTCCCTTTAGTCTAGTAGTGTTATCATTTTTGTATTGCAATTATTAGTGTTCGATTCAATATTTTCAGTCTTGTTTAATATTAAAAGTATAAACAGTGCATAGTTTGTTTAGAGTACTAATTGTAAGAATTTTGTATATTTTGTTATAGTAAAAGTTTTATTAGTCATTCGAGACAAAATTTTTGTCATCTTAGTCATAAGTCGTTAGTCATTCATCAAAATTCAAAAGTTGTCAATCCATATTTTGTGTCAATGTAAAGAGTCATCTATTGTTAAGAGTCACTTTGTGTCAAAAGTCAATGTTAAAATATTGTAAAAATAAAAAAATGCATTTTTATGGCTCACAATACGCATTTTCGGTGTTACAATATAGTTGGTTATCCAAAGTTTTTCTTAGAATAAGATGAATAATATTATAGTTTCTGATGATATTTTTGATGACTTCGAAGAAGGAAAATGTGTTTGGCTTCTAGGGGGCTCCAAGTTCAACCCTTATGACAATAATTTTTTCGTCAAAGAGTCAAAAGTGCATATAGGAGACCCTAGGGGCATGCCCCTTGACCTCGAGGGGGCTGCCGCCCCTGTAAACCCCCACTTTGGAATTTCAAACCAAATTGCCTTATGATTTCTTGGGGAAGATGCATCTGACAAAAGGTGGTGCAAATTTGAGCTTCAAATTCCAATTCTGCTGAGTAAGTAGCATATTATACATGGAGGATGGGGGAAAAGGAGGCTGGAGGTCAATCAGTGACCTCTCGTCAGTCACCAATGATGGGGCCACATGAAGTTGTGGTGGCAGTGTGTGTGTTTGTTTTTATTTCAGATTTGCAGTATGATTTCAGAGTTCCTGTTTGAATAAGTGAAATGTTCACATTGAGGGGGGGAACTGGAACATGGTCTCAATGTTCAATTTTCCCTCTATTCAGTTTGTATTTAGTAATTAGTGGTTCCTACATGATTCCCTGAAGGAAAGACATAGTGGACAGATGAAAGCACAAAGGAAAAGCAACAGCATGATATTTGGGTTGTTGGTTGTCCTGTAAAACCATCCTTTGTTTTAGGTTGTTGGTTTTCCTGTAAAACCATCCTTTGTTTCAGGTTGTTGGTTGTCCTGTAAAACCATCCTTTTTGAGGTTGTTGGTTGTCCTACAAAACCATCTAGATCATGAGCAACAAGTGGAAGTAGATTATTTTTCTACCTTGTCAACATTAGGGGAGTGTATATTGGGAATTAATAATGTTAACAATAGGGGAGTGAATGTTATAAAATATTGTGTAACATTATTAAATAAATTGTAATATTATTAATAATGAGTTTATAGAACTCATATTAATAATATAGTTGTAATAGTTTAATTATTTGAGTGAGTTGTGAGAACAATTCATGTAGATATTTTGTAGTGTGAGTGATCCTAGGGATGTTTGAGAGATATTAGGAGATAAGACTAAGAGATTCATGGAGAGAGATATGAGGGATTGAAGATGAGTGTTGACTCCACCATTGTAGGAGATCAAACACTATATATGTAACCTCTATCAATATCAATTATATGCCTGAGATGAATTTAATTTTCTACATTATATTATTCGATGTTTTTTTCTCATATTATATTACATTTCTTATCATCATTCCTTAAAAAGGAATCTTGATTACAAGTACTGACCAATATTGTTTCTAAAAATATCTCTTCCTTATATCTTAGTAAGAACATTTCCACGCCTTATTTATAATGACTAGTGTAAAATTACAGCACCCCCAAGTTTTCCTACCTCTGAAATGGGGCATTCAGTGTGATTGCACACAATTGGACCATCTCTTAAGATGTGGGACTTGCAAAATTTAAGCTGGACCTCCAGAGAAGGCTAGTTCCTACTTCCTAATCTACCTGCCACAAGCTACTCTAGTGCAGACAATATTAATATATCATAATCTAACCATTCCAAGGAGACAAGTGAGGAGAAAGAGAGAGAGAGTGAAAGAGAGCCTACACTAAGCGGTGATACACTAGAAAAGGAAGTGGCGAGATACTCTGCTGAGGGAGGATGAAACAGGGGAAAAGGAGATGAGGGGGGTCAGACAGAAGTGACACAGACCCAGATCCAAATCCACCATTGAAACTCCACGAAACACCTCATCTTACACCTTTAAATGATAAACACATGCAACACATGCATATGAAGAAAACATGAAATGGAGAGGCAAAGAGAAACAACAAAACAATGCAAAGGGTTGAAGAACACCACAAAACATGATTTTATTGCTTTATGAGGTGCACGGACCATTACATGGGTACTCAAAGGCACAAATATGCTTGCTAGACATAGGAGAAGGCTTAAAACTTAAAATGGAGTCAGGAAACAAATTTTACAGAGTTTCCCCACACGAAGAATGTCTCCTCCTTCTCAAATGAGAAGTGTTTACAATATATAGACATTGAGGCGAGAGAGAAAGAAGAAAACTCATATTCTGCTCTTAAATATCAACCACCAACCATCAATTCCCTAGAAATCTACCTATAATATGTCAATTCTGGTTCCCCATGTCTTTTTGGCATGTTGAAGAAGGAAGAACGATGAATCAAATTGAATCTGATCTGGTTCTTGAAGCAATCAGATCATACATTAATGGCATGAAATACATATTCCTATTTTTTACCAACCTAACCTTGTCAAAATTAAATTTTCAAGCTTCCATGGTGTAGAGGAATTCAAGACCTTTCCAATGGTACCAAATTTGTTGAATTTTGAGCATTGGATTGAAAGATATGCCCATTTGAATACTTGAATCGAATCTATACAAAAATGGCAAAAAACTAGTTTTGCAAAATTGGTCGGTGGGCTCGAAACTCACTTTATGTTCTTATCCTTTTGCACAAAAATTTAAAAAAGTGAAAATACTTCCCGCAAGCCCGTAGTTCACTTTTTCCCAAAAGCCCCCGCGAGTTCGCCTCATTTTCCATTTGACAAATAAACCTCCTCGGGATTGCGGGACCACACTTACAAAATATGACACTTTTATGAAAGTGGAAAAAGATGAAAAAAACTCTAGTGGCCTCGCAATTTTACATTTCCTAAAAGTCATCTTCAGGCCTGCCAGCCCGCATTATCCGCTTTGGCAAAAAGTCATTCCTAGGCCTGTCGACCTATCTTGGCAAAAATCCTTCCAAGGCCCACCTTCCCGCATGTAGTTTAGGATTAACACGTGGCTTCTCTAGGCGTCGGTGGAGGTGCAGTTTGCTTTTATATTTTACACCTTTTCGAAAAAAAATCCAAAAAATTCAAACTGCCTTCAGCAACCCACCTTCCCACTTTAACTTGAAACATGGCCACGTGTAGAGCTGGCGCGTGTTTTGGGGACTACTTTTAGATTTTTCTTTTGAATTTACACCGAAGAGACACGTGGCTACTTCCACGTCTTTGCTATGTTTCTTTGTGTTCTGGCTAAGTCCCTTTTCCTTGGCGGGGCCATATGTCTGACCATGGACACGTGGAGGCTCAGTGCGTATTTGGAACCTGCCTCTGGATTTTCCCTTTGAAGTTACACCGAGCCGACGTGTGGAGGATTCCGCTGATCCTTCAATACTTATCCGATTTGGGCTTGCTCTGTCCCATTTTTTACTCTGACCATGTGGCGAACCCACACTCATTTGGGAACTCACTCTTGATTCTTCCTTTGAAATTGCACCAAGATGACACGTAGAGAATTCCATTGACTCTCTATACTTAGTCGATTTGGGGCCGGTAAAATTTCGGGCTCTGATCACGCGGAAGCTTGGCGCTTGTTTGGGGGTCCACCTTCGGAGTTGATTTTTGAAGATGTGCCGAGCTGACGCGTGGCATCTTTCGCTAGCTTTGCCCCATTTTGAATTTTGGACACGTGGAGGGCTTGCACTTGTTTTAAATTGGCCTTTGGGTCTGCCTTTTGAAGATGCATTGATTGGAAACGTGGAGGCATCCTTTGTCTCTTCTTTCGTTAACCGATTCAATGGCCATCTTTGCCCCCCTATTTTAGACTTGGGACACGTGGAAGCCTCACGCTCATTTGATTCTCTGCTTTGGGCCGCACCTTTGAAGTTGTGTCAAGTTGACACGTGGTTCTTTCCGTTGGCCTTAGAATTTTCAATGGCTGCTTCAACCTTTTGAGGCTCTATCCCCTTTTTGAGTTTTGGACATGTGGAGAGCTGACACTCATTTGGGGCCCCCACTTTGGATTCTGCCCTTGGAATTGTGCCTAATGAGACATGTGGCTCATTTTGTGGCCTTGCTCTATACTTAGCCGATTTGGGCCCGCTCCTCTTTCTCCATTTTTTGGCTAGGTCCCTTCTGCTTATTTAGGAGTTATGTTGTTTGATTCTTCGCCGACCCTGCTTCTCCATTGTCGAGTCTTGCCTGCCCCTTGATTGTTGGATTTGAATGTGAGCTCACAGGGCAGAGTTGACCCTTCTAATTTTCTTCTATGCAGGGTCATGTTTGATCAATTTTACCCAGGGAAAAAATTGGGATAACAATAACAAGATCTCTTAGTTTTTCCACGCCTTGTTTTGTAGTCCAATTTTGAGATTATACCTATATTTTTTTTTCAAGATCAAATTACAATGACCGGTTTAGATCAAATCTTGTGTAACCATCCATTTATTTTGAAGCTGTACAAAAACATTTTGGCATTCTATATTTTTGTATCTTCAAGGATGCTTTATTTTCCTTCACTATTATTCGATCACCCTAAACATTTATGAAATGTCGAACTGGTCTTTCAAAACTTCTTAACTTCAATTATTATCTATCATTACATTTTAAAATTTTTTTCATGTTGGCATTTTGACAATTATGCATGGGATTTTGACAACCTCACACAAGCAATAAATTAAACCAAAGAAACAGAAACAACTGGATTTGAAATAAACTAGAAATATGCAAACAAATATTAACACAATATTTACTCTTATAGGAAAAACCCTTTTGGATGAAAAACCCAATTAAAAGCTAGCTTATTGTATTAACTTAAACCAACTTACAAATACAATATTCTTCAAAAAAATTTCCTTTCACTATTCAATCTTTTAGAAACTATCCCTCTCATAATGAGAACATGTACTTTTATAGCCAAAGCACATCCTATAATTAACTTTTCTTAACTAGCTTGAGTTAAAGAATAAAAAAGGAATTTAAAGAATAGTAAATGATATTTCCACAAAGAATCTAGTTACAAGATAAATATATCTTTATTACTAAATTAGGTGCTTCTTTTTACTTTAGTTCTCACCATCAGAATTAACACCAAGTGTGCCCCTAGAATAGGTGTGTGTGCCACTTGCATGGATAGGCAACATATCCAACAATCTCCCCATTGTTTCCTACTCTATAAGGGAGAGCATAAACTTATTCCTTTGCAATTGTGGGCTACCAAGCCCATTTCTTCCCTATTCCAAGTGAACAACTCAACACATGGTGTCTTTGTTAATGAATCTTCTATATTCACCTTTGTTTCCACTCTCTTCACCATTTCCCTTGAAAAATGATATTGCACATCATCGCGTAACACCCAAGAGTGATTTTTTTATTACTTTTCATGGTGTACAAAATTGTTTGGCATAGAATTTTGTATCTTTAAGGATGCTATATTTTTCTTCAGTACCATGAAATTTCAAGCTTGTGTTTCAAAACTTCCAAGTTCAATAATTAGTTATCATTATATTTTAGAATGTCTTTCATGATTTTGACAATTATGCATCAGATTTTTAAACCTCACGCAAGCTATAAATTAAACCAAAGAAACATAAATAATTAGATCTGAAATAAATTAGAAATATGAAAAAGAATATTGACACAATATTTACCCTAGGAAAACCCTTTCGGGTGAAAAAACTAGCTAAAAGATAGCTTATTCTATTAACTTGAAGCCACCTTACAAATACAATATTCTTCCTTCAAATATTTTCCCTTCAACTATTCAATCTTTTAGAGGCAGTCCCTCTCACAATGAGAACATGTATTTTTATAACCAAAGCACATCGCATAATTAACTTTGCTTAGCCAAAAAATTAAAGAGTAAACTAATACATTAAAGAAGAGTCGTCACTTTTTCCACAAAGACTCTAGTTACAAGATAAATATAACTTTATGACTAAACTAGGTACTTATTTTTGGTTTAGTTCTCGCCATCAAAATTAGTACCAAGTGCACCCCTACAATAGGTGTGCCAATTGCATGGATAAGAAACATAGCCAAAAATCTCCCCATTGTTTCCTACTCTATAAGGGAGAACATGAATTTATTCCTTAGTAATTGTGGGCCACCAAGCCCATTTCTTCCCTATGCCTAATGAACACATTAACACACATTGTTTTGTAAATGAATCTTCTATGTTCACCTTCGTCTCCACTCTCTTCACCATCACCATTAAAAAATTATATTACACATCATCATGCAATTCTTGAGAGTGATATTATTTTATTACACAAATATCTCATGGTAGCAAGTAGTCCCCTTGATAAAAAAAAATAGTCATAAGTCTCATATAAATATTACATGAAAATTCACGACACCTCAAAACACACTAATCTTCCATGCCCAAATTAGACACACCTCTCCCAATAACTCCCACTACATGTGCAATGTCATATCTCAAGTAGTTCATTGCATACATCAAACCACCAACTGCACTTGCATAAGTTACTTGAACTCTGTCCTCTAACTTATCTTGAGCTTTTGGACACTATACAATTGAGAGTTTATGGAAACCTTAGAAATGTGTTCTCACTAACTCTAATTCCTAATTGTTCCTCATCTTGACATTTCATCCACATTATGCACTATGATGACTGCCCCCAAAGCTCAATGTGCAAAAATTTCTAGCCTCTTCAAGATTTTGATGTAACAAAGTCACATATCAATCCTTTTGTATATCTCTCATAAATAACATCTCATGTTTCTCTGCATATGGATTTGTTGGGGTGTGAAATCCTCCCCATCTAGTGACTCAAGATGTATCCTAGATGAAATCTCCTTGTCCTTTTTCTTCCCTATATGTTTTAAGATACCATTGTAGTGATATATCCCCATGTTTCCCTATACAATGGTTTGAAAATACCCCTAGATGCCACTATATCCCTTTATTTCCACATACAATGGTTTGTAAATACCCCTAGATGTCACTATATCCCCTTGTTTCCATTTACTATGGTTTTTAAAAACTCCATTATTCAACCCTAGTTAAGCCATGACATCACGAAAACAACCTCTCTTTTCTATTTGATGCCATTTAATGATGACAAGGTACCACATTAGTGATAACACCATAACCTTTCCTCTTTTACCCCATCTCTAGGTATTAGTGGAGTGAAACCTTCTCTATGATCTATTTAGAAACAACATATATCTCAGTCCCAAGATGTTATTAGGGTGACACCTTGATATTATTTTCCTGACTTCCACTAAATCTCATCATCAAGTGACATTTCCCCTTAGTTTTCTTCTCTAATATATCTCTATAGGGGTATATCTCACTAGTCTTCTTCTACTCAGTCTTTCCAAGATATCTTTACAAATATATATCATTAGGATCTATCCCCTCATATTATCTAAGATATCTCTAGGGTGATATCTCTTTGGTTTCCTACTCATGAGATTCTTTTAAATATCTCATTAGGCTTCTACCCCAAAATTTTCCAAGATATGTTTGCATTAATATCTTATTAGGCTATTGCCCCCAAACATCTCCAATATATATTTGTATATATATCTCATTAGGATTCTTCCCCAAACTTCTCTAAGATATGTTTAAATTAATATCTCATTAGGTTGTCATCTTGCTGATCTACAAACACTTTGACCTCCTCATTGTGAATTTCATCTCTACAGCCCATCCCACCCCTCCATCTGCCCCTGAAAATATACCCCCTCCTCCGGTCTCAAATTAATCCCTTCACAACAAGAAGGATAATGTTAATCTCATCATTGCTCCTAATTATTCACCTTCACTTCTTCCTTGGGCAAGGATGTTGTTGCCATTAGTTTGCTAGCCATGGGAGACAAGAGGCCTAATAATAACAAATCTCAATCTGGAAGCATGAGAAACAAGTTGGATTTTCATAATGATATGATAACAAGGAATGTAGAGTTTTAAAAGAAACAGTCAGGGGCTGCAAAATTTCCATTGAGAGCGGCAATAAGGATGATCACTACT
Organism: Taxus chinensis; assembly: GCA_019776745.2. Lineage (NCBI taxonomy): Eukaryota > Viridiplantae > Streptophyta > Pinopsida > Cupressales > Taxaceae > Taxus > Taxus chinensis. The sequence goes on along the minus strand of JAHRHJ020002341.1, from coordinate 15,733 downwards.
GGAGGAAATAGAAAAAATTATTTCAATCTTTAAAAAGAGCAGTACAAGCTTAGAAGCAAACAATGTGATATCATATCCATGCTTAAGGGTAACACGGATATTCTTACCAATATTGTTCCTCTGTTGAAGACCAAAAAGGGAAAAGAAAAGTCCAAGAACGATACCTCTCTCAAAGACATTAAAGATACACTAGAATAGTCTCAAATTTTTTTTTTCCAAGATCATGAAATAGAAACTAGGGACTATCTAGTTTTAGGGTTTTTAATGACTGTATATTTTTTTATCTTGGAATATAGTTTTGCTATAGTATTGTTGTGGTTTTTTTGTTTTTTTGCTATGGTTTTTCTGTAGCTCTTGATGTATCTTTGTGGTGTTTTTCCTTTGTAGTGATTTTTGTTATTTTGATGTTGGTATTTTAATATCTAGGCTTGCACCCCTTGTAATCTAGGTAGGATCCCAGTCAAAAAATCTTTTACCATTAATTAAAAACATATCTCATTAGGCTACTTGCCTCTAACTTCTCCACTATATCTTTGTAGAGATATTTCATTATGCTTCTTCCCCAAAGGTTTTCTAATATGAGGGCTCTGCAAAGATATATTATTTCCTTGTTGATTCATAGGTTCACCAACATCTCATTGAGGTGACAATTCTACAAATGTTGTCATTGAATTTTGTAAATCTTATTTCCATGAGTACTTAGCCTCTAAATTTTTTCTAATACTTCTTGGACACACATTTACCTTCTTCCAGCTACATTCATAGGTTTCACTATATCCTAATTAGCCTTGAATATTTATCATAGTGAGAATTCATTGTATTTTTCTTCCTCCAAGGTAAATTCTTATTTATAAATAAACTTTCTAAATAGGTATCTCGTATTTAAAATTTACCTCCTTCAATATTATCTGAAATCCATGTGAAACCTCTAAACCAAACAACCATGTATCACTACATGCATCCACACTCAAGGTGGTAATGTACACACCTCCATATTCATTCTTGTTTTCTTCATTTTGTACATCCTCATGTGGCTTCTTTTCCTTTTTCATCTTGTTATCCCTCTTTAAGTGCCCCATTTATAACAAATCCAACAATTCTTTAGACTTCACTCTAGAGTCTTGGATTTATATTTGAACTTTCAATGCTTTCCACTGACGTCCTCTTTTCTTTCTCTTCATCATGCCCTAATAAAGCCAATGATTCCCTTGAATGAGTGTCTTCATCTGACCTCCTCCTCATCTTTTTAAATAAAAAGATCCCATTTACATCCTAAAGCTTTAATTTGTACATAGTGTTGGTGGTGACCAAGCCAAATTATCCCAAGAGTTTGGAAAATACTTGATAAATTTAATACACCTCTCTTCATCATCCATATTCACAAATATGGACACTACCTCAGTCAACACAATTAAACATGTAGTGTTCTACTACCAAATTTTTATCATCCATCATAAAAATATAGTTTCTTCCTTAGATAAATATTGTTAACAAATGGTGTTTCCTAGTACAATGTCGTAGATTTATCCCACAACTCCTTCGTAGTTTCCTTAATAGAGAGATTTAACAAAAAAAGGAAGAAACCATGATCTAGTAGATATTTTATTACTATCAACCATGTCCCATTGTTCTTGTGTCATCTATCAGTCAAGAGATCCTCCATATTGAGTTTCCATAACTCAAAGTTCTTTCCATTGAACCTATCAATATCATTTTTTTTTCTTCCTAATATTAGATATTATAACAAAATAAGAAAATCAACAACTCAAAAGAGCCTTTTAAAGAAAAATCAACTAAACCCCTCACCAAGCAACCATAGCTCTAATACCACATGTTGGTATTTTGACAACCATGCAAGAAATAAACTAAATTGAAGAAACAAAAAACAAGAAGATTTGAAATAAACTACACACATGAAAAATAATATTGACACATTCTCACAAAAAACTTCTCAATTACAGAAAATCAAATATCATTCTAATATCTACTCTTGTCAATTTCCAATTTGGAGCATGGAATTCTTTACATCCATAAGTAATGCACTAGGAAGTAATCCGTCAATTGACCCAAAAACCAAGGTGATCTCCCACTGTACCTTCACCCACATTATGATAAATTTGGACACTTCAAAATATCTCTCAAAAAATATAGAGCTAAAAATTCTTGACAAAACTTTGACCCACACCATTTATTATGAAGGGTTTCCCTTCTGGTGCAAGATTTTTTTTTGGATTAGGACACTTGGCCTCGCAATGCCAATATATGAAACATGAGGTGCATGATAGAACATTGTGGTGGAAAGATAATCTACCCTGACACTTATACTTGAAAGGAGATGCAAGAAACTGAATACAAATCCTGATTTGGAGGTGAAGGATCTATAGATAGTCCTAATTTTTCCTTTGGATATAGAGAAGATGGCATTAAAGGAGTCTTTGTGAACATCGATGGAAGAAAAGGAGGAAATTCTTGAGAAATCAAAGAGGGGGTGTCTTGGGACCATTAAACGAAAAAGGGGCAAAGAGCTTAGTAAAGGATGGAGCAAGGCCTTTGGAACAAAAAGGTGTGTCCTCGGGCATGTATATGGAAATAGTTATTCCTATCTCACTGGCAGAGGATACATCGATAGCGATTGACAAGAAGAGGAGAGGGAAGAAAAAGAGGATTATTGAACATTCTAATATGAATCTGTACTCTAAAATATGTGGCTGATTTGGGTGGTAATGTGGAAAATTTAGTGTTGAATTATAATGGACTAATTGTTACTCTTAAAGAAACGAGTGTTTTAGATAGATGCTATTGAAGTTGAGGGATGTTGGTTGGTGCCATACTTGGTAAGCCCATTGTAACACCCATTAAAACAACCCACTTGAGGCTCAAGAACAACCTAAGATTAGTTTAGGAAAAATTATGGAATAATTTTTTTTGATTAAAAGAATCTACAACCATGTTACAAGGCAACAGTTGCCACTAACAGGTTTCTAGAACAATTCAAATCTACTAGAATATAATTTTCTTTTATTAATAATTATTAGAGGTCATAAGGTCCAAAATTTAGGGTTAGAAGTTTCAAATAGGTTCAGAGGGAAAATTCCTCACCATACCCACTCTCTAACAGGCTTAAAGTTTCAACTTGATTTTTCTCATACTTAACGCATTCAAAATTTTCCTAAACTACTCCCATTGGATAGGAAATTTCCTCACCTTTCCATTGATATAAATAATTCCTCCTAACTCCTCATATTTTTCAAGTTATGGGCCAATAGGCCTTGGGGTGAAAATTTTCCCCAAGGGCGGGCTTGTGGGCCAAGGGGAGAAATTTTTTCCAAAGGGCAGGTTGGCAGGCCACAAGAGACCTTGGGAATTTTTTTTTACCGCATGGGGAAAAAATCACATTTGTTCCCGTGCTCCCACGGAGCAAATCCAAAGGGACACGTGGTGCTCCCTAAGGAAACGTGGGGAAAAGCAGGGAAAGGCGGGGTGGCGGGAGACATTTTCAAATTTTCTCGCATGGGGTGAAAAGTCATCTTTGTGCCTACGCTCCCACGAGACCACAAAGGACATGTGGTGTCTCCTAAGCCAACACAAGGAAGGTGGCGTGGTGGGGAGAAAAATTACTTAATGCCCCAAGGGCTAAGAGGGTATAGAGACCCACGCCTCCGCCTAGACACCTCGCGATGCCACGTGGCAGCCCTTGATTGGTTGCGGGCCCGGGAAGCAGCAAAGAAAACTTGGAAAAATTTCCAAAAAATTTCTAAGACGTGAAGGAAAAAAAGGAACCTATTCCTTCATCGATGCCTCCTGACACCACGTGGCAGCACCTGATTGGTTGCGGGCCGGAGCAGTTGGAAAACTTGAAAATTTTCCCAAAATTTTCCGAAAGCACTAAGTTAAAAAGGGGATCCGCCCACCACTGACACCTCATGGTGCCACGTGGCAGCTTCTGATTGGCTGTGGGCTGGCAGGGCGGTGGAGAAAATTTTAAAAATTTTCCCAATTTTTTTTCCTAAGTCCCAAAGGAAAAATTCAGGCCGCGGGCCCGCCAAGGAAAATTTTCCCAAAATTTTAACGCTAAGTGAAGAAAACTTCAGAAGGCCATAACTTTTGATAGAGAGCTCAGTTTTGGGAAAACAAGGACTTTCTGGAAATCTCTCAATGTCCTCTTTGCATGGAGCTCAATATTAATTTTTGGTTTTGATAAAGTTTAAGGGGTCAATTTTAAGAAAATGGCCTGCAGGATTTTTAAGTGAACTGGTAAATTTTTAACTTGTTAGATTTGTTCAATTTGGTCTTCTTCCTCTCTCAACATGTCAAATGCTTAACATGGTTTCATTTTTTTGTGATTGTTCTAAGATAACCTAATTTCTTTTGTTTTGTTGTCTAGGATGTCTCTATTTGGAAGGTAATTTTTCTTAATTGATTTTCCAATTTGAAATTTTTGTTTGACTTTCAGACAACAAAATAACGTGAAAGGTTTGGGCCCGATTTTGCTAATGTTTGAATATTTCCTTAAGTGTTTTAGTCCAAATTGAATTCATTTATATCATAACATGTTAATTTTAATGTTTCAATTTTATTTCTTGAATTACAGGTTCGAACTGTGCAGGGAAGTATTTTCTAGTTTTAGAAAAATCAAAACAGAGGTCAATTTTATAGGATCTTTTATCATTTTTCACCTTACAAGTATAAATTCATTTGCAATTCCAGTCTACATATATTTTAGTGATAATTCAAAACAAACAAATTTTAAAGGATTTATTTAAAATTTTTCACCTTCCAAGTATGATTTCCAAGTCTAATAAATTTAAGTGATTTGATCAAACCATTTAAGAGCCAAAATACAAAGTCTGATTTCCAATTTTAACATATTTTAAAAGAACAGAGTTACATATATTTCCTTCATACGTATTCCTCATTTCAATTTTCCAAAACAGAGATTTCAAATTGACAATTTGATGATCAATTTCAATACAACAATGTAAATTGATAAAGGTAGTTCAAATATTTTATTGATTTCAAATATACAACTTTACAACTTCAATTTCTTTTATTCCTTCCAAAAATCATTTATTGAACATAGGGCAGAATAATACATTTTCTTTTCACGTGTTGCACATTTCCACTTTCAAAACAGGGACTTCCTAGTGCATGATAAAAACAAATTTCCAATTGAAGAATATCATATGAACAAGGTAAACACTTCAAATAATTCCAATGAAACTCATACAACCTCCTTTCCATTTGATTTCAAAGTATTGTATACAAAACAGTATCATTCTTTCACATTCTTTCCAAAACAGCATACAAAGTATAACTCTTTTACATTTCCAATTTCCACTTGTAGTCAGTACAACATATTTCCATTACAAACATTTACAAGGTCATCCACTTCAAGTGGGAAAGGTTACAATGAGATTTCATTTCACAAGGGACTGTCAAATTGTCTTTTCTCAGCTCCAGAACAACAACATGCATTCTTCTCTTTCTTCCAATTTTGATCACAACAAAGGCAGGGGAAAGGCAACACTCTCCACCCAACCAAGACATCCAATAAAAGGAGAATCCATCCTTCTTCATTAACCCCTAGCCCCAACCACAAACAATAAGAAATGTGATCCAACTCATGGCAACAACAGGCTTCCACATCACAAAGATAATCTTTTAACAAGCACATTTCAAATTAAAAACATAGTCCAAAACAAAATCCTAGTTTTTCCATCAACCACATTAAAGACATCACAAAAAACTCAGACTTCACCATGCAAGCCAAAGTAGCAAGAAACTATGGGGGATGCTACTTATGCCTCCCAAAGGGGAAATGGGTATCCCTTCCTCACCTGTAATCAAACCAACCAATATAAAAAGAGTTATCTCCCTGTCATGCCTTATGCCCCCCACAATACCCTTATGCCCCCTCCATTTCCTTATGTCCCCCCAACCTCTTATGGCCCCCCATAATGAAAGTAAAGAAATGCAATATTTCTTTTTCAAGGTAGAACCCAATCCCAACTCCCTCCACACCTTATACCTCCCTAAAACCTTATGCCTCCCCACAAGATTCCCCATAGTCTTCTCCTACACCATTCCTAGGCCATCTACCCAACAACCCACAAACATGCTAAAACATTCACACAATAACATGTACATTCATAAAGAAAAGAAGAGTATTTCAAGAGCCAAGCTCTTACCTCTCCATGATGGAGTTGTCTAAGTTCCAAAACAACAAGCTTTCCAATGCCAAAATACAATCCAAAATCAACAACCAACAAGCATGTAACAATCTCCAAAAGATCCTTCCAAAAGCAAGAGCTCCACACAGCAAGAAAATTCACCCAAAAGGAAGTTGCAAAATGTTCAACAAACCAAAACAAAGCAAGGAGTTCCAATTTTATAGAAGAGGGAAGAGAAGAGGATGAGGTGGATCCATGTAGGATGCCACATCACACATCCTCAACTCCAACACAAAAAGTCAAATTCATTCTCCAATGCACAATAAAGAGGTGGGTGAATAATATGACAATAAACTTACACACTCCAAAAAGCCCACACCCCATAAGGACTGAATTTAATAAAATGTAAGAAGAGTGCAATTAAAACTTACAATTAGTCATATCAAAATGCATAAAGAAGGTCTAAATTCAACCCTCCAACCATAGGTAAGGTTGGTATGTAAATTTAAGAGGTATGGGACAAGTCTAACTTGTCCCACAAGCCTCCAAAATCAGCCTCCAAGGACAAATTCGGAATTTCCAAGGAGGTGGAGTGTTTCATACTCCAAAATCTGACTCTGACTTACACAACTCTTACACATACTTACACATCACTTACCACATTTAATACAAGAGCCAACAACTTCTATAATTACTTTCTTATATCCCAAATTTGATTAATTTATTTATTTTAACAATATGATTACTCACATTAATTCTGACACAATTAAAAGAATAATGAAAGGGGTAAATGCACCACAAAATAAACACATGCAAACAATAATAAAAAGAACCACATTAATAAAATACACATAACCCCTTGGTCACATTCAAAGGTAATCCCCCCATGGGAATCCCTACCAATAATACAACACACACACAAACAAAACTAGTTGCCATGGTGACCTTGTTGAATTCATCTAGAATTCCAATGTGGTTGGTCTCCAATCCCCCGATGTTTGTTGTGATATTTTAACCTGTAAAACACAAATACCTCCTTCGGCCTCGTGGCCATATCAGAACATCCAAATGAATATAATATAATTTCAAAATCATCAATATATATATGAATCACATCAACATCCAAAAAATCAACAATATCACTTACAATTTCATCAAGAACTATTATAATTTCATCAATTATATAATCATCAATTTTAAATTAGGTCTACTCAATATATCCAAATATCACATGTCCTAACAACATCCATAATATATATATAACCATGTCCAACAACATGTCAACATCTATATAAAATGTCTCTAACAATCATCATGCATCATATATGAATCAGAGTCAACAATAATCCATGATCTGACATCTAACACCATACTAAATCAAAACTATAATAATGTCCATAATATAGTCAGCAGTATCATGATCAATATCAAAAGTGTCTAAGGAAGGAATTGTGAATATCTACTCTTAATCTAAAAATGCCAAGGAGTTAGGGAGAGAGAGAGAGCATGAAGATAAATAAAATCCTACACTACAGAGGTGATGGCACCAAGAAAAGTTGGGGTTACTGGTCACAATCCTAGATTCCTGAAGTGGAGAGAGGTGAGAAATGGAGAGGATGGATAGACGCATCATAGACCAAAGATAGAGATCACACAAAACACTACTTAAAACACCTTAAACATGGCTCCTAGAACCTGTAATAGACATCATAGATATGCACAGTATACCCTGTAAGCATCAAAGGCAATAATAGACAATAAATAAGGAAGGATGGACAAAATGCATCACAAAATATATTTTATTGATCCATAAGTTCACATAGTACATCATCAGTGGGTAAGAGGCAAGAAAAATACCTTTACAGAGCTGTGAGAATAGGCTTAAGCTCGACATTCAACCCTAAGAAAGAAAGGGAGAGGGAGGCAGGAAAGAAGAATGACCAAACTTTTAGAAAATGCCCCTCTAACTTTATAATATATAGGAAGAATAAGAGAGAAAGGAGGGCAGAATTACAGATCCTACTCCAACAACCTGAAAAATTGTATTGAATTCACCTACTTCAACCAACATAGAAAGCATTGAAATTTAAATGGAACAATGATGGTTTCCCTAACAGAGCCCATGCCTTCACAAATTGTTCTTTACTGGGCAAGAAATGATTCCATTCTTCATCATTGGTGGCAAGTGGGAGACTTGAAACCCTCGAAAATGGCATGTTAAAACATTAATCATGACAGGTGGGTAGTAGGTGTCAGGGGATATCTAAAACATCCCCTTTTTCTCGATCCTAAGCTTCCTAAAGGTTCTTTGGATTTAGAGTCTACTCACCCCGATATCCACATGGTGGCCCCATGTATCTCAAGGTTTCACTCCCTCCTTTGTACTCTTGAAGTTGTGTTGGATCCATACGTGGCATTGTCCATAGGCATGCTCTTTTTCTTTTTTTCTTTTCCTGAGCCCCACAGTTGGAGGAGACACTATTCCTAACCCGAGACACATGGAGAGATGGCACATGTTAGGGGACCCCTTTTGGATTCGTGTCTTGAAAGAGCACCGAAGAGACATGTGGCTCCTTCCCCTACCTTGCCTTATGCTTTTCTGATTTAACATCTAGTTCTACTTCCCTTTTTGACTTTTTGGTCATGTGGCGAGCCTACACTAATTTAGGGGGGTAACTACAGGAAGTTGATGGACAAATATAGGGTCATCCGTGGACGTCATATTGCAAAAAATAGTGAAATCTCAACTTGTAGGGATTATTAGCTATACATGCACTCTAAATTAGATTTTTTTTTATAAATGTGAATCTTAGCATTTGGAATCTAGTTTCTAAAAATACTAATTTTTGTAAAAAACGGACAAGTTTAGCTATATTAAACACTTAAAATTATATGACTTGGTTTTTTTTTTTGAAAAAACTTATAAGATTGTAGTTCGTTTGCCCGCATTTTGGATGACCAAATCTTGTTTATTTTTTTTCCTTTGGTGAAATGTTAGATGTAGTTGTCTATCTTGGGATGGATTTTATTTTGAATTTATTTTAGCAATATTTTTTTTTTATAATTTTTTCCGTGAAAGTGGTCTGAAAATATTTAGAAAAAGGAGCGCTTTCCGTTTGTTCGCCATAACTATATCAAAAAATATTGAAATCAATTTTTTTCTTTTTTACGTGTATAGAATTTGTCCACGCTTGGGATGGTATAAGTTTTATCATATTTTGATAAGCGAAACAAAATTTACAGACTTAAATGTAGACATGAACATTCGCTGGAAAAAATGTCTTAAAGACCTATTGTTAGTAAGAAATTATAAAATGATATTTATCTTATTCTATTCACTTTAAAAATAATATTTCTATGAAGCTAAGAGTCTCCCCCTACGTGATGACACCATTTTTGTGAAATGTTTTTAGTTTTCTAGCATGGTTCAAGTCTTTGGAAGAGTAGATTTGAGGTTTTTTGACCTTTTACACTTCATAATGACCTTCCATAGCTTTGGTTGGGGAAAAACAAAGATTTTCCGAGGCTTAGGTTCGGTAGATAGATCCACGATCACCGTTTTTTTTAACAATACCGTGAGCATGATTTATAAACTGTGAGCGTGGTTTATAAAGTGCTCTCGCAGTTCATAAAGCATGCTCGCGGTTCAGAAATCATATTTACACACATCCCAATGTCTAAATTACCATGTGATTTTTACTCTCTGACCTTACCGTATGAATTACTGCAAAATTTTGTCTTTTTCTGCACGTTTTTCTTATCACCGGAAGCAAAACATCATGGGAGACAAAAAAACGAAGTCATTAAGTAAAAAAACAACAAACAAATTAGAGGCCAATAAAATTCAAAATGTTGAGCGATATGCGGAAACTTCGTGAATCTAGAAGAGGTTCATCTTCAATCCCAACTATTGTAAGCAATGAAGAACTAGGTAATGTTTCTATTGTCAATGTTGAAGTTGAATTAAATAATCATGATGAATAAGTTTTTACTGTCAATGTTGAAGAAGAATTAAATATTCATGATGTAGCAAATGTTGAAAATGAAGGAGACAATGAAAATGTGAATAAGGAAATTCATGTTGAAACTGTAGATAAGCAAAATTTGACAAAAACACCACCTAGGATTTTACGTAATAAACCTAATTTTTTAATTGAAATTGATGAAAGCATTTTGAAATCAATGTCTGACAAACTTTATGAATGACAAATTAGAAGAAAAGCCACGGAAATTTGGGATAATCATTTTAAAATTTTAAATGATTCCCAAAGATGTCAGTTGTTGGTTAGTTTGATGAAATTGGTTAAAATGAGACCTACATTAAACACCTTAGGATTAACAACATCTAACATATGTGGTCAAACCTCTACAATTGTTGAAAACCTTCATGATGCATATCACACTGTTGGTGTCAAGAGACACACTAGGGATAGTAATATTTTGTGTCGATGTACTTGTTACTAGTGTTGTAAGTGAATCAATAAAAAAACAACGTTTGATTATGCAAACAAGTCGAATGTTGCAAGTTAATCGAAAAACTCTAATGAAAGCAATTGAAAGACGTAATATCCTTTAATCACTCAATAATGTCAATTTTTGGGCATTTTTTTCTAGAACACACCGCGTAAGGGAAAAAATAATTCTGATGCTATAAGAGAAGTTGTTATTAAATTTTGGCATGATAACACTAGAATTTCACCTAATACAAGAGATTTTATAAAACAGAGAGTTGGTTCTAGTAATCGTGAACCACATCCAAAGCATTTCTTAGATATGACTCAAACTCAATTTTTTCGTAAGTTTGAATAAGAGAATCTAGAAATTAAAATTAATCAACGTTTTTTTGAAATGTTGAAACCATTCTATGTGAAAAATCAACCATGCTCGCACCACTTGTTGTTTTAGGCAACATGTTGAATTTGTGATGCATTATGCTAAATTATTACGTATTCGTTCTAATTTTCATTCTAAAACTATGTTATCTGAATGTGGTGTTCAAGTTCCACCAATATCTTCCAGGGATTTCGTTGCTACTATATTTTGTGAAAAAGAAGTTGGACAATTTTTTATAGTCAGGATTGTTTAGATGGAAGTTGTAGTACATGCGGCGGATTACCTAAATTGGAAAGTTACATCCATGAGAAAATTAAAGGTACAATAGGACATAATTTAGTTAAATTTGATAAATAAAAATCAGTTGCATACCTGTTGCAAAATGGAAAAGAGTCGAAACGGTGTGAGCTTGTTACAGAACAAATGCCCATTTTTCAATTTATGAAAAAATTTAAGGATGAAATTGTTTATGAGTATGCGAGGCATACACATAAAAATCGATGGTTGGATAAACAATTCAAGCTATGCAAAGACACATTTCCTATTGGTACTATTGTTTCAGTGGTCAATTTTGCAGAGAATTACACATTGCAACCATAAATGGAGGTTCAATCACAATAATATTACAACTCAGTAAAGTTGCCATTTTTGTGCATATAAAATTTCTACATTCTCCTGACAGTACAGAGAATGATCAATTTTTTTTAAGAGATAACCACTTTTATATCAGTGATGATCATACTCATTCTACTGAATTTGTGCAAGGGTGTTTCCAGTTATTTTATGGAAACTTTTCTGATAGGGACATCCACTTCAAACAACATTATATATGGTCAAATAATTACACGTCTCAGTTAAAGAATGCACGAATGTTTTTATTGGATGAGAAGAATTACACATCAAGATGGGTGTGCAACATATTTGGAGTTTCACTAAGGCTGGACATGGAAAAGGAGAGCATGAAGGGGGCATGTGTGAAAAGAGCTCTTGCAAGAGAAAAGTTGAAGTACAAAGATGATGCTAAATTAAAAGATGAAAAGAGCATAGTGGAATGGTGTACTGATAATATGGTCCGAGGTTCTCAAGAAAATTCCACAGTTTGCAGATATTTTTGGTTGATAGAGGAAAAACATATTGCTAATTACGAGGATTGTATGACACTCACTGGGTCAAGTGATATGCACTCATTTTTTAGCTCAGACACTACTTCGTGGGCCATATGGACAAGAAAGTTGACATGTTTTTGTGCATCTTGTATCAAATTTGTCATTGCTGATTTTGATTCACAAGAATGGGTGGAAGGATGGATTTGTAGGCCTCTAACTCCACTTCCTAGTTATCAACCCCCACAAGCATTACAATTTGTTTCTGTAGATGAAGTTACAACATCCAAAGACTTTGACGAAATTTTGATTTTTGTGCGACAAGGTATTTATGGTTATTTATTTAATTTTTGTATTGAGTTATGTCAATTGAAATTTTAATATGTAATTTAAATTTGAGTTGTTCAACCTTGGTTATTTTTTTGTAGGACATGTGTTTGCAGTAATTGCGGGCGGAAGAAAATTAAGAAGGAACAAACTATTTCTTATGTCATTACATCAAGGAAAGAAAGAAGTTGACTTCTCCTATTATAGATGGTGAAGAGATTGAGTATCCTACAGGGTCAATGGTAGTTACTGGAACTTGGCTTCAATGGTATCCATTAGTAAACTCCTCTGTTTGGGTGTTTGAAGACTTTGAGACACAAAAGAAAATACTCTTATATTCACATCTAGTTCTAGCGACAAATATTCAGTTGTATAGATATCGAGGAAGGCCTAATAACAAGATTCTTTGGAAGGTTTGAGAGTCAGATCATGAAGCAATCTTGTCTGTTATTCAGAGTAGATCCGATCTTGATGGTTCATTAGAATGAATTTACAATGCTCATGTCTGGTATATATTTAATTTCTTTTCAATATATATATATATATATATATATATAATTTTTTTAGTTTAAAGATCTATATTTAAGTTTGAATATATTTTATTTATAATTTGAGTATTTTGTGTACATGTATATAGATAGTATATATGGTTTTGATTTGAAACTTAAAATTTCTTTGCTTAAACCACATTATGTTTAGGTTAGTGGTGCCAAAAAAGATTCACATTCACATGGTTGGCCACTATTAGTAGAGAAATTTTAAATTCTTGAAACTAAGAGAAGCTTTTCATTTTTTACAAGAAAAAGAGAGAACAATTTAACAACGATTTATTATACCAATGGAGGGGTTCTTGCTCTCGGAGGAGGTAAGACCAGAAGACCTGGTGCTTAGAGAACTTGAAATGGCTCCTCCCTAGTTGTTACAAGACCCATACCTAGGAATTTTAAAACAATCAGTTTGGTGCCACGACCCACGTTGCCCAAAATATAGCATTTTGACAACCTTTACACAGGCTCAAACTGCCACCTATTTTCATGTTTACAAAAAATAGGGCAGCGAGAGCACCGATTGGGAAGGAAAAACTAAGAGAAAACTATTATAGAGGGTCCATACATCAAGGTGTGGATCGAGAGATGTCTTCTAGGGTGCCACGGAGTCTAAGTAGTCACCGTTGAAGTTGAACAATTATTTTGTCTTAGGGCTCGTAGGGACTCCGCCCCCGAACAAGGACCCAAAAGTAAGAATTTTCATGCACCGAAATACCACCTTCATCTAGCATTCAAATGCCCCACCTGGATTGTGTTGGCACTTCGGGTCGGTGCCACAACCACCGGTTGAAAAATATAGCGTTTGACAACCTTACATAGCATCGAACTGACACATTTTACTCGGTTTGCAAAACCAAATAGGTGCAGCAGAGCACCGATCTAGGAAGGAAAAAAAAAAATATGAGAGGTCTTTGTAGAGGGTCCCTATGCCAAGGTGTCAGATTAGCAAGGTATCTCTAGGTGCCACGGAAACTATGAGTAGTCACGTCAAAGTTGGATGATCGTTTGGTCTTAGGGCTCTTAATGGACTACGCCGAACGAAGTAGCCCAGAAGCAACGACATTTTTTGGCACTGAAACATCACCTCCTTCTATACTTAACAGGACAACCAGGAATGTTGTGTATTCGGTTAAGTCCATGACCCACCGTTTGCAAAAGTTAAAATTTGACAACCTTACACTGCTCTAAACTACACTATTTCGTGCGTTGTTCAAACAATAGGGCAGCGAGAGCACTGATATGAGAAGGAAAAAAACGGAGAGCTATCATAAAGGGTCCCTATCGCCAAGGTGTTGGAGCAAAATACGTTGTATCTAGGTTCCACGGAGTTGAGTAGTCCACCAGTTGAAGATGAAACGATATTTGGTCTCAAGGCTCTTAAGGGACTACGGACCCCCAAACGAAGTGAGCCCGAAGCAACGGCCTTTCGTTGCACCGAAAACACCACCTCCTAAGCATGCACCTAGCCACCCAAACATGTCGACAAATTTATTTGCGTAAACATGACCCACCCCCATTTGCAAAATACAACATTTTCACAACCTTACACTAGCTCTAGCTGACTATTTCACACATTTTGTAAACAACATTGTAGTGAGAGCACGATCTGAGAAGGAAAAAAACTAAGATAGGCTATTATATATGGTCCCTACACCAAGGTTTGGATAGTGAGGTGTATTAGGTTGACACAGAGTCCGAGTAGTCACCGTTGAAGTTTGAACAATATTTTTGGTCCAGGGCTCTTAAGGGACTACACCGAACGAAAGTATCACGGAAGCAACGACCTGATCGCCACGCACCAAAAAACACACCCCTCTAGTATTCACCTAGCTACCTAGTGTGTCAGCACAGTCAGTTTGGTCCCATGACCAACCGTTGACCAAATATAGCGGTTGACAACCTTAACATTGTTTTGACCTGCACTATTCGCGCGTTTGTAAACAATTAGGGACAGCGAGAACACCGATATGAGAATGAAAAAAAACTAAGAGAGCCTATTTTAGAGGGTCCCTACACCGAGGGGTGGATTTATTAAAAAAACTTCTTCCTGGATATCTCTACGGTGCCATAAAGTCTGAGTAGTCACCCATCGAAGTTGAATGATATTTTTGGTCGTAGGACTCTTAAGGCGACGGACTGACGAGTAGCCGGAAGGAAGCAATGGCCTTGTCACACACAAAAAACCACCACCTCCTCTAGTGTTCACCTAGCACCTAGATGTTTCGGTGCATTCTGTTGGTGCCACGACCCAGCGTTGGCCAAAATATAGCATTGATGAAACCTAGACTGGCTCTAACTACACTATTTGCACGTTTGCGCAAACAATAGGGGAATTGAGAGCACCGATAATGAGAAGGAAAAAAATGAGAGAGGTTATTGTAGGATGGGTTCATACACTGCGGTCTCAGATTAGAGAAATCTTAGGTGCCACGTTAGTCTGCGTAGTACACCCGTCGAAGTTGAACGACTATTTTGCGCTCAGGCTTAAGGGATACGCCCAAACGAAGAGTAGCTGGAAGCAAGGACCTTGTCATGCACCAAAACACACACATTCCTATAGTGTTCACTTGGCCATTCAGACATGTCAGACACAGTCGTTTAGTCCCCATGACCCACCATTGCAAAAATATAGAGTTTTTGACAAAAACCTACACTGGCTCAACACTACAATATTTCACGCGTACAAACATAGAGAATCGAGAGCACCGCTATGAGAAGGAAAAAAGGAGAGAGGTTATTATAGGGGTACAAT